>BTPG01000004.1:200272107-200849939 GCA_036245525.1 Semisulcospira habei | reverse complement strand
TTTTTTTTTTTCTTTTGTCCTTGTTGTTTGTTGTTGTTTTTTGTTGTTGTTGTTGTTTTTTAAGTTTTGGGGGGCACTAATTAATTTTGACAAAAGACAATAACCCTATTTTTGTGAAAAGTGCCGGAGAGCATCACTTATTTGACTACAAGGAAAAGACGCTCGCTCACCCTCACCTTTACCCTGACCCTCCCGACATCGGTTCCATCGTAGGAGGTGAGTGGATGTCCAGTCGACGTTAGGCTGGAGTACGCACGCCCTGACGCACACAGCTGGAAACTCTAGCACCCTAACCCTGATCCATGGCCAGATAGTGTGAACCAAAACATTTTTCCTTAACCCTTTAGCCGCCAGTGAAAAGTTAACACGACAGTGCTGCAAGAGACATAGATCCTCATGAACCGCCGCAGTTGCGGGGGTTCATGAGGATCCATGCCTCTTGCTGACCCCACTTTGTGTCCATCAGAACTAAAATAGTAACTGCCGGCCAGGCGTGAAAAATGAGGTGAACCCAACGAAAAAAGAAACACGCTTAGAAAAGACAATTGTAACTGTTGTGTTGTAACTGCCTTTTATTTCTAAGCGTTCTGTTGTAACTGTCGTTTTTAAGCGTGTTTCTTTCTTCGTTGGTTTGTTCTCTGTCCACATGATATTCCTTCAGCGGCTGGGGCCGTTTGGCGTTGTACTAATTTAACCCATTCTACCCCAGACACACCACAGCAAGATAAGGATCGACCATGATAGTTCAAGGGTGATGCCAGAATAGCTTGGCGCCTATGGGCGGCAAGCTATTCTGGTATCACCCTTGACTGAACTATCATGGTCGATCTGTGTCCTGCACTGCAATGCAGCCTTCAGAGGACAACGGTAAAATTCTGGGATTTCGGTGTTGGGGTAGAATGAGTTAACAAAGAGTTCAGTAACACAATCTGCGACCACTGGCACTGAAGCGGTTAAGCGTCCCTCGAGTCAGAGCAGGTCCATCCATCTGTAAGTGGCACAGATTCTCATGAGCCCCTGCGGCCGTACAGGCCACAGGGGTTCATGAGAATCTATGCCACTTGAACACCGTATCGGCCCCAACTGTGTCCGAAACTGAGGATGGGGTTGAACTGAGTTCACAAAGACACGCATCTTTCTTTCACACTCATCCTTGTAGTATCCTTACATCTGCAAACCCCATAGATTCTCATGAGCTTCTCCAGTCGCAAGGGCTCAAGCGAATTTACACCTCTTGCTGACCAGGCGAGGCCGGCTCCAGCTGCTCCCTACAGTTAGGGTGTTGTCAGGTTCAAGCACACGGCCAAACAAACACAAAGCTTCAGTCTCAGTTTCCGTGTCAGCTGACGACCTCTTGGTACCGGCCGGTACAGTCTAGCACTCGCCAAACAGACTTTCAGGAAGACTCTTCAGATACAGGAATACAGTTCACTGTAAGTAACGCTAGAACTAACATGCAGCTTGTGTTCTGAACAGTTTGTTAATTAAAGTACCACTACGCATAAATCTGAAGACACGTTTCTGCACAATTTGTGTTTATGTCTTGTCGACACACCTAATGAACTTTAAAGTTTGGACAGGCAGCAACAGCACATCCGTAATCGCACTTCAGTAATTATTCTGTGCAGCCGTAAGCGTTTCAAACTATTTTTAGCTGTTTCTCCTACTCAGTGATAGCACCTGACTGTATTTATAGCACGGAGTGGAGTCATTGTCAGGTTACTTGATATTAAGACGACGTATGCTGAACTGGATTTTCCTGTGTCTAAATAAACTATAACTAAACCTGTGTGTAGTGTTTCGTAACCGTCTGTTACAGAAGTGTATCTTTGACCAGTTAAGGCGGTAGTGGGGCTTTAACTTGATTAGCTTAATAGGTAATATCTAGACTGGCCATGATTTTCTGTAACACTATTTTAACATTGTTCAAGGGTGGCGCCAGCATAGCTTGGTGCCCGGCTACAGGCACCACTGAAGCTATGCTGGCACCACACTAAACCATATTAACTCATTCAGCCCGACGGCCGTATTTCCCAAATGTTGGAGGCGTCACTCATCTAATGACTATGCACCAGTTGCAGAAGATGGATCGACCATGATAATTCAAGCTAATCTGGCACTACCCTTCAATTATCACGGTCGACCCATCTCCTGCTTTAACTGAAGCGTCATGGCTGAATGGGTTAAGGATAATGTGTTTCATTGGTGAGTCTGTCATATGCCGCATCGTGTCAAACGCAGTGAAACTGAAGCGAGTGCACGGCGGAGATTTTGAATTTTTGTGTGAATACCGCTGGTACTACTGACCGTGATGAAATTTCGTACAAAAGTCAGTGACATCACTCTTTTTTTTTTTCTTTTTTTTTTTCTTTTCTTTTTCAGTCTTTTTTTGAGACTAGTCAATGTTTCATTCGGGAAAAGCGCAGCTTTTGCTACCACTGTCTAATCAGACGGTGTTCTGAACTATCATTGAGTGCCAGGTCTTCAGTCATAAAAAGAAGGTTCATCATAAGTTATCACTGAGGTCGGTTTCAGTACACCCGGCGAGAATCAGTTCCAACTGTCCCCCATTGGCGTGACTTATTACTCACTTAGTATTGGTTTATCCGCTTGCCGGCTAGTTTTGTTTCAGATCCGGGACGTACTCACGCTCGCTTTTGCCTTGAGAAAGCGTCACTGACTGAAGTAGTAAAAAACGCGCGATACTGATACATGTACTGTCACTGAGAGAGAGAGAGAGAGAGAGAGAGAGAGATGCACGTGCTCCCAGCTCGGCTGCCCAGCCGGGCTTATTTGTCTTCAGTCTGTCGGGAATCAGCTGATCACCCTGACCTGCAGCATCTTGCCCCGTCCACGTACTAACCGCCTGCCGGCTTCACATACACACAAAACAGACTTGAACCGAGTCATTTATGTGCCTTTACTCTGTGTAAATAGTCAATCCAGTAACTGATATATGTCCTCTGATGGCATCCTTCAGTTGTCCCGGCACTAAACTACTTATCATATCGGTGCGTGTACGCACCGACATGATAAAATAAATAGCGAAGTGTATTCTTCTTTGTTTGTCAGTCTATTTTGAAAAAGGGTTCACACCCGAAATATTAATAAATTGTGTTGTAACAGTCTTTTCTAAGCGTGCCTCGGCATTCTTCTTCGGGGTTACTGGTTCTCTGATGGCAAAAGACTGAAGTCCATTTTGTGAAAAGCGAGATTTTGATATAATAAAATGAAAATATCGCTTTCACAACAACAAATAAAGGACTAACTGTCTTTTGCCCTCGACCAAGGCAGCAGGAAAATTTCATGATATCAGACAAGACGAGAAAACATAAATGACTGAATATCCTGCCGTCATTTCGGTGTTTTGTTTTGTTTTTTCTTTTCCAGTACGGCTGGTCAGCATCCTGCACATAATCAGAATTAAACTAAAGAATGGATTCATCTTCTGCGGGATTACTCATCGTTCTTCAACTGTTCAGCGCCTTCCTGTCACATACCTCTGCATTCGTTGTTGAACGGCAACGTCGCTATGCAGAATTGGATATATCACAGGCAAGAAATTGTTCCCTCACACTCGAAATTCCCATATCTGGTTGTTGTCCTTTCAGAAGACTACAATGCATGTACCGTTTAGGACTGAGTTGGTTCGACCATGATAGTTTAACTCATTCTACCCCAGACAAACCACAGCAAGATAAGGATCGACCATGATAGTTCAAGGGTGATGCCAGAATAGCTTGGCGCCTATGGGCGCCAAGCTATTCTGGCATCACCCTTGAACTATCATGGTCGATCGGTGTCCTGCACTAGAGTACAGTCTTCAGAGGACAACGGCAACATCATTTTGGGGATCAGTTTCGGTGTTGGGGTAGAATGAGTTAAGGGATGTTCCAAAACAAGCAAGTACTGAACTCAGAGAAAAATTTCCCTCGTCCCGGAAAAATTATGCGAACGCCACCTAACTGCAGATGCGGGGCTCATGACTGAGGTTGTTTGTCTCTTGCTGACTCTAATAAAAATGCGTGTTCCTTGGACAGATGGGATTATTCGGTGTTTATGTGCCTTGCTTTTAAAGACATAATTTTGCCTCCCCACACTCTGTCCCCATCAGTCCCCACCCACCCGCAACTCCCTCCCCCCACACCCGGCCCCAAAACCTCCAAGAGAGAGAGAGAGAGAGAGCATGAAAGGCGAAACAAACTGAAGACTTCCATTCTCAAACTGTTTGAATCATAGTCCCCGAGAGCCATTCTCAAACTGAATCATAGACAGTCAGTCAGTCACCGAGAGCGATGCTCGAGGTGACTGTAAATCAAACAGTTTAAAAATGGGAGTCGCGAGGTCTGTCTAGAAATGATAGTATACGAACACTCTACTTCTATGTTTTATAGAACCTTTCAGTCTTTCACAACATGAATCCAGTCACCAAAATTCAAGTGACAACTTAGACGACAATTTCAAGTCGCAACAATGCAGACGACAGCGGTTTCGCTTTAGCCTGTTAAAGTTGTCGGCTGCGCCAGTTTGAACCGCCAGTCGCTGATTCTGTTGAGTTTCGCTGCTTTGTAGAACAAACAATGTCAGGGGCGGATCCAGGGGTGTCTCGACGGGGGGAGGGGGGGAACCACAGCCCTCCCACCCCCCTCCAGTTTTCAAAAAGGTGTCATACAAAAGAAATCCAGACCAAAACAGTGACTATCAGGCGAGCATAAATTCATTTAACAAATATAGAAACGCGCTAAAAAAAAAAAAAATTAAGAACAATTTACAAATAAGTCGTGTTGAAATTATTATTTCTTGGTGCGGCTTTTCTTTTTGGGATTTTCTTTAAAATTGTACTATAGTGTTGTAACCGTTCTCTCTACTCGTGTTTCTTTCCTTTTTTTTTTTCTTTTTTTTTTTTCTTTTTGGGGATTTTTATTTGTTAAAACGTTTTGTTACGATTGTGGTTGTGTTGTTCTGTGAGAGAATGCATGTGTTAATCGTAGGAAACGATCCGATATTTATTTGAGCTATCATGGTTGCGAATCACGTACCTTTTCAGTAAGATTCTTTATCGTTCTCGCAGATAGCGGAATTGGCTTTGTTATGATACGCTAAGTTTCTTCTTTCATCTCGGGACGCAGCACCGATTTTGGCACTTTTTAAAAAGTTTAAAAGGAAGGGCTGACATCTACATGCACTTGACCTCCTCCCCACCTCCCTAACAAAACAAGATTAACCCTGCACTTCTGATTCGTATATGGCGTTAATTTTCTTATTGAAAAGAATGTTCTACCTGGAGTTTCTGCAGTGAGCAATTACCTTGTGTTTGACAACAACACTACACTACCAAGTACTCCTCCGTCTGAGGAACAACACAGCCATTTGTGAATATTGTGATACTGCTCCATATGAGGAACACAGGATCAGATCACAGAAATAGTCATTATCACTCACTTACACTGACTGACGATTACTTAAGGGAAGTTCAAGATTGATCAAAATCAAGACATTTGTGACACGCATCCGGCAATGACCACGTTGCTACTCTGATGGGCACTTGTGCATGTCCACGGAAGACAAAGCTAAGCAATTTGTGTGAGACTGGAGACCCAAACCCACCATCAAGCTGCCCACGCAAGGAATAACTATCGGAACTTGGAACGTTCGCACACTCTACCAGTGCGGCAAAGTGAAGGAACTCACCCACGAGTTGAAGCGCTATCGCTGGGACATTGTAGGACTTGCAGAAGTTCGATGGACAGGCTTCGGAGAAACAACAACAGATGAAGGCCATAAAATCTGGTTCAGCGGAAAAGAAACCAAGCACGAACATGGCGTAGCTTTTATCGTAAGGAAAGAGGTGGCTGGAACTGTCATCAGCTGCACCCCCGTGTCAAGCAGACTAATCTCCATCCGCATCTCCGCCCGACCGCACAACATCACTATCATTCAAGTATACGCTCCAACAGCAGATCATGATGATGAAGAATTAGAAGAATTTTACGAACAACTGGACAACATCATCAAGAAAACACCTAAGAAAGACATTCTGACTGTCCTCGGTGACTGGAATGCAAAGATCGGCCCTGACGCCTACCAACAATGGGCAGGAACAGCTGGCAAGTTTGGCCTTGGAGAAACAAACGACAGAGGCCTGCGACTTTTAGAGTTCGCACAGAGTCACCGTCTCACCGTTGCTAATACCCTCCATCCACACAAGAAGTCAAGAACAGTGACATGGCAATCGCCAGGTGGCCTGGTCCATAACCAGATTGACTTCATCTTGCTGCCTCGACGATTCAAATCCAGCGTTAACAAAGCACAAACGAGGTCCTTTCCTGGCGCTGATATTGGCAGCGACCACAACCTCGTCCTTACTAGCCTCAAGTTGAAGCTGGCATTGAAACGAGATAGCAAGAGCCCTCGCATCAGATTCGACCTCCAGAAGCTAAAAGACCCGGAAGTAGAAGAGCTCTTCCAAGCCCAGGTGGGAGGCAGATTTGCAGCCTTGGCTACTTTGGACTGCGACGTAGACACCCTTGCTGGAAATATAAAAGAGGTGTTACTTTCTACAGCAGAAGAAGTGCTGGGGAAGCAGAGGAAGCGCAAACAGCCCTGGGTCACCGATGACATCCTCGATCTCTGTGATGAGAGGAGAGCCTGGAAGAAAAAGAGAGGCCAAGACCTCACATCAGCAAACAAGTACAGACTTGTCAACAAGAAGATCAGGAAGAGGATGAAAGAAGCCAAAGAAGATTGGATTGAAGACCAGTGTTGTAGCGTGGAAGAGGGCATGGCAAACGGCAACAGCAAGAAGGCTTATGAAACGCTAAGGACCCTCACCAAGACTCAACAGCGAACAGCCACAGTCATCGAAGACAGCAGTGGCCAACTCCTTACGGAAAACACTGCTGTACTAAACAGATGGACTGAGTACTGCCGAGACTTGTATAACTACAAGACTGAGCCTGACACCAGCATCCTCCAAAACAACCAGGCTGGGGCCAGGAAGGCTGAAGACCTGCCAGTGTTAGCTGAAGAGGTGGAAGCAGCCGTACGCGGCCTGAAGGGAGGAAAGTCTCCAGGTGTAGACAACATACCTGCTGAACTGTTGAAACATGGAGGAGAAGTAACAACGAAGGTCCTCACTACACTCTGTCAAAAGATCTGGGAGCAAAAGAAATGGCCAGTAGAATGGACACAGTCTCTAGTGATCCCGCTCCCCAAGAAAGGAAACCTGAAACAGTGCCAGAACTACAGAACTATCAGTCTGATAAGTCACCCTAGCAAAGTAATGCTTAGAATCATTCTCAACCGCCTCAAAACTTTCGCCGAGGAACTGCTGGCAGAAGAACAGGCTGGCTTCAGAGTTGGAAGAAGCACTGTAGAGCAGATTTTCAACTGCCGCGTCCTGATCGAGAAACATCTGCAGCATCAGCGCGAACTCTACCACAACTTCATTGATTTCAGGAAAGCATTTGATCGCGTCTGGCACGACGGACTCTGGCAAGTCATGAGATCGTTCAACATAGAGGAGGGACTGATCCAAATGATAGAAGCGCTTTACAAGAACGCCTGCAGCGCAGTTCTACTTAACAATCAGTCAGGCGAGTTCTTCAGGACGACGATCGGTGTCCGTCAAGGATGCCTGCTCTCTCCTGTCCTTTTCAACATATTCCTGGAGAAGATCATGCAGGAAACCCTCCACGACCACCATACTTCAATCTCTATTGGTGGCAGATCCCTGTGCAATCTTCGATTCGCAGACGACATTGACCTCATGGCAGGCAGCAATAGTGAGCTCCAAAACCTGACAGACAAACTTTCAAGTAGCGCAGGGTCTTATGGCATGGAGATCAGTACGGATAAAAGCAAAGTGATGATCAACACCACAAGCGACAGCAGCAGCAACATTCACATGAACGGCCAGAAGCTAGAAGAGGTCAATAGCTTCAAGTACTTGGGAGCCACCCTGTCCAAAGACGGTAGTTGCATAGCAGAGATCCGTATCAGGATAGGTACAGCAACATCCGCAATGGCCAGGCTGGACAGGATATGGCGAAGTAACTCCATCAGCTTCACCATCAAGTACAGGCTTTACAAGTCCCTCGTAGTGTCTATTCTACTCTACGGCTGTGAGACTTGGACACTGCTTGCAGACTCAGAAAAGAAAATCCAGGCCTTTGAGAACAAGTGCCTGAGGAAGTTGCTCCGCATCTCGTACCGCGAGCACAAGACCAACGAATATGTACGGAGCATCGTCACTTCCCTGGTGGGCCCACATGAACCCCTTCTGGCAACTGTGAAACGGCGCAAGCTTGCTTGGTTTGGCCACGTGACCCGACACAACACCTTGTCCAAGACTATCCTCCAAGGCACTCTCGAAGGAAGTCGTCGGCGAGGTCGTCAGAGAAAGAGTTGGGTCGCAAACATAAAAGAATGGACCGAACTCGAGATGCCAGACTTGCTTGCCACCGCCCAAAATAGAACTCAGTGGAGAGCACTGTCTGTTGCTGCTGCCTTTCAGTCCCCCCAACGCCCAGTTCGGGCAAGGGACTGATGATGATGATGATGATGGAGACCCACTGTGCTGAGAGAGTGATGTGTGACAGGATTAGGGGATTAGCAATTAAATGTGACACCCGGGCCAATCGGCTGTTTATCCCGGGGGAGACACTCACAGCGCAGTTGATTTCTCGCTTTCTGATCACAGTTGGCGTGTACACAGGCGTAAACTTAAACCTAGATGACTGCCACGTATGAGGATGCAATACCATTCGTATCGCACAGAAAGAGGTAATGCTTTTCATGAGCCCCTGTGACTGAAGGGGCACATGAAACTCTATGCCTGGCTGAGGGACTGAGTTGGGCCCCAGATCAGCAATGATAGGACACTTATTCTCCACTGGGGTTGACCAGTAGTCAGCGGCTTATTGCCAGATGGCTGCCTCTGTTTGAGGATGCAATGAGGATTGTATCGCACAGCAAGAGGCAGTGATTTATATGAGCCCCTGTGAGTGCGGGGCACATGGCACTCTATGTCTGGGTGAAGTACTGTGCAGGTAAGGAGTGCCAAGTGAGGATATTTGACTATAGGCCCATGAACACACTAGGCTCACCCACCGATCCCGTACTGAGATAATTGTAAAATACACCGTACAAGAAAAGAAGAACATTCGAATAGTAAAACACAACTTCCACAAATAACCCTCAAAAAAAAATCGGTTTAGGGCTGACGTGGGGGCCAGGCACCCCCCCCCCACACACACACACACACACACACACACACACACCCTCCCCCTCGCCCTAGATCCGCCACTGAATGTGAACGTTGAGCATTGACGATGAACCGTAAAGGTTTGTCTGTTTCACTTTCAGAAGTTTTTATCGCTTTCGCGAGGAGCGCGATGCCATTGATTCAAGTGTAGAGCCGGTAAATAGTGGCGGTAATGCCGCCTAAAGGGGTACTATGGGTCCTAAAAAGCACCGCGGGGTAAGACTAGGATATTATAGCGTGGGGTTACTGAGTTGCTACGTAAAAGTGGTCCTGAAAGGTTCTATATATTTCTGGTCATGTGTATATTCAACTGGTGCTATATTAGTAAATAGTCATTTGGGGCGGTCCGTGGCGCAGTGGTTAAGGCGCCTGCCACCAATGCTAAAGGTGCGAGGTTCGATTACGGGCTCCGGCGTCGGATTTTTCTCCTCTAGTAAGTGTCACCGTTAATTCGGGCGGACCGTCGGGGGTTCTTTCTCCGGGTACTCCGGCTCTTCCTCCCCCTCCACTTTGGTATCAGTTTCAGCCCACTTAATCAAATTTCAAATACAAACGACTTTGAATTTCCAAAAACTACAGTAGCTCGCTTGAGCTTGCCCTTAGCACCACGTGAATGTTCTGTGTTTATGTACAGTGTGTGAGTGAATGCGCGTGTTTCACGTGAGCGTGCTTGTTGGGTTCAGTTCGCGGCGGCGCTTTGAGCCGATTTTCAATTGGGATAAAGCGCCTATTTAATGCGCTTATTATTATTNATTTGTGCCATTCAGGGCCGCCAGCGGCCCAAATTTGTATGAACCTTGGTCCCGCCCGGCAGTCCAGTCGTATAAAAAGCATGTGCATTGAATTTTCTTAATTCCACTCCCCGGAGGGACCAAAGATTTTTCAAATGTTGCCCGTTTGCTTTAATAAAATGCATTTTCTGTTCTTCCAAAAAGCTGTCTCTGTGATTCTTTTGATACTATTTATGTGACAATAGGAACATAAAAGTTTTTATTCTGTAATTACAATATCCTAGATAAATATATCTCCCAAACCCGTGGAAAATTCATATGAACATGTTTCTCAAGTGTATCCGCATCATGGCCCATTTTTGTGTTCTTTTTGTTGCCGTTTAGACGTGTTGATGATAACTTCATTAACCCTGCGTCAGTCAAGGCTGAGTTAATTCATTCAAGGAGCCCCACATCAATAGCTGCGGAAGTGTCGTAGAGCGTTGCCGTCGGCAACGCTCTACGACACTTCCGCAGCTATTGATGTGGGGCGCCGCATTGTATGAATTAATTTGTTGTTTATTTGTATTTGCTATCAGTTGCTTGGCTCATGGCATGACGTGCTGCGGACAACGTACATGTGGGGTCCTGAAACGTGGCCTTCCCAGCGGTGGAACTTTGTACAGGGGCAAGATGGTACGATGTTGGCATTGTTCAATGCGTGGTGGTGAGTACTATCATACCACCTCTGTTGCTTTTTGACACTTGTATTCATAGAGATTAAATTAAGCCTGATTTAACATTACCAGTGCAAATATACCGAGGAGCAAAAGTTTTTCCGATGATTCCACAAATTTCGCATTTCCTTTGCTCCTTAGTAAAATCACGACCGACCGATAAAATGCGAGTTTTCACCAGAGTTTTATCGGTCGATCTGTTCACGAGTGCTTTATTGTGCATCAGGTGCCTTGCATGTGATTAAATCGCTGCTTACATGACTCTGCCTAAGTCAGTAACTGATTGTTGTGTGGCAGTGCAACGAAACGGTCAACAGTGCGGCGGAAACGGCACAGGCTTTATCATCACATATGTACATTGAGATAATCTTGTATCGCATGGGCGGGAAAAGGGCGTGAGTTTATAAAGTCTAATAAAATGATCGAAACTTGCCATTTCAGTTTGTTACACAATATAAATTTCAAAGCAACAATTGTGAACCAATTCTAGCATGTTCTCGTCAATGACCGCATCTAGTATCTTAATTCAGCATTTAGACCTGCGAACAGCTAATCATAAATTTATCCTTCTTGTGGAAATATAAGAAACAGTCAAACTGACAGACTTTGAATACTCGTACCCAAAAAAAAAATATCGTAAAGCTGTTATCAGTGTAGACACACATTTTATATAAACTGTTAACCCATATCATACTGAGGCTAAAAGCAAATTTGTACACTGCCATATGCAAGCTACATTATAGTACTTACAGACAGATAAGGATACAGACCAATGGCTTTAGTTCAAGGGTGGTGCCAGAATATCTTGGCGCCTAGAGAACTATTTTAGTCAAACTTATTTCACACACTGGTGTATTCCGAATGATAACGGTTAAATGTGTTATTCTGACGAGCAAAGGATGTAATATAGTATTTCTTAGTTTGCTCGTCAGTGTCCGTATTCCCAATGTTTTGTATTTCCCAGTAACCCGTGTGGTGCCTGCTCCAAAACGTTCGTCTACACTGTGACAAGGAAGGAGGACACAGACTTCCCTACTGCTTTGTCTTTGGAGGTCTACGGAGAAACAAGTGAGCGATTAACCCTCTGGCTGTCGGTCGCGATTTTTGTCGCGATGATTCCTGCAGGAAAATTCGCGACAAAAACCGCAACCGACGGCGAAAGGGTTAAATTATTTTTCAAAGTGTTTGTAATTTTTTTTAATGCGAGTTTTGTTTCCTGTAATGACTCTGTAATGTGCATGTGCATTCTGTAAAGGAGTCTTTAAAGGCCACTAGCGCCGTAACTGTTCAAAGATACACTTCTGTAACAGATGGTTACGAAACGCTACATACAAGTCTAGTAATGGTTCATTTGAGCACAGTGCAATCCAGCTCAGCACACTTCGTCTGTATATCAAGTAACCTGATAATGACTCCACTCCGTTCTATAAATACAACGCTTTCACAGTACGAGAAACAGCTAAAAATAAGCTGACACGCTAACGGCAGCGCATAGTAAATAAGTGCGATTACGCGTGTGTTTTTGCTGTGTGCCCAAACTGCTGTTAAATTTCAGTAGGTGTGTCGACAAGGCATAACAAACACAAATGGTGCTGAAATGTGTCTTCAGATTTATGCGTAATGGTACTTTAAACTCTTTTTATCGGAATATAAAGGTTGACAGACTTTGATGAATGATTCAGAATGCATGCCGGCTTTGAGGACGTCAAGTTCCGGACAGTTGTACCAGTATGCATATATGTAGTAATCACTGCGTTAACCCATTTAACCCCAAGGCTGCATGCAGTTCCCTAATTTTGGATCGATCACCTAACGACTATGTGCCAGCTGCATGAATTGGATCGACATTATAATGCAAGGGTAGCGCCAGATTAGCTTGGCGCCTGTCGGCGCCAAGCTAATCTGGCACTACCCTTGAATTATCATGGTCGATCCATTTTCTCCAGTAGTGCGTCGAGGCAGAATGTGTTAGCACTTAATTTGACTGTACCAATTAAAACTTTTCAATTTTTTTACCATTGAGTTTGTTTTAGAATTTTTCATAAAAACAAAGTTTATTTTATTTCAATACAACTGCATGCGGGCTAGCTGCCTCGCCGACGATCAACCTGAAGACCTTTTGCTCTCTAGGTAGCTGTTGTCTCATCCTTTTTTTCAGTTTCCCTGTGGGTGGAGGGTGCAGCAGGCTCAGAAATGGTCGTCTCCATGTGTTTCGACAGCGAAGTCCCCCATCCAGACGACTGCCCGCAGGATAAGTTTCAAATGTCGGTCTTGTCGCGAGAGGCGTCCACATCTCTGGAGGACATACCGGAAGTGCTTAGGGAGCTGCTACCGGACGTGACGTACATGGACGCCAGTGCGGGAGGTCAGCCGAAGCTTTATTCGACGATTGACTACAAATATTAAAAGAAACAGACTATTTGTTGTGACACACCTTCCCGAGAGAAGACAGCCCAAACCTCGTTTCATGAGACGCGAAGTTATAAAAGTAAAATGGGAAAAAAAATATATATATAGAGCATTAACCCCTTAACTGCCGGGGAAAAGCGAACGCTGCCGAAACTGCAAGAGAGAAATCTTCATGAGCCCCGCAGTCGAACATGTGTGGCTCATGAGGGTTTATGTCTCTTGCAGCTGGGTGGCGTTCGCCTTGCCCTGGCAGTTAAGGAGAAAACAGATGAGAATGCTAGGCCGCGAATCATGTGTCGAGTGCCTACATTTACACCTATCTTTTAATCTTGCAGAAAAGGAGTGTCCTTCCCTCTTCGCTGACTCTGAACTGGGTATGTAAGCTTTACATATATGTAAATGTGTGTGTATATATGTATGTGCATATATATAGGGGACACATAGGCGACACAAATTGTACTCAGGTGATTACCACGCAGAGAAGACAAGTATCGTTCTTTTTGCAGTTACTGCCAGATTTGCAGAGCGTGTTCGATACGGGAGCGTCGACACTCAGAGCGTGGTTGGCGTTTTGGGGTCAAGGGTCAGACTTCCATGCACACTCAGTGGTGACCAGGAGTCGAATGAGACCAAGGTACGCATAGTAACCCAGTTCACTGCCGAGACAATTTGAATACCACCCAACTGCAAGAGGTATAGATACTCATGAGCCCCCGCAGTCGCGGGGGCTCATGAGGATCTATGCCTCTTGCTGGAACCACTTTGTATACGTTTTCCTTTGACGGCATTGATGCTGAAGTCGGCTCTGTTTCTACAGCGGCGCGATAAGCGACACTGCACAAAAGTAACTGAGCAGCAGGCGAAAAATCGTTTCGTGTGTTTACATAAAGCGGCGCGACAGGCGGCATCGCGCCCCTATTTATGACGTTTGGAATTCTTGCGATTTTGTTGTTGCGTACTAAAAGCCAAGCATCCCTCACGGCGAATTCGCGGCTGAATCGCCTTTGAATCGCTACATCGGGCCATACAATTTTGTAGCGCCTCTGTCGTCTGAGTCGTACGGCCGCAATTGCGCCGCTGTGGCGTCGTGCATATGGAAACACTCCTTTATTTCTATGTTCTTGATTCGTGTCGCTGTAGCCACACAAAAAAAGTGAATCCTGACTTATTTCATCTGCGCAAGTAGTGGGACCTGCGTGTGCTGGTTTGTGATTTTGGACCTTACTGCTTCCAGCCGTAAGGTCCAGAATCACAGACTAGTAAATGATGGCAAAGTTCACTCATTCTTTTTTTTTTTCTTTTTGTTTGTTTGTTTGTTTGTTTGTTCTTTTCAAGGTATCTTGGGTGCGCGACGAGGACTCCACCTCGGTGCCAAGCGCTGAGAGCATTTTGCAAAACTCTCGCTACAGAGTCAGGCAGTCTCGCACAAAGCCGCACGAGTGGGAGTTGCGTATCCGCGATGTCTCACTGGACGACGCTGGCGTCTATGCCTGCACCACTCAACAAAATGAAATAATCTCAAGGGTAGTGCTGAGCGTGGCAGGCAAGTTTAGTCAATTTCGTGTATGCGTTTAGCATAGCATGATGATGATGATGACGACAATGATGATGATGATGACTGAACACTTCTCAATGCGCAAAGAGCCATCGGGCCGACGTCCTTTTGCGCATTGGGTTGTAGAGCACTGACTGTGATCCAGCCCGTCTACTTCAGCATACATCGCCTATTCTATCCCCCCAGCCCACCCTACCCCCAACAAAAATAAATAAATAAATAACAACAAACAACCCACACAAAAAACAACAACAAACAAACAAGCAAACAAAAGAAAACAACAAGCAAAACAAAGGAACAAACACACTCACACACTCCCCACCCCCAACCCACCCACCCATCTCCCTCAGCTGTTTGTTTCGTCCCGAGAGTAAGTGTCACACTTGTCTTCAGCGCGTTACGCCTATAATTATGACAAAATAACTGACCAACTGAAACAAGGGGCCAGTTGCATGAGTGAGCTTAGTCCTGCGCACTACAGCGGATCACCTTGCTTGGTGGCTGGTGCAGGACTAAGCCCACTCAAACAACCGACCCAAGGTAAAGTCTCGTGTAACTGAATCCAGACCAGTAACTGAGGTGACTTCGAGTGTAAAACGAAAAGAAATTCCCAACAAAGAAACACTCTTAGAAAGGACATGTACAAAACATTTGTTCAAGGCGTGTTTCTGTCCTTGTTGGGAATTTCATTGTCCAATGTATGTGTTCAGTGGGACCCCTGATACACTGTACACACGGCTGCTGTTCCTCGTCTGATTTCAGTGCCGCCTGCCATTGTCAGCAAGTCAGATGACGTAGGTGTTGCGGCGGGATCGTCTGTGGAGCTTGAATGCGAAGCTAGTGGACGTCCAACTCCAGTGACGTCGTGGTACTTCCTCGCTGACAACCAGACTGGCTCTGGGGTATTTGGTACGTACACGGGCTCTATAGATGTTCAATTTCTTTTCAAATTTCACAGTCCTTAACCCACAAAGCCGTGACATGCTACGACAGGATATGGATCGACCATGATAGTTCAAGGGTTGTGTCAGAATAGCTTGGCGCCTGTAGGGGCCAAGCTATTCCGACACCACCCTTGAACTATCATGGTCGGTCTGTCTCCAGAACTGTGGATAAGTTTTTTTTTAATGATAATTTCATCTTCAGGATGTAGGCCTAATGAGTTAAATAGCAGGACTTTACGTGCGTGAAGTTATTGAAAGTGAAATAATGTGTGGTCGTGGGCTCACAGTAAGCAAACGTTCATCGGGCATACGTTGGCTGTCATTGGCCCGCGCCGGCACAGCTGTGCGCGGACGTCGGCCCGAAGGACGTTGCTTACTGAGGCGCGCAGGCGTAAGTAGGGTTGGCCGGATGGAGACCTTATCTTATGAACTATCATGGCGACTCCATCTCCGGTTAGAGCGTGTGAAACATGCTCGATCCATGACTTTTCATTTTCCAGCATCTCTCGCATTTGGTCTAATTTTTAATACATCTCTAGTAGTTCAGCTCTTTTGAAGGTTATGGCGCACACAGACCTGTATTGTTGTGCAGTTGCCGATGGGGAGAGACTACTGTTAGAAAATTTCACAGCAGCATCGGAGGGTGGCTATGTGTGTCGCGCATCCAACGACGTTGAGTCTACAGCAGAAAGCATCATTTTTGTCCATGGTATGTTATTAGTTAACTCATTCTACCCCAAGACCGAAATCCCCAAATTTTGAAGTTGCCCTCTGAAGGACTGTATTGCAATGTTGCAATATTGTATTCCTTCGTCAAGTTTGCTGACGACATCTACCAACAGCGAGTCCTTCAGTATGTATAAGGACACAGTGGCCGACCTGTCTCAGTGCTTGGTGCCAAGAGAATTTTGGGGGGAATTAAGTGTTCCCAAGACAAAGGAGATGGTCTTTGATTTCCGCAGCAAGGACCACTTTGATGGCGCCATAACCATCGATGGTAAAACTGTAAAATTGTTGACAGTTTCAAATATTTGGGCGTGACCCTTGGTCCTAAACGTACCTTTGGCCCACACGTGCAGACTGCTTTCAAAAAGTGCCAACAAAGACTGTACATACTGAGGAAACTAAGATCTTTTAACGTGAGCCCCAAACTGCTGTCACTTTTGTATGTCAGCATCATTGGGTCTGTTTTGTCATTCTGCACGATCTGTTTCTTCCCCGCATTGTCTGCAGCAAACAAAAATGTGCTGCACCGCGTTGCCAACGGAGACGGCCGCCAAAATCATCGGCATACCTACCAACAGCCTCCTACAATTGACTGAGAGAGCGCTGGCTAGGAAAGCACGTGCAATATTTAGTGACCCCACCCACTCACTTCACTCGCGTTTTGAATTCCTTCCCTCCAAAAGACGCTATCGCTGTCCGAAATGAAACAGGAACAAATTCAAACTCTCTAGTGTTATTCCTCAGGCAATACAGCTGTTGAACAAGTCTAATCTGTAACCCCCAGCCCTCAGGATTGCACGTGACTTTCCAGCTGAGCAGACTCACACCTACTGACCTACAGTTCCCTTTGGGGGCAAAACAGGTTAGCTCCAACATAGTCATGCTGGACTTGCCGTGTTTTGCCTTCAGAGGACTGTACTGCCATAAACTAAGTTTGTGAGTCTGTGCGTGTGTCTGGGCGTGCGTATGATGTTAGTGTCAAAACGTACTATTTTATATTTTTGTCTAGTCGGGGATTAGCCATGTTGTTTGTTTGATGTGTAATTGAGATAATATGTTTTTTTAACTTTGACCTAAGCTCGGCAGGCAAAGACAAATATCCTTTAATGGACAATAAATTTCTTGAATCTTGAATCAATTCTAGAGACAGATCTAGCATGATAGTTCAAGGGTGGTGCCAGAATAGCTTGGCGCCTATGGGCGCCAAGCTATTCTGACACCACCCTTGAACTATCATGTTTGATCCATGTCTTGCTGTGGTGTGTCGGGGCTGAATGAGTTAAAGTTGTTGGAAAGTGACTGCCGTACGATGACATGACCAACAAATAAATAGCACAATTCACATTAACATGGATGACAAAACGGTTTGCTACACTTTCTTCCAGATAGTAACCCGAAAAGGAATGGTCATTTCATCACATTTTAACTCGCTTGACACTCAGCCTTTTGGTCTGAATTTAACCCCCTCACTGACAGTTGAAACACGCTGTGTTTTTTATAAATCTTCGTTAACTCATTCCACTCCGACACACCACAGCAAGACATGGATCGAGCATGATAGTTCAAGGGTGGTGCCAGAATAGCTTGGCGCCTACAGGCGCCAAGCTATTCTGTCACCACCCTTGAACTATCATGCTTGATCTGCCTCTAAAATTGTAATACAATCCTTCAGAGGGCAACTTCAAAATTTGAGAATTTCGGTCATGGGGCAGAATGTGTTAATGATCAAGCTAAATGAACCCATCCGCCCAAAGAAAATGGATTCAAACTAGTGTCGGAAAGAGGGATAGATGCCCATGAGCCCCACAACTGCGAAGGCTGATGAGGATCTAGGTAACTTGCAGTTAAATCGTGTTGACATTTTCTTGTTAATGGTGATGATAAACAATGGTCTGACTTCTTGGATGGAAGATAGATATTACAGTATGGAAAACTGCATGATAAGTTACACATTAATACTGACTAGGGCAAAGGTATGAATGCAGAACGAATTTTGATGCTAATCACTGTGATTTGGGACTTTCGGCTAAAGTCGTAAGGTCCAAAATCATATGTCAGCACACAAAGCATGCAAATCGACGGGTGCTATAAACCCATTCCGTAGAATACTGACCAGCGTCTAACACTATTACGGCTTACCTTTGTTTTCCACTGCATTCCCCAGCGCTGCCTGAAATCACGGTAGAAATCCCCAGTGTCTATTCCTTCTACGGAGACAGCGCGGAGCTGGTGTGCAGAATCCAAACAAGATCTCTGGCCAACGCTTGGTGGAGGAAGGGAACCCACCAAGTTGGTACCGATGGACGACTCAGGCAGCTGGACTTGTCCGTGGAAAGCGAGGGAATGTTCGTTTTGACGCTCACGTTGCGAGAAATCAGCAAAGAGGATTTCGGGCAGTATGCCTGTGTCGCGGAAAATCGAGGGGGTGTCGGTGAAGCCAGCGTTGTTTTGACGGGTAAGTTGTTGGTTTTTTTAAAATCATATAACCCTTTGGTTGTCGGTAGCGCTTTTTGTCTCGATGACTTTTGCAGGAATCGTCGCGACTATCATCGCTACCGACAGCCAAAGGGTTACATCATATAGCCCTGAAAATGTACAGCTTAACTCATTCTACCCCAGACGCACCACAGCAAGATAAGGATCGACCATGTTAGTTCAAGGGTGATGCCAGAATAGCTTGGCGTCTTCAGAGGACAACGGCAAAATTTAAGGATTTCGGTGTTGGGGTAGAATGAGTTAACACATTCGCGGCCAGCCGCATCCGGATGCGCGGCATAAGCCGCGCATCCGGATGCGGCTGGCCGCGAATGAGTAAACCTTGAACCTGGGTGATTCTATTTTCAGAATTAACAATGACTGGTAAGCACTGCTACATTGACAACATTCCTGTGATGCCGGACTTCAACATTCAAGAGGTAAGTTCCGCGATTAAATTTAAAAAAAAAAGAGTTCTGCGGAACAGCAACCCGCGAGCTGAGCACTACCATGTGAAGACAAACGACAGAAAGTCCATTTTTAAAAGCGAGATTTGTAGTTAAATAAAGTGAAAATCTTGCTCTTGACGAAAGTGGACTTACTTTCTTTCACTTGCAATAAAAATCCGCTTCTTTACAAAGAGGTACATTTTATGTTTGTAAAGAAAATCCTCGAAAAGAATGAAACACGCCAAGAAAAAACAATGTTCACACACCTGTGTTGTAATTGTTCTTTCAAAGCGTGTTTCTTTCTGTGCATTACACGCTCTTACCAGTCACCGTTGTGGTCTGAATTAAGGATATTTGTATGTTCACTTTGATTTGTCTAGTCCAACCAATGATGCATGTCGGAAAACATCGACATGGGGGGCACGGGGCATTTGTGCCCCCCCCCCCCCCCCCCATTCCCCGCCTCCCCCTTCGTCCAGATATCCTCTGGATCCGCCCCTGATCCCCTCAATCATCGCTTACCCCATATGTCCTTCATACAGTCGAAAAACTTTTTCGGGCCTACGACGGCCGCAGTGGGCCCGCGCACAGCCGTGCGCGGGCCCACTGCGGCCGTCGTGGGCCCGAGGACCATTGTTTACTGGTACTCCGCCTTGTCGCTTTGCATCCTGGGCCGTCACCCCTTTTGTCTGTCGACTTGTAACGACGAAGGAATGACCGCCCTGCTTCCACCGGATGTCTGCTCTTGCTTGTAGTTTGTGGGAAGCTGGGAGCGGATGCAGGCGACCACGTACTTCTGGGGCAACAAGACCTACCTGTCGCAGGTGGTGGGTCACTTTGTCACCATCAGCGGCAGTCTGCTGCAGTACTATCGCGGATACGAGTGAGTATGGACGACGATGTCATCATGTACAGCAAATTCGCTAACACTTTCGAGACGTATGGCATTCGGATACGCGGCTTTATGTCGCGTATCCGAATGCGGCACGTCTCTAATGAGTTGACTCCTTCATCGCGTTTTGCCCCATTAACTTGAATGCCTTAATGTCTTAGTGTTAAAAATGTTTATTGAATGTCGTTGGGTTTGTTGTTGTTTTTGTTTGTTTGTTTGTTTGTTTGCTTGAGGAGGGGGGCGGGGGTTGTTATTTTGTGTTTGTTTTGTGGTTTTGTTTGTTGTTGTTGTTTTTTGTTGTTTGTTGGGGGGTCCCTTTAAAAGATAAAGTTTTATGTAAGTGAACTGAAGTGAATTGCTAATGTTAATACCGCTCGGTGGAAAAGATCTGTAGCTACGTGTCCTTTCCGTCGAACAGTGTTGTCAGTAGCAGCCCAGGGATTTAAACATGTCTAAAAAGTTTCGTCATACGCCGTGAGCAAAAAGGTCATGAGGCTGATGTCGGACGCCCGAGGACCTCATCTTACTGGGTAAAATATTGCAAATTGCGTTCAAATTATTATACATTGTGTGTTCAGTTCCGAGTCGGAACGTTGCTTGGAGCCTGGAGCTGGTTCTATGGTGCAGCTGGACACCCCGGGGAACTACCTCATGCCAGTCAACAATCAGAGGGGTGAGGGGATTTTGAGTGCGCTGCAACACAGCAGAACTTGTTTTGAACTACAACCCTCGGGAGAGGTCACCTGTCATTAAAGATCATCATTTAGGTGGCTGTAGAGGTGATAGTTTTTTCATGTTCATTATTTCTCCTGAGAGGGCACCTGTCTTTTAATAAAATTGTATTATTTCTTATTCAAATGGAAGATCTAGCCAAGCAAAGAGGAAAAACCCAAAGATTAACTCATTCGAGACGTGACGCCTTCGGATACGCGGCTTAACTCATTCTACCCCAGACACACCACAGCAAGATAAGGATCGACCATGATAGTTCAAGGGTGATGCCAGAATAGCTTGGCGCCTATGGGCGCCAAGCTATTCTGGCATCACCCTTGAACTATAATAGTCGATCTGTGTCCTGCACTAGAGTGCAGTCTTCAGAGGATATATCTTCTGCGTTTATTTGCAGCACCAACGTTTGTAAATTTAGAATAAATCGTGGTCGTACAAATATAGTCCCTGAGCCAGGCAAACGGACCACACACACGCCCTCCACCGCGCTTCTCCCAACGACCCACCCATGACACTCACATCGTTTAGAATTTATTACAGGGGTTCGCGTGAAGACTGATCACAGCATTTTGTTCCATACCTTCTGCATCGACAGAAGTCCTTCTACCCCCCCCCCCCCCACCCCCACCCCCACCCCCTTTAAAAAAAAAAACTATTGTTAAAGTTCGTGCGTTGGAGGTTCCCCACCATAATTGCAAGCCCATACAGCAGCTCTAAAGTGGTTCCTGTAAGTTGTCCAGCATCCCGGCCTGTCACTACAGGCACAATTAATGCCGGCCTCACCCTAACTTTCGTTACATGCTCGATCTTGATTGTCGTTAACCCCTTGACCGCTACTAACGATGCCGCTTGGCAGAAAGACGCGTCTTTTCTTCCGAACGGTATCGCCAGCAGCAGTCATGGTGTTTAAACAATGTAGGGTGCTTCACCTGAATCCATGTACTCCTTGTACTGCTAACCCCTTCGCTGCTGGAACAAAACGAGTAATATCCAAATGCAGGAGACATAGATCTTCATGAGCCCCGTAGTTGCGATGGGTTCATGAAAATCTATACCTCTTGCTGACCCCATTTTGTATCCATATTCCTTGGACGAATGAAGTTGTTTGGCGCTGAGTGAACAAAGACTTCAGGAACTCGAAGTCTGGACCTGTGTCTGCACACACGTTAGGGTTAAAGCAGACATATTGTTTTTCCTCAGGTCGTTTCAAAGTGGTGTACACGGACTACACGCACGCTGTTGTCTACCTCTGCCTGAGCGGTGACGCCCAGCGCGCGTGCCCTCGACACAAGCTGCACGTGCAAATCATGTCGCGCCTGCCCGCCATACCGGACAGAGATCTGCGTGTCCTGTACAGATACGTTCAGCGCGCGTGCGTACCCGTCACAGACCTGGTGGACACTGTTCCAGGTAAATGCTTTGACCCACACTGGTTGTGTTCCTCGATTCGATGCCGGTAATGCCGCGGGGAGACTATCAGTGATAGTTTGTTTAACCCTTTGGCTGTCGGTAGCGGTTTTTTTGTCGCGATGCAAAAACCGCTACCCATAGTCAATGGGCTAATGGTGCTCTTTTTGCAGGTCTGTGCCAGATGCCAGCAAAGTTTCTGTACGAGAGGGGATACATCGGGCGGTTCCCAGGTCAGTCATCATCAACTGAAGTTACAGCAGAACCTGTTTTAAGTGACCACCTTTTTGGAGAGATCACCTGTCATTAAAGACCATCATTTAGCTGGCCGTGGAGCCACCTAAAGGATGGTCTTTAAAAACAGGTAACACTTCTGACCCTCCATAACTTCTCATTGAGAGAGCGCCTGTCTTTAAAGACAAAGGTTTTCATACAAACAGATTTTACTGTTTTCCTAATTCAGGTTGCGTCGCTTGAGTGTTGACACATCCGAGCAGACGACAAAACACGGACGGTTTTCTTTACCCGAGGAGTGTCAGCTGGGGCAGACTGTGTTTCTGCAATCTTCGTGAATTCAAGAACAAAACACCTTAGCTGTCCAAGGAATATGGATTCAAAGTGGTGTAAGCAAGAAGCATAGATCCTCATGAGCCCCCGCAACTGCGGGGGCTCATGAGGATCTATGCCTCTTGCATTTTGGTTTTTGGGTGTTGTTGGGTGTGTGAAGGTGTTGATGTGTTCTTCAAAAATTTCAGAGCCTAACTGTCAGGTAGCCAAGCTACCAGTGCCAGACGGATTCACGCAGGCCTCCGTCTCAGGAGCGTGGCACCTCGTGGCGGTGGTCCTGCCGCAGTACGCTCGCTACGATCTCCGCAGCTCTATACACATTGTACCCACAGACAGAGATCTTGCTATTTTCTACAGAGGCTTCGAGTAAGTTAATAGATATTTTGGTGTGTGTGGTGAGATCAGTCAGTTGTTGTTTTTATGAGACTTTTGTTGTTGTTGTACATCTCATTGACTAGGGCAAGTGTTCAAATAGTTTCTGTTTTCAATAGTGTGGGTTGTTTTTTTTAGTTGTAGATTTGATATTTTTACGAAACTTTCGTTGTTGTTGTTGTTGTAACCTCATAAACTAGGGCAAGTATTCAAATTGTTTCTGTTTTCAATAGTTCGGGTTTTTTTTAAAATGCCATGAGTGTACATTTGAAAAGATATAAACTGCCTTGCATCAGTCAGACGTTCCTAAATTTATAATGAAATTTATTCGATCCAGTTTTCTTGTTGCAATGGTTCGGAAAATTACTGATTTAACACATTCGAGACATACTGCATCCGGATTCGCGGCATTATTCGAGACGTGCTGCATTCGGATACGTGGCTTTATGCCGCGTATCCGAATGCGGCAAGTCTCGAATGAGTTAAAAAGACTGAGGGTGTTTCTTCAGTTTTGTGACAGGACTGTGCACCTCCCCTGAAGTCATTGTTCTGCATATGTCCGACACACCGGGCAGCTACTACCACGACTACCCAGACTTGACCAAGAGTATTACAGGTTCACAGTATGCCTTGGATTCATACTTCTTGAAAATACAACAGAGCCTGTTTTGAGCGACTTTGTCTTTGTGACAGATCACCTGTCGTTAAAGACCATCATTTAGGTGACTGTAGCCACCTAAATGATGGTCTTTAATGACAGGTGAGACGTTTTGCCCTTGAAGACTTTAGTCCATAAGCTAGGAAGGTCTACCATGCACCCCCCCCCCCCCCCCCCCCCCAGTACTCAATAAGATGGGTTTCAAAGTGTTCCTTAGTATGTCCTGAGATGTTTAAGCCATGTTCCCCGAAAATCCGTAGGAACACACCAGAGATATAGCCAATGGCGCAAGGGTACCCGCATTCACGCTCTTTGCAGGTGCTAAAATGAGGTTGAGAAACATTTTCCTCTGAATAATGTGAGCATAAAGTGCAAGAAAATAAGGAAAGTCGGCATCCTTTACGGTACATTCGTGGTGAATGATAGCTTTTTCCCATTTAAAATTGCCGAATTAGGAAACGTACGTTGTTTCTGATGCTCTCAGAAATTTTGTATACAACTGATAGGTCTTTTTTAGGTTTTATTGTTTAGGAAAGAGTACCACAGTTACTCCCAACCTGATTTTATGATGCTGTGATGCATTTAGGGGCCACAGTGACTGAATCTGCTGCCCTACCCCCATTTTACCTGTACGCAAAGGAACAAAAAATGATCATAACAATTGCTCCTCTGATTAAATATGTTTGTTGCCAGTTTTCTTAACAAATATGCATATTGAGCATAAACATGTGTGATCATTTCATTAATTTCAATGTGACCCATCAATTTAATTGTAATTTTTTTATTTAAGGCATGCTTAACAGGGGCTCCCGCTGAAGCTTCTACCGTCTGCACATTCAGCACTCTTGTCAAACTCGGGGAAGGTGTACCTCAGGGAGATGTTGTGTCTGATGCTGTTTTTGGTCTACATTAATGACATCAGTACAACAGTACCAAGGTTCGTCTCGAACATCCTGCATGCGGATGACTTTGCAGTGTGGAGCGCAGCAGAACATAAAGAAATAGCATCCTCCAGAAAACATAAAGAAATAGCATCCTCCAGAATCCAGGATGTTGCCAATAGAGTCAGCAGTTGGACTGAAAGAGGCCACTCAAACTGAGCTAGACCATCTCTTTCAATCAGACGGAAGAGGTCACCTCAAAACTGGAGACCTTCGAGTACCAAAGACAGACAGGCCAACTTTACTGGCAACAAATAAATTACTGGATTCACGTGGAGGCCTCATATTGAAGCCATGGAAGCTAGAGCTGCAAAAAAAAAAGTCTCTGATGAAGAAACTGGTGGGGACCACATTGGCGCAAATTACAGCATCCTGGCACAAGCAAACACCTGCTCGGTCAGACCAGTTGTGCGGTACCAAGATACATCGACAACATGAAACACTGCCTGCAAAACCCAAAAAGCCAGGCTTGACAAGATGCAGAACATGGATCATTCTCATGATGCAGTGACATTCTTAGAGCCATCTGGAGCACCCCAATTTAGGAAATGGAGGACATTGGAGCCACTGGAATACAGAACAGCACACACGATGAAGAAACTTACTAAACACCGACAGCATGGGAGACTACAGGAGCAGACCAAGAACCGTCAGAAATGTCCAAATCTGAACCGCCCAAATCTGAACCGCCAACTGAAGGTCCTGCAAAGGGCTAACACTGACGTCCTGGAACCAAGCCCAAAGATGTGTGAACAGCTCCCTTCAGATACCTGGACATCTCGAAAGAGCCTTCAAGACAACATAAACAATGTTCCAGGACTCTTTGCCAAAGGTCGCGGCACTGCACAAAGCCATCTTGCTGGAGGTTGTGCACAAGCGCTACCCTCACAGCAGCTGTGATACCACATAAGATGCCGTGCGGAATGAAGGAAGTGGCGTGTACATCTGTTGTGCAGACCGCACTACTACCTCCCTCTCCTTACCAGCTGGTGGCAGCAGCTCCAACTATCATACAGATCTGCAGGTGCTCAACACAGCAGCAGAGCACTAGCTAGGGAAAGGCAGCAGCTTGATCCACTGATCTCACCAGGAAGCTTCAAGATAGACTGGATGCCCTGTCCACAAAATAGTGCTGCAGTGGATTCCAGTGCATTCTGGACTAGCTGGGAATGGAGACACTACAACAACAAAGTGATTGGCAACAGCAGAATGGCGGCTGCAGCCTGTGGGCAGATGACATCAACAAGCTGAACAGGGAGAGCCAGGCCACCATCTTTCATCTACGCACTGCTTACTCTGGACTGGGTCCGTACAGAAAAGCAGGAACGTTTCACAAACCCAAAATGAAGCCTGAAGGTTTACACACTTTAATCAGATCACTCTGTATCAGCAATTATTTGAAGCTTCCGTGCCTAATGCATGAAGAGATACCAAAATAAAAGAACGCTTAGCGAATGGCGGACTTCGGTAGAAGCGTAAACAACCAATCAGAATGTTCGGCAGAAAGGCCATGCAGTCACTTTATGATCAGAGCTAAATATAGATCACTTGCAACAAGTGTCAGCATGATCGTTCGCAATGGAATAATCACAAATTGGGGGAGAAAAAAAAAGAAGTAGACAAAAGTCTGCCAGCACGTAATTTTGTACAAACTTTCACAGACTTTAAGGAAAAGGACTGAAATTGACAGACTTTCCAGGGCCCTGAAAAAGCCTTGTCATTTTTTAACAACTTTCACAAATGTTCACAGACCGTAAGGACCCTGCTGGACTCACCTCGTGAGATTGGGTCATGCGGAAACAGCCCTATGCGAATTTGGCGTAGAAAATCAGTCTCCTTAGCACATTCTCCAAACATGTCCATACACAGAAGCGGTCTGCTGGCAGTTCTGACCAGAAGACACGCCCCTATACACCAAACTCTGAAAACATGCTGCCTAGCTCTTGACAGCTCACTTATTGGCAGCCAGAACAATATAAGATTTAAAGACGGCCATACAAAATTGAACGTTGCAGAAGGTGGAAGTGGAGATCTCGTAGTCGACATGTGGAAACTAAGTATTTTTGATAACATTGTTTTGGCTATTAGGAACCATGAAACTTTATTACGCATTCATATTTACACATTTCTAGATGAAAATAAATGAAAGGAAAAGGGGAGACCTTACTAGACCTGCCTTACGCTAAGTAAAATATCACCTAAAAGACCAGCCAGTTAAAAATAGTTACAATTAAATTGATGGGTTTCATTGAAATTAATGAAATGATCACAACTTGTTATGCTCAATATGCATACTTTAAAAAAAAAACTGGCAACAAAAAATATTTAAACAGAGGAGTATGACGTAAGCAATTTTTATGATTATTTTGCGTTACTTTGCGTACTGGTAAAATGGGGGTAGGGCAGCAGATTCAGCCACTGTGGCCCCTAAATGCATCATAGCATCACAAAATCAGGTTGGGAGTAACTGTGGTACTCTATCCTAACCAATAAAACCTAACGAAGACCTATCAGTTGTATACAAAATTTCTGAGGGCACCGGAAACGACGTACGTTTCCCAATTCGGCAATTTTAAATGGGAAAAAGTTATCATTCACCACGAATGTACCGTAAAGGATGACGACTTTCCTTATTTTCTTGCACTTTATGCTCACATTATTGAAACTTAATAGGTAAAAAGAGGTCAAAATAAAATGGAATAACTTAAGCAATTTTTTCTAATTAATTTTGTGTATTTTTACAACTTGAAGGTAAGGATACAAAATCAACCACTGTGACACTCACAGGGATCACAGCATCACCTAGTAAAGTTTATAATAATTGTGACATCCTGTTTTAATGATGTAAACCTGAAAATGGACTGTCAGTGCTATAGAAAATGTCTGAAGGCATCTGACACATTATTTTTGTCTTTTTTTGCAATTTCGCGGAAATGGTCGTTTAATGGGTGCACAAATACCTTCACTGAGCCAGAGATTCAATATTTTTTCATTCTGTTTTTTTGCAGAGGATGCAGTAGGTGTGCCTTGACATAATATTGCCTGATTTAGGTTTCTGGAATGAATTCTGATTTATTTAGAGGAAAATGTTTCTCAACCTCATTTTAGCACCTGCGAAGAGCGTGAATGGGGGTACCCTTGCGCCATCGGCTATATCTCTGGTGTGTTCCTACGGATTTTCGGGGAACATGGCTTAAACATCTCAGGACATAATAAGGAACACTTTGAAACCCATCTTATTGAGTACTGGGGGGGGGGGGGGGGGGTGCACGGTAGATCTTCCTAGCTTGTGGACTACTTCTCATTAGAGAGCACTTCCTTGTAAAGACCACTTTTTTCTTTATTCCTTCTTCCTTCCTCCTTCTCTCCCTCCCTCCATTTATTTATTAGTTATTCATTTATGTAGTCGTGCATGCATTTATTTCTTTATTTATTTTATGCATGTATTTATTTATTTATTATGTTTGTAGTCACGTATTTACTATTTATTTATTATATATTTATTTATTTATTATTTATATTATTTTTTTAAAAATTTATTTATATTATTTATTTGTTTATTTATTTTTAGATCCGCCAGATTAACGTAAACCGTTATGTGCAAGTATGGACAATAAATACTAATCTGCGTGTTTATTTATTTACTTTCGTCTTGACTGTCTTGTACAGTGGACGCCAAGTTCCTGTACGTGAGTGAGACGTCCCTGGTGCTGTACACGTGTCTGACTGTCCAGTTGGACGGATCATGCTACAGCGGTTCGCAGATCGTGGAGGTGTATCACCGCTCTCCGAACATTTCACACAGAGAGCTGCTCTGGCTTAAACGGCCGCTGGTACAGGCCTGTGTCGACATTGGCAAGATCGTGCAACCAGTTGTTGGTAATTCAACTAAAATGCGGCAAAACACACTCACTGCCGAGAACAGTTGATCACCGCTCAACTGCAAGAGGTATAGATCCTCATGAGCCCCCGCAACTGCTGGGGCTCATGAGGATCTATGCCTCTTGCTGACTTTGAATCCTTGTTTCTGGGATATCTAGGGATGTTTTGGTGTTAAATTATGGAAGATTGCAGACACACAGTCTGTGTCAACTGGCACTGAACGCAGTGAGTCCAGTTGTGTGAACAGCCAGATTTTCACTGTATTACAATGAACATCCCCTTTTCACAAAAATGCACTTACTTTCTTTCTTTCAAAATCTCATTTTAACGACCACTCTTATGAGAGATTACCTGTCATAAAGACCATCGTTTAGGTGGCACACTCATCGACCCATGCACCCATCCAACCACCCACCCACTCACCAATCCATCCATCCATCCACCCACCCACCCACCCATCCATCCATCCATCCATCCATCCATCCGCCCACCCACCCAACCATCCACCCATCCATCCAATTACCCAACCAACCATCTACCCACCCATCCATCCATCCATCCACCCATCCACCCACCCATCCATCCACCCACCCACCCATGCACCCATCCATTAACCCACCCACCCACCCATCCATCCACCCACCCACCCACCCACAGGCGTGTGATTCTTTTTCAGATGACTGTCCTGTACCAGCCAGTGTTCTAACTGCTGCTGACACTGGCCTCCTGAAAAATGGTACGTATTAACGTTAACATTGCAAGAAAATGCGTTGTTGATGTGTTTGTTTGGGGGGGGGGGGGGGGTGTTTACATCACCATAAAGTTCGATATATCTGTCGGTATGAACGAAGTATATTACATTTCTTTTTTACATTTATTTTAGTGTTCTTTGAAGTCTATTGGTTATACTGCATGTGAAGTTTTAACCCCTCGACTGCTATTGGCGATACCTTTTGGCGGAAAAGACACGTAACTGCTCGTCTTTTCCGCCGAACGGTGTCGTCAGTAGCATTCAGGGGGTTAATGTTCTGTTCTGTTTTGTGAAGATCACGCTCAGATTGGGTGCCATCACAGTTTCATCAGCACGGCTGACAACTTCAGTGAGAATGAGGTAACAATTTAGCTCTTTGGTTGTCGGTAGCGCTTTTTTTCGCTATGATTCCAGAAGGGAGCCAAAGGGTTTATATGAAGAGATGATTTTAAAATGTGCAATATGTTTTTTTCAGTCAGAACAGTTTGTTACACTACTGACACGTGCCTCCGCATCTGGCAACCGGATGTAGTTTCCGGTGACGTGCGATATGGCTAGCGTCTGTATGTAACTACCGGAATCGCCGGGCAGCCCTAATCAAGATAACGGACCGGCCCTCCGGAAACTGTTACTATATGGGAAATGGATGGCATCTAATTAACGGGACCGTCGGCAAGCGGGGACGCCATAATCACGTAACGGGACCGGCCCTAAACGAGGGGCGGGTCCTAAGTGGGAAGATGATTGATAAGGGCAAGGGTATATACATACTGGGGGACACAACGAGAGACACAGTCCCCGATCACTTTGTGCCAGTGGGACATAAAAATGGAGTAACGAACGAACGAGAGACACAGCGAGAGAGAGGGAACACAACGAGAGGAGAGTGAGAGGAGCGTGAGAGAGATGGACGAAAGTAGAAGAGCGAGCGACTAGTGAGAGAACGACCGAATTGTAGTCTGTGGTTGGTCTTGCCCAACCCCAGACAATGCTCTTTAGACTGAAATAAACACGAGAGAAAACAATCACTGGACTTCAGTTGTTTTGCGTGTCCATAGTGCAACAAGTTGCATAATCTCGTCCAGCTGCCTTAACTCATTCGAGATGAACGGCTTTCCGGATACGCGGCTTAAGCCGCGTATCCGGATGCCGTTCGTCTCGAATGAGTTAAGGTGGGTTGGACGTAGTTACCCCGTACCGTTTGTGGGAGTGCTTCCCAGGTAGACCGACTCGGGGAGTGCTCCACAAGTACACTTCTGTTCAAATGAGATTCTACGCATCTCTTTTGAAAAGAAGTGTACTTGTGGCGTACTCACCGAGAGAGTCTATCTGGGGAATACTCCCTTAACCCTTTTAGCGCCAACACCCTACAGCAGGAGATTGATTGACCAAGATAATTCAAAGGTAGTGCCAAATTAGCTTGGCGCCTTCAGGCGCACAAGCTAATCTGGCACTACCCTTGAATTATCATGGTCAATACACGTCCTGCAAGTGGTACATAGTCGTTAAGTTACACTTCCAAATTCGGGAAATGCGCCCATGGCGCTAAAAGGGTTAAATATGCGCGGACAAAACCCAAACAAGTATTCATGTCTGTCACACTAAGATACATACCTTTTTTGTGCGAAACTCATCAGGCAGCAGCTTTGATCTTTTAGATGTAGCTGTTAAGCTGTCATCTTTCAACTCTGTTCAGCAAATCTCAAATTATTTTCCCCGTATGTGCAATCACGATCGGTCAACACAGCCAATGAAGGCATGACTGATTGCGTGGTTTATTTTTCAGTTTGCTGGCGACTGGCTGACCATGTACAGAACTGGTTACGACATGGGTACGATGGATTGTTCAAACGGACGAAATACGAATGGAGAGGTCCGTTTTCTAAGGCGAAATCTGCAACTGCTAACTTTTTAAACACCTTCATCCACAGCAGTAATCGTTTAATACAGCAGAGCTTCTTTTGAGCTACCGTCCTTGTGAGAGATCACCTGTTTTTAAAGGCCATCATTTAGGTGACTGTTTCATGGTGGTCGCTCAAAACAGCTTTTGCTGTATTAGGAGTGAATGAGTGGATATGATATGATTCCCATGTCTCAAGTTTGCAGCTTTCTGTGGTAATATAATTATGCTTTGCGCTATAGCTCAATGACTCTTTTACTTTTAGTCCAAACTTAACATTTTGGCTGCTACTGACGATGCCGCTTGGGGGAACAGACGCAGTAATTACTATGCATCTTTTAACCTCTTCCCTGCCGAGGAAAGTTGAATGCCATTCAACAGCAAGAGGCATAGATCCTCATGAGCCCCCGCAGATGCGGGGGCTCATGAGGATCTATGCCTCTTGCTGACGCCAATCTGAATCCATGTTCCTTGGACGGATGGGACTATTTGGTGTTGATTGAATTAACAAAGATTTCACAAACACAGCGAAGGGGTTAAGCCAAACGGCGTCGTCAGCAACAGTCAAAGGGTTAATGTTTTTAAACCCTGTTTTCCGTCCTAGACTGCCTCAGCGTGTGACACGGGTGTACTGCTGAGTGACTATTCCAAGACAACGCAAGTTGTGAAATCAGCCGACGGGCGGCTTTTGGTTCTGTCCAGACAATACAACAGGTATCACTGTACAAACGCTCTGTATTTACGCCTGGACTGCCGGAACACGACAGGCATGCATCACCTAAATGCAAGGGGCATAGATCTCTCATGAGGGATCTATGGCTCTTGCTGGTTCCACTGTGTATGTGCCTCTCTTGGACTACTTGGGTGCTTTCTTTGGCATTAAAATAACAAGGAGTTCAGAAACAATCTGCAACCACTGGCAGCGAACGAGTTAATTGGTTTTTTAATTTTTTTTTTAAAAATCCCAACAAAGGAAGAAAGACGCTTACAAAGACAACTGCAACACTATTGTGCTGTAATTGTCCCTTATAAGCGTATTTCTTTATTTGTGGATTTTCTTTGCATTTTACACTCTTGGCAGTCACCTTTTTTCTCTGGTATTTATTTATTGTTTAGTTGTTTTTTTTTTAAAACACCAATCAAATGTAGTGAAGCAGCCGCGTGCACAAACATGTTAACCAATAGGAAGGTGTCGCACATTACATGGACTGATGGAGAGATGATGGTAAGACTGTACATTTTCTGTTTGCTTTCAGCACGGCGTGGAAAGCCTGTCCGCCTGCAGAAGTGTTGGAATTGACGTCAGAGGGAAGACCAGGGAACTACGTTTTCACACACCTCTCACAGAAAGGTTGTACCTAACACAAGGGCGGATATGGAGCGGGGGGGTAGGGGGGGGGGTGTTCATGTGCTCAGGTTTCAGTGGCATGAGTGAGCATTGTCCTGCAGAAGCCACAACGCAAGGTGCTCCGCTGCAGCGGAGCACCTTGCGTTGTGGCTTCTGCAGGATTGTAGAACATGGCAGTACATGCTGGAGGACAGGGCAATGATTGAGCGGACACCCCCGCTGGAATGCAGAGGCCACGCAGGGGCTACGGATGGGCAGATCAGACGTGGTGAGAAACCTGAGAAAGGAACAGAGTCAAAGGCAACACGCAGTCGATTGCCTTCGGAGCAGAGGTGCGGAGAAAGGCAAAGGGCTTTGGGCAGACTTGAAAGGACACGTTCGGAAACGCTGAAGAAGAAGAAGAAGAAGAAGAAAGGACACGAGAGATCCATAGTCAACCAAAACCAATATTGATACAATCTCGAAAGGAAGTCTGGGAAGACTTCTGATGGGTGGGCTGGGCTTTTCCGTGCGCAGAGATCCCATCTTGACTGAAGTGAACTCGGTGTAAAGCTGACTCAAGCAATTGACCCCGGGACCTTTCATCCCCCCCCCCCCCCCCCCCCCCCCATCCCTGCAAACAGACAAAAGAAAAGTTGAAGAAGGGGAAGGAACAAGAATATAAACAATCCGGAAAATGTTTCTTAACATCGAATACACTGTGTGACTGCGTGGGTAACGCTTTAAATGGTAAGCAGTGATATGCGGGTTCCCACTCCCTCCCCAGCCCTGCCCTCAGCGCTTCCTGGTTCCAGTAAAATGCCCCAACAAGAAATGTCCTGTGGACGCGGTTGAAACCCCCTGGCGCCGAGTGAACAAAGATTTCAGAAACGCATTCTGCGACCACTGGCAATGAAGGGGTTAATACGCATGAATATTTCCACAATCAGTGTTTGTTTTTATTAACCCTTTGGCTGTCGGAAGCGGTTTTTGTCGAGGTGATTCCTGCACTGAGGAATCACCTCGACAAAAACTGCTATCGACAACCAAAGACTTGACTTCTCCCTCATCAGGATTCATGAAAGTGCTGTACGCAGACAACACTACAGCGCTGGTGTACTGGTGTCGTCGTTTCCGCACTGACGGCGTGTGCCACGAGAAATCGCTGGTGGTGGAGATTCTCGCACGCTGGCCAGATGCACGGATGTCTGAGGAGAAACTCCACGCGCTGAGGCAGAGGATAGTCAACGTCTGTGTCGGTGTTGATGACGTCATGCCCACAGCGGCTCAAAGTGAGTGCAACTTTTGTAGCTTTTAGAAATTCCCCGTCATGCTGCAAATCTGTTTTACGTTTTGCAAAACAAATCCCAACAAAGAAAGAAACACTTATTAGAAAGAGAATTACAACACAGTGGTCCGTTCTAAGCGTGTTTCCGTCTTTCTTGTGATTTTATTTGCATTGTTCGGCAGTCGCCTTCTTGGTCTGTATTTCTCCATTTTGAACACCGCCGTGAGATGGCCTTAGTCGCCTGCTCGGCGTTAAACCCAAATAACTCACTGACTCGCTCCATTTTGAACACGTGATTTGTTCAGTTCGTCGCGGATGGATCGATGTATAGCTGGATGGGTGGGTAGGTGCGTGAGTGGGTGCATAAGTAAAATGGGATGGGTGGTAAGGGGGCGGGGGGATGGATGGATATTTATCCATCCATCCATTCATCCATTCGTCCAACCATCCATTCATCTGTTCAACCATAAATAGATGGATGCGTGTGTGGAAGGATAGCTGGGTGGGTGTGTGGACGGGGTTCGCTGGTTGGATGAATTGGTGGATGGATGGACTGTTCAGTTTTTACTGAAAGACTGCTTGCTGTTCCTCCTCCAGATCACCAGTGTACAATTCCTGACAGGATTACTCAGCTAGCAGTGACGGGGGAAATTGCCGCTGGTAAGCATGGCTGGAATTATTACATTTCTATCCCTGACCTACTCATTTTGAGAGAGTGCGATCTATTACATTTTTGTGTTATTGTCTGTAGAATTTTAACCTGTTCAATGTCAGCGGATGCAAAATTACATTTTTTTTTAACCGTGGCAAATTCCTCTTAAAAACACGGATTTAAAACTGGCCTGCAAAAGGCAAAGAACTTCCTGAGCAGGAAGTTCTTTGCCTTTTGCAGTAGGATGTTCATTTTATTTTTCAGGCATTTAATGGGTTAATAATTATGTAACACTTGTAGACCGTTCTACTGTTAGTTGAGAAAATGCCACCCAAATTTGGCAAATGATAGCAAAGTGACTTTTGTGAAAAGCGTGATTTTCTTTGCACAACTCGCAAAAGTGGATTTACTGTCTTTTGCTATTGTTTGCTATTGCTTTTGGTATTGTTTTTTTTATTCTGTAACTAGTAGGAGTAAATACCAACAAATACAAAGTTAACCTTTGTTTGGTATATTTCCATAGACTATGACATTCCTGTTGTGGCGTGCAATGGTGAGCTTCTTCGAGGAATGCCTGGTGTTGATGCAGAGAAGGTAAAATGCTTTTCATAAATTATGTATGACAGGCCCTTCCATAGTTTTCATTTTTTTTTAAATTTTGTAATTGTAATGATTTTCTATATTCCTTTTTAACCTGGAGTGCAATAGCTGCAGAAGTGTCGTATGGCGTTGCTGGCAGCAAAACTATACACTTCCGCAGCTATTAATGCGGGCTGCCTTAAGCAATGTGTAACCAAACAACTAATTATCTGTTTCCTATTTCAGCTTGTAGGAAAATGGAATGTTGTACAACACAGAGGACATTTGAGAGATAATGCCTCACCTTTTGCGGAATCGTCCTACCTGGTACTTACCTACACGGGCCTTATCTACCTGTGGCGCAGCTATGAGTGAGTTTTATTTCATTACTTTTATTTTAACTTATCTGCAGCACGCACTACAATCTAGTCAAGATAAAACGCGGCATTGTACAAGCCAGTGATACAGTTTGTTTCCATTTGTTAAAATTTGGTGTGTTAGTGGTCTGTTCTGACATCCCCGACTTTCCCCCTACATTGCCTGTCTTTTCCGACGTCCGCGACTTTCCCCTAACCCTTTGGCTGTCGGTTGCGATTTTTGTCGCAATGATTCCGGTACGAATCATCGCGACAAAAAGCGCTACTGACAGCTAAAGGGTTAATTCTCTTTCTTTTAACAGCACTGTGCTGGGGAGGTGCAAACCTGAGGAAGCCGGCCAGTTCGTCAGAACGTCCGGTCCAGGCGACTACTATTGCGGGTTCGACGGCTGGCCAGGTTAGTCTTTGTGGTATTATATTAGGCCTCTGATGATATCAAAGACAGTGCATTGTATTGTCTTTGATGATATCACAGCAGGTAAAAAGGTCCTCGGGCCGACGACGGCCGCAGTTGGCCTGCGCACTAAAGTGTGCGGACTAGCTGCGGCCGACTTCGGCCCGAGAGTCTTTTTGCTCGCTGGGATGCAAGAGGAAATCGACTTGCCAGTAGCGTTAGTCGTCCAAAGAACATAAAACTAAAGCCAGTGTGGGTCGACTGACGGGAGTTTGTTAGCACGGTGAGCTGAAAATCTTCAGTCTGTCGTCGAACGAAATTGGCCCGAGCACAGGCTTGCGCACACCAGCTACGGTCGATGTCGGCCCGAGGATCTTTTGCTTACTGGAGATTTGTGGCTGATAAAGGGGTGGATGGATGGTTGGCTTGTTGGTCCGCTGATACAGACCTGCACGCGTCGGTTTGGTTGCCATGATTGTGGCTGATGCACTTGGGAAACGTTCCTTTTGGTGAGAACCAACCCATTGACTGTTACTGACGATACCGTTGGGCAGAAAAGACGCGTACCTACGTCACTATCTAACTACGTCACTGTTTAACTATATCACTATCTAACTACGTACCTACGCGTCTTTTTCGCCGAGCGGTATCGTCAGTAGCTGTCAAGGGATGAAACAATTCTCACATAATTCTCCTGAAACGTTTCTCTGCCTTACACCAATACAGTCATCCGGATTATGTTGTTTCAGTGGCCATGAAGATTCTGTACGCCGACAGTGTCAACATGCTGGTTCTGTGGTGCCATATTAACGATGATAACCAGTGTCACCCTGGTCACACCACGGTGACGGTGCTGTCACGCCTCAGTGAAATCAGCACCTCTACCGTGAAGGAGATGCTGGACAACTTTAATGACTCGTGCTTGACTGACCAGGAGTGGGTGATTTCAACACCAGGTGAGAATACAGTAGCAACTGTTTTGAGCAGTCGCCTTCTTAGCAAGAAAAAAAAGTAATCTTGAGCCCTTCGCTGCCTGCGATCACGGATTTCGCGTCTGAAGCCACTGCACACTGACCAACATTCGTGTGAAGAGCACAATGATACTGAGACCAGAACCTGGCATTAAAAAAACATAGAACCAACAAGAGACATAAATTCTGAGGAGCTCATGAGGATTTATGTCTCTTGCAAATGGTAAGGGTTCGCCTTGCCCAGGCAGTTAAAGGGTTGAAAGGCAGGTGCTCTCTTAAGAGAAGTCTTCAAGCGCAGAAAGTGTCATCTGTCACTAAAGACCATCATTTAGGTGGCTACAGCCATCTAAATGATCGGCATTAATGACAAGTGATCCATATCAGCATCAGTAAGTGGATTTTTGTTTGTGTGTTGTGTGTTTATGTATGCGTGCATGTGCGTGCGTGCATGCTTGCGCGGACGCTTGCTGATCTAGTGACATGAATGCACATGAGAGTTTGTTTGTGTGACACTATGCTCTTAGTAACATGTATTCAAACAGTACCTCAATAAATGTATGTGACAGTGGTTTTACTTTCAGGTGCCTGTAAGGTGGAGAATGACGTTCTCACGGCGGCTTTCATCGATGGAATTGGCCTTGGTAAGTTAATGTTACTTATTTACTTAGAATACAGATGGACGGATGGGCGGACGTACCATTTTGTTTGCTCTGATCTCTTTCATTGAGAATACTTTTTGTACAACGTTAACCCTTTGGCTGTCGGTGGCGCTTTTTGTCATGCCCTTGAATTATCATGGTCGATCCATCTCCTGCAGCCAGTACACAGTCGTTAGGTGACACCTTTCAAATTGGCCTTGGGGTTAATTGAGTTAAAATATAGCCACAGCGACATAATTAGACTTGTTCTTGTTCTAACACACGTAAACCCATGGCCACATTTCCCACGTCAGTTTTGGAGGCATCACCTAACGGCGATAATGTACCACTTGCACAAGACAGATCAACTATGATAATTCAAGGGTAGTGCCAGATTAGTTTGGCGCCAACAGGCGCCAAACTAATCTGGTACTACCCTTGAATTATCATGGTTGATCCATCTCCTGCTTTATGATTTGTCTTTCCAGAGTATTCGCGCATCGGCTGCAGGAGAGACCTCATCCAAGGTCAGCAGGGGGTAACGGATGACATGGTAAGATTCAGTCGCACATTGGAGACGTCCAGCATCGCGATAAGTGCCTTTGTGCCGCGCATCCGGATGCGGCACGTCATAATCGTTCTATCTCCTGAACTAATATAATATGCTCCAGTTTAGCCCCTTCGAATTTGGGGATTTCTGACTTGCGGCTCAGTGTGTTAACACAATTTGATACATGCCGCATACGGGAAACCGCGACAAAAGGCCTCTCGAGTGAGTTGCCTTACCTGCCTCTGACGGTCGCTTTCTGTCCCTGAGTTGTACGTTTCTGTACGTCTTGCCGAAAGGCGTTCGTCAGGAAAGCCATTTTCAGGATGGGTATCAGAATTTCCGAAACCCCAAAGAGCTGAGCTGACCCTTCGCGCCGCGTGTTTGTCTTGTTCTGTATTTGTCTTCAGAGTGAATGTTTTCACGTGAGCGGCACTTTGACCTGATTCTCAGACTTGGGAAAAGCGCCTATATAATGGCCGGTATTATTATTATTATCATAGTATAATCATTATTATTATTATTATTTATCGACGCATACCTCTGATTTTACCAGGTGGTAGGCCAGTGGACCAGTATCCTCAAGTCCCAGCCAAGCATGACTACCATCCCGGCGGCCAGAGTAGCATTCCACTTCATCAAGTTGCCGGATGGAGACATTTCGGTCCTCTACCGCCTCTATAAGTAGGTCTTTTTACAACGTAGTTAGCTCGGGGGTGCGGTGTCCCATCTGCACCCCCCCCCCCTTCCTACTAGCCCATTAACAGTCAAGGGATTGTACCCTTGTGTTATTTTTATTTGGCAACTCTCAAATTTCAGAATTCCAACTAATACGGGACGTTTCAGTGTGTTAATTCTGCTGCATATTTGTAATTGAATACATCTTAATTGTATGATGACTAACGTAATTTTAGTTGTCACCTTAGTTTTTAAGTCCCTTCTATTTATAGAAGGGACTTTAGTCCACAAGCTAGGAAGATCTACCGTGCACCCCCCCCCCCCCCCCCCCTCAGTACTCAATAAGATGGGTTTCAAAGTGTTCCTTAGTATGTCCTGAGATGTTTAAGCCATGTTCCCCGAAAATCCTTAGGAACACACCAGAGATATAGCCGATGGCGCAAGGGTACCCCCATTCACGCTCTTCGCAGGTGCTAAAATGAGGTTGAGAAACATTTTCCTCTAAATAAATCAGAATTCATTCCAGAAACCCAAATCAGGCAATATTATGTCAAGGCACACCTTCTGCATCCTCTGCAAAAAACAGAATGAAAAAATATTGAATCTCTGGCTCACAGTGAAGGTGGTCACCCATTAAACGACCATTTCCGCGAAATCGCAAAAAAAGACAAAAATAATGTGTCAGATGCCTTCAGACATTTTCTATAGCACTGACAGTCCATTTTCAGGTTTACATCATTAAAACAGGATGTCACAATTATTATAAACTTTACTAGGTGATGCTGTGATCCCTGTGAGTGCCACAGTGGTTGATTTTGTATCCCTACCCCCAAGTTGTAAAAATACACAAAATTAATTAGAAAAAATTGCTTAAGTTATTCCATTTTATTTTGATCTCTTTTTACCTATTAAGTTTCAATAATGTGAGCATAAAGTGCAAGAAAATAAGTTAAGTCGTCATCCTTTACGGTACATTCGTGAGTCAGGGCGCCGTGGACAATATGAGTGCAGACACTCGAGAAAACCCACCCACTCTAAATAAATAACGCAACGCCAGTGATAAACAACAACCAAATCCTTTATTACCTACCCTTACTCTAACTCCCACCCCGACCCACTAACGCCCCACACACTCACACATACCCACACATGCACTCATAACGTATTAACACTTAAAAAAGATTAACATATAAACAAATGACTAACAAGTGAAAATGACTAACAGGTGAATATGACTAACAGGTGAATATGACTAACAGATGAATATGACTAACAGGTGATAATGACTAATATGGCCAACGGCTATACAAGGCGGGTAACTTTGTCTCTGTACAGTGTCCTCTGTCCCACACTAGACAGGGTGGCTCATAACGTACGAGTACTACCCCTGCACCACAGAGCACCGTAGCCGCGCTTGCCCACGCACGCCTGTGACCGACGCTCAGAACGTAGAATCAGCCTGCTGTAGCCCAACGTACTTGTCCAACAGGACCGGCTAGCGAAGGCGTTCCGACTCCCGATGATGCGTCACCGTTGGTCGTGGATGATGAGATCGAAGAACGAAATCTTCGAAGCCAATGATCGAAGCCAATGATCGAAGCCAATGATCGAAGCCAATCTTCGAAGCCAATGATCGAAGCCAATGATCGAAGCCAGTCTTCGAAGCCAGTGCACTGGAAAAGGGCGCATTGTCAGTCAAAGTGCCAACACAGTTAATTCTGGCCTATTTGACACGCACCTACTCACAAACCACGTGAGTTGTGTCTCGTCTCACCCTAATACTCGCCTTGGCCATATTAAATATACAATCATGGATATGAAAGCTTCCTATGTACATTCAACATTCACCAGGTCTGCACTATTCTATTACACTAGCATTAAGCTAGCACAACCACTTTTGTATAATAACATTGCCACTGCTAAAACCAACATTATCAAAATATCCAGATGTACATACAAAGATATAAAATAATCACCAGCAACCACCCAACGTGACAATCTTATTACATTACATCTAGGACTTAATACCAATATATTTGAAAGGATACCCACTTTAATTCATTTTACAACATGGCCCTTTAAATATATTCACTCGGCGACAGCCGAACATAAACTAAATCCGACACCCACCACATTACAACCCAACCTAAAAAACATGGTTAAAGACTCAATTAAAACATCACTAAAAACTAGACGAACATACCCTTCCGCACCTATATACACATTCACACACCCGAGAGCACAGCAGCTAACTGAGGAAAATGGCATGAATTTACCTGTCACTGGTGAGTCCTCCGGCAGGACGAGACAAAACAAGACGAAGACGAACCGGAGGGGTCTTCTGGTGAGTAGCAGCCGTGGTCGCAAGTCTCTCGGGACACCCACACCCAGGAACACTGGCCGTGGTCTTGCAGGGAGGGTAAAAGAACCCTCACACAGCTTGTCAAGGGCTCCAAACGAGGCCGCACCCTGACCCAGACTCTCACTTCGCTGGCTAACTCCGCTGACTGACTAATATCCTACTGCTACCTCGCAGGTTAACTTTGCTTCTGAACACTGTTCGGTTTAAAGCTACTTGACTAAAGCGTGCAACCGCTGTAATCGCTCACTGTTAAGCTTGCTGCACGGGCTTTACGATTACGCTCACACTACGTTTATTAACTTCCCTAAACTAAGGCTATTTACAGAATTCGGCAATCTACATTTATTAACAGAAAAACGACTTGGCGAAAAAAATAAAATAACATGTCACATCCGTTACGTGACATACCCCCCTCCCAGATCAAAGACCCGGGTTTGATTACCATATGACTGTCCCAATACTGCTTCCACATTTACGGTTTCTACCACCCTGTTCTACCCAAAAAGTCAGCACGTACATTTACTTTACCGGCTATGCTTTCTACTCTAATGGAAAATGGCTGCAACTGCAAAGCCCACCTCATCAGTCGACTGTTTGTGGATTTAGCTTGTTGCAAGTACTGCAATGGTCTATGGTCGGTCTGTACGACGAATGTCCTACCATACAGATACTGACGGAATTTTTGAATTCCCCACACGATTGCAAGACACTCCTTTTCGATGGTGGAGTAGTTACGCTCTGCTTTGGATAGTTTCTTGCTCGCGCATGCAGCAGGCTGTAAACCGTTACGGCCATGGTCCTGACATAATACGGCCCCTACCCCCCCTTCGGACGCATCTGTCTGCAACACGAAGAGACGATCGAAGTCTGGCAATGAGCACACAGGACCTGAACACAGTCGCGCCTTCAGCGTCTCAAATGCTGTCTCACATGCATCGTTCCAACCGATCTGTCCAGTCTTTCCCCCCTTGGTCAGGTCGGTTAGTGGGGCTGCTATGGCCGCAAAGTTAGGAACGAACCGGCGGTAATAATTTGCCAACCCAAGAAACGATCTGACTTGTTTCTTTGTTTGTGGTCGCGGCGCGTCTTTTATCCGCTGCATCTTGTCTCCCTCTGGTTTTATCTGACCGTTACCCACTGTGTGCCCCAGATATTCCAACTGCTTGAACCCCAAGTAACACTTAGTAGGTCTGGCCGCCAACTGGACCTCTCTTAACCTACCAAAGAGCTGGGCAATACACTGTAAGTGACGTTCTTTAGTGGAGGAAGCAATCATGACATCGTCCATGAAATTGCTAACTTCTGTCAATCGCAAAGGTTCTAGTAACCTCATCATTCGGGAAAAGATTGCCCCTGCCGTCTTTAACCCGAAAGGCATTACCTTCCACTGGAATTGTCCTGCCGGTGTGGTGAAAGCAGTTTTCGGTTTGTCGCTCTCTAACATGGGTACCTGCCAGTAGCCTTTAGCTAGGTCTAACTTACTCAAGTACTTAGCCTTGGACAGTAAGGAAAATAGGTACTCCACGTCAGGCATTGGCTCAGCATCGAACACGACCTTTTGATTCAGTTTCCTAAAATCTACACAAAACCTAACAGTGCCATCCTTCTTCTTCACCAAGACGATCGGTGAGTTGTATGGGGAATTGGCTCTCTCGATTACTCCCATCTCTAGCATAGCATCCACTTCGGCTTTGACTACCTCTAGCTGAGAATGAGGTAGAGGATATTGCTTCGTTCTCACCGGCACTTCATCAGTCAAGTGGATTTCACACGAGTCTAGTGTCGTCCTCAACGGATAATCTGTAAAAATATCCTTAAACTGGACAGTCAGAGCTTGTATACTAGAATGGATTTCTGGACAGTTAGGATCAAGATGGACGTCGGAGGGTCCTTCAGACACTACCAAAGGAATGGTAGGTACTTCCTTTACCACCCCGAATGCCTCTCCCCCCTCATTTTCGTCCTCATCTATCACTACTGTAGCTACTGACACTCGTTCTTGGAACTTTTTCAACAGATTTGCATGGTACAGTTTATTTTTACTGCCCACCCGTACCCTGTAGTCACACTCTCCGACTCTCTCTAGAACTTCGAATGGTCCCTGCCAAGCCATCTCCAGCTTGTTGTGTTTAACTGGAAGTAACAACAAAACCTTGTCTCCTGCACTAAAACTGCGTGGTTTGGCTCTGCGGTCAAAGTGCTGTTTCTGCTTTTTCGAAGCTAGCTTCAAATTCTGTTGCGCTAACCTGCAAGTCTCTTCAATGCGATTCCGTAAATCTACCACGTACTGGCTTGCATCTCTCACCTCTTCTCCCATCTGCTCTTTCGTCCTGCAAAATTCTATCAGACTTTTCCCTGACGGAATTGCTCGGCCCTCTTCGGCCAACTTCCTAGCGCGAGCTAGAGTTTCGTCCTGGTTCTGCCACTCTATCGGTTGGGCAGGAGTCACATTGAGATCGGCCTGCTTAACGACTTTAAGCGCGCTCTCTCCCTCCTTTTCCCTCTGAACCTGAGCTCGAGTTTGGACTGCTGCTGTCATAGCACACTCACTGGCATCAATGGATACGGGACTACGTTTCCCATCTGAAAAAGTCACCCAGTTCCCTAGGATTACGTCCGGTCCCATGCGCTCCATTACGATAAGCTCGATCGTCCCTCGCACGAATGGGGAATCGATTTCAACCCATGCAGTCGGATACTTATCGGACTTAGTATGGTCGACGGGATTGACGTCTATGAACCGACCTGTAAGATCCCTGGGTTCTATCCACTTGGCGGCGATCGCACTCATATCCGCGCCGGTATCACGCATGATACGAACTTCCTTTCCCTTGGCTAATCCCTTACTCCACGGGTTGTAGGGCCGGATCGTCCGCATCCCTACGGTCACGGGCTCTGTCATTACGGCTACTGTCTCAGGAGCAATGGTGACTTGGTTAACTGACGCCTTACTCTGACAGTTCCTTGCTAAGTGCCCTGGTTTATTACACTTGAAACACAGCCGTTCCCCAGTCCCCCTGCCTGAACTAGCTGGTTCTGCCCTATGTTCTGCTTTGGTCTCAGGGGGTTTATTCGACCCTTTGTCCTTGAACGGCGGACGAATCGGCCCCCCACCCAATGGACGCGAGACTGCCCGTTTGGTGTCGATATGGAGCTGCGCTAGCTCCGCGGCCTCTTCACCATTCCTAGGACGTTTTTCCCTAACGAACATTTCCAGGTCTGCATTCATAATAGCATAAAGTTGCTCAGACAGAAACATGTCTAGCACTTGTTCTACGTCCTCTATGTTCTTATGGGCTAAAGTGAACCAACGCTTGACTGAGGTCTTCAACCTAACGAACAACTGTGGAAACGTTTCGAGACTCTCCTTTTTGGCTTCGCGAAACTGGCGCCTGTAATATTCAGCGTCACGCCTGAATCTTCTCAATAAGGTCTCCCTCACCACCTCAAAATCTTTCCCTTGCTCTACCGTCAGCCTAAGGTATGCATCACGGGCCTCCCCCTGCAATAGAGGTGCTAACCTTATCCCCCATACCTCTTTCGGCCACCCCTGGGTTTCGGCTACTCTCTCAAAGAGCTGAAGGTAAGATTCCACATCTTCCTTATCCTCTAACGGACGCATCTTGAGCGAGTAATGCTGACTAGACTCCGTAACTGACTTCTTTTCCGATGCTGCTAACTGTAATCTAAGCCGCGTCTCGGCCGCGACGAGCTCTTCTTTCCGTGCTTGTTCCGCGGCGGCTAGCTCCTCTCTCCGTGCTTGTTCCGCGGCAGCTAGCTTACGTTCGGTCAATGCTAAGTCATCCCGCCTAGCTTGCTCTGCGGCCTCACGGTCCATCTGGAGCCGTCTCTCGGCTGCCTCGCGGTCCATCTGACGCTGCTTCTCTACTGCCTCGCGGTCCATCTGGAGCCGTCTCTCTACCGCCTCACGGTCCATCTGGAGCTGCCTCTCTAACGCCCTACGCTCTAGGTCACGTTCCCGTTTTTCTTCCTCTCTCCTAACTTCGGACAGGATGAACTGGGTTAGACTAGGCCCTCTCCTAGCACTTTATACTGCTCATATGGGTTTACCATCACCCCTAACCCCTCTTTACTTTCCTGATCCCTACTGGGTGTCAGTCCTGCTGCAGTGAGAGTACGGGTAAGGGTACTCACCACCGTTTCCTTCCGAGAGGGAGTGGCCAAAGTGGCTCCTCTCTCTCCTGGACCCTCATCCCCTGCACCACCACCCTCGGACTCAGGGTCGTGCCCCGATGTGGCACGGGTGGCCCTGGTATCCCGTTTAGGGGGCATCCTGATGTGGGTGTCACGGAGGCAGCGACGACAACTGCTCCCCAGCAGGACCCCTGACAAAGAAAAAACAAAACAAATAAATACACAGAATACAAACAACGAATAAGGACTAGACAGTGACAAGAGCCGAAGGGTCCTCACCACTCGGTACCTGAGTAATGAGAGGCAACCACTCATGCCACCCCTCGTTTATGCGCACTGCACTCTCTGGCCGTGGCCCTCTGGCGCAATACGCCCCCACTCCCGCCAACCGCCCGCTAAACCTTACTCGTACCACAACACGAACACACGGTCACTGGCGCACAAAAATACCCTAATCTACCTAACCTGTTACCTCCCCCTAATCCTTATCCCACCGCTGCCACCAAATATGTCACGACACGCCTGACGGAGTCAGGGCGCCGTGGACAATATGAGTGCAGACACTCGAGAAAACCCACCCACTCTAAATAAATAACGCAACGCCAGTGATAAACAACAACCAAATCCTTTATTACCTACCCTTACTCTAACTCCCACCCCGACCCACTAACGCCCCACACACTCACACATACCCACACATGCACTCATAACGTATTAACACTTAAAAAAGATTAACATATAAACAAATGACTAACAAGTGAAAATGACTAACAGGTGAATATGACTAACAGGTGATAATGACTAATATGTGAATATGACTAACAGGTGATAATGACTAATATGGCCAACGGCTATACAAGGCGGGTAACTTTGTCTCTGTACAGTGTCCTCTGTCCCACACTAGACAGGGTGGCTCATAACGTACGAGTACTACCCCTGCACCACAGAGCACCGTAGCCGCGCTTGCCCACGCACGCCTGTGACCGACGCTCAGAACGTAGAATCAGCCTGCTGTAGCCCAACGTACTTGTCCAACAGGACCGGCTAGCGAAGGCGTTCCGACTCCCGATGATGCGTCACCGTTGGTCGTGGATGATGAGATCGAAGAACGAAATCTTCGAAGCCAATGATCGAAGCCAATGATCGAAGCCAATCTTCGAAGCCAATGATCGAAGCCAATGATCGAAGCCAGTCTTCGAAGCCAGTGCACTGGAAAAGGGCGCATTGTCAGTCAAAGTGCCAACACAGTTAATTCTGGCCTATTTGACACGCACCTACTCACAAACCACGTGAGTTGTGTCTCGTCTCACCCTAATACTCGCCTTGGCCATATTAAATATACAATCATGGATATGAAAGCTTCCTATGTACATTCAACATTCACCAGGTCTGCACTATTCTATTACACTAGCATTAAGCTAGCACAACCACTTTTGTATAATAACATTGCCACTGCTAAAACCAACATTATCAAAATATCCAGATGTACATACAAAGATATAAAATAATCACCAGCAACCACCCAACGTGACAATCTTATTACATTACATCTAGGACTTAATACCAATATATTTGAAAGGATACCCACTTTAATTCATTTTACAACATGGCCCTTTAAATATATTCACTCGGCGACAGCCGAACATAAACTAAATCCGACACCCACCACATTACAACCCAACCTAAAAAACATGGTTAAAGACTCAATTAAAACATCACTAAAAACTAGACGAACATACCCTTCCGCACCTATATACACATTCACACACCCGAGAGCACAGCAGCTAACTGAGGAAAATGGCATGAATTTACCTGTCACTGGTGAGTCCTCCGGCAGGACGAGACAAAACAAGACGAAGACGAACCGGAGGGGTCTTCTGGTGAGTAGCAGCCGTGGTCGCAAGTCTCTCGGGACACCCACACCCAGGAACACTGGCCGTGGTCTTGCAGGGAGGGTAAAAGAACCCTCACACAGCTTGTCAAGGGCTCCAAACGAGGCCGCACCCTGACCCAGACTCTCACTTCGCTGGCTAACTCCGCTGACTGACTAATATCCTACTGCTACCTCGCAGGTTAACTTTGCTTCTGAACACTGTTCGGTTTAAAGCTACTTGACTAAAGCGTGCAACCGCTGTAATCGCTCACTGTTAAGCTTGCTGCACGGGCTTTACGATTACGCTCACACTACGTTTATTAACTTCCCTAAACTAAGGCTATTTACAGAATTCGGCGATCTACATTTATTAACAGAAAAACGACTTGGCGAAAAAAATAAAACAACATGTCACATCCGTTACGTGACAGTGAATGATAACTTTTTCCCATTTAAAATTGCCGAATTGGGAAACGTACGTCGTTTCCGGTGCCCTCAGAAATTTTGTTTACAACTGATAGGTCTTTGTTAGGTTTTATTGGTTAGGATAGAGTACCACAGTTACTCCCAACCTGATTTTGTGATGCTTTGATGCATTTAGGGGCCACAGTGGCTGAATCTGTTGCCCTACCCCCATTTTACCAGTACGCAAAGTAACGCAAAATAATCATAAAAATTGCTTACGTCATACTCCTCTGTTTAAATATTTTTTGTTGCCAGTTTTTTTTTAAAGTATACATATTGAGCATAACAAGTTGTGATCATTTCATTAATTTCAATGAAACCCATCAATTTAATTGTAACTATTTTTAACTGGCTGGTCTTTTAGGTGATATTTTACTTAGCGTAAGGCAGGTCTAGTAAGGTCTCCCCTTTTCCTTTCATTTATTTTCATCTAGAAATGTGTAAATATGAATGCGTAATAAAGTTTCATGGTTCCTAATAGCCAAAACAATGTTATCAAAAATACTTAGTTTCCACATGTCGACTACGAGATCTCCACTTCCACCTTCTGCAACGTTCAATTTTGTATGGCCGTCTTTAAATCTTATATTGTTCTGGCTGCCAATAAGTGAGCTGTCAAGAGCTAGGCAGCATTTTTTCAGAGTTTGGTGTATAGGGGCGTGTCTTCTGGTCAGAACTGCCAGCAGACCGCTTCTGTGTATGGACATGTTTGGAGAATGTGCTAAGGAGACTGATTTTCTACGCCAAATTCGCATAGGGCTGTTTCCGCATGACCCAATCTCACGAGGTGAGTCCAGCAGGGTCCTTACGGTCTGTGAACATTTGTGAAAGTTGTTAAAAAATGACAAGGCTTTTTCAGGGCCCTGGAAAGTCTGTCAATTTCAGTCCTTTTCCTTAAAGTCTGGAAAGTTTGTACAAAATTACAACGTGCTGGCAGACTTTTGTCTACTTCTTTTTTTTTTTTCTCCCCCAATTTGTGACTATTCCATTGCGAACGATCATGCTGACGCTTGTTGCAAGTGATCTATATTTAGCTCTGATCATAAAGTGACTGCATGGCCTTTCTGCCGAACATTCTGATTGGTTGTTTACGCTTCTACCGAAGTCCGCCATTCGCTAAGCGTTCTTTTATTTTGGTATCTCTTCATGCATTAGGCACGGAAGCTTCAAATAATTGCTGATACAGAGTGATCTGATTAAAGTGTGTAAACCTTCAGGCTTCATAACCTGCTTTTCTGTACGGACCCAGTCCAGAGTAAGCAGTGCGTAGATGAAAGATGGTGGCCTGGCTCTCCCTGTTCAGCTTGTTGATGTCATCTGCCCACAGGCTGCAGCCGCCATTCTGCTGTTGCCAATCACTTTGTTGTTGTAGTGTCTCCATTCCCAGCTAGTCCAGAATGCACTGGAATCCACTGCAGCACTATTTTGTGGACAGGGCATCCAGTCTATCTTGAAGCTTCCTGGTGAGATCAGTGGATCAAGCTGCTGCCTTTCCCTAGCTAGTGCTCTGCTGCTGTGTTGAGCACCTGCAGATCTGTACGATAGTTGGAGCTGCTGCCACCAGCTGGTAAGGAGAGGGAGGTAGTAGTGCGGTCTGCACAACAGATGTACACACCACTTCCTTCATTCCGCACGGCATCTTATGTGGTATCACAGCTGCTGTGAGGGTAGCGCTTGTGCACAACCTCCAGCAAGATGGCTTTGTGCAGTGTCGCGACCTTTGGTAAAGAGTCCTGGAACATTGTTTATGTTGTCTTGAAGGCTCTTTCGAGATGTCCAGGTATCTGAAGGGAGCTGTTCACACATCTTTGGGCTTGGTTCCAGGACGTCAGTGTTAGCCCTTTGCAGGACCTTCAGTTGGCGGTTCAGATTTGGGCGGTTCAGATTTGGGCGGTTCAGATTTGGACATTTCTGACGGTTCTTGGTCTGCTCCTGTAGTCTCCCATGCTGTCGGTGTTTAGTAAGTTTCTTCATCGTGTGTGCTGTTCTGTATTCCAGTGGCTCCAATGTCCTCCATTTCCTAAATTGGGGTGCTCCAGATGGCTCTAAGAATGTCACTGCATCATAAGAATGATCCATGTTCTGCATCTTGTCAAGCCTGGCTTTTTGGGTTTTGCAGGCAGTGTTTCATGTTGTCGATGTATCTTGGTACCGCACAACTGGTCTGACCGAGCAGGTGTTTGCTTGTGCCAGGATGCTGTAATTTGAGCCAATGTGGTCCCCACCAGTTTCTTCGTCAGAGACTTTTTTTTTTTTGCAGCTCTAGCTTCCATGGCTTCAATATGAGGCCTCCACGTGAATCCAGTAATTGATTTGTTGCCAGTAAAGTTGGCCTGTCTGTCTTTGGTACTCGAAGGTCTCCAGTTTTGAGGTGACCTCTTCCGTCTGATTGAAAGAGATGGTCTAGCTCAGTTTGAGTGGCCTCTTTCAGTCCAGCTGCTGACTCTATTGGCAACATCCTGGATTCTGGAGGATGCTATTTCTTTGTTTTCTGGAGGATGCTATTTCTTTATGTTCTGCTGCGCTCCACACTGCAAAGTCATCCGCATGGAGGATGTTCGAGACGAACCTTGGTACTGTTGTACTGATGTCATTAATGTAGACCAAAAACAGCATCAGACACAACATCTCCCTGAGGTACACCTTCCCCGAGTTTGACAAGAGTGCTGAATGTGCAGACGATAGAAGCTTCAGCGGGAGCCCCTGTTAAGCATGCCTTAAATAAAAAGATTTACAATTAAATTGATGGGTCACATTGAAATTAATGAAATGATCACAAATGTTTATGCTCAATATGCATATTTTGTTAAGAAAACTGGCAACAAACATATTTAATCAGAGGAGCAATTGTTATGATCATTTTTCGTTCCTTTGCGTACAGGTAAAATGGGGGTAGGGCAACAGATTCAGTCACTGTGGCCCCTAAATGCATCACAGCATCATAAAATCAGATTGGGAGTAACTGTGGTACTCTTTCCTAAACAATAAAACCTAAAAAAAAGACCTATCAGTTGTATACAAAATTTCTGAGGGCATCAGAAACAACGTACTTTTCCCAATTCGGCAATTTTAAATGGGAAAAAGCTATCATTCACCACGAACATACCGTAAAGGATGCCGACTTTCCTTATTTTCTTGCACTTTATGCTCACATTATTCAAACTTATTAGGTAAAGAGAGGTCAAAATAAAATGGAATAACTTAAGCAATTTTTTTCTAATTTCACAGCATCACATAGTAAAGTTTATAATAATTGTGACATCCTGTTTTAATGATGTAAACCTGAAAATGGACTGTCAGTGCTATAGTAAATGTCTGAAGGCATCTGACACATTATTTTTGTCTTTTTTGCGATTTCGCGGAAATGGTCGTTTAATGGGTGCACAAATACCTTCACTGTGAGCCAGAGATTCAATATTTTTTCATTCTGTTTTATGCAGAGGATGCAGAAGGTGTGCCTTGACATAATATTGCCTGATTTGGGTTTCTGGAATGAATTCTGATTTATTTAGAGGAAAATGTTTCTCAACCTCATTTTAGCACCTGCGAAGAGCGTGAATAGGGGTACCCTTGCGCCATCGGCTATATCTCTGGTGTGTTCCTACGGATTTTCGGGGAACATGGCGGCTTAAACATCTCAGGACATACTAAGGAACACTTTGAAACCCATCTTATTGAGTACTGGGGGGGGGGGGGGGGGGGTGCACGGTAGACCTTCCTAGCTTATGGACTACTTTTTAGGATGGGTTGCGGTGAGGCGAATTTAATAGCATGTCCATGATGTCACAGGCGGGCAGGCTAAACCTCTAACAAGGTAACAAGATAAAATTACGTCATGTCAACTTACGCTAACCTCGCTGCTGAACGTACATTTGGCGCGAAGCGCCGCATGTGCGTATGTACGTATGTATGTATGTGTGCGTATGTATGCAAACACAAGATGAAAATCTCCGAAAAGCTTGAAATTTGGCGAAATACTTTTTTTTAAGTGGGTGGCTAAGAGAGCCTACTAGGATATTGTAATTGAATGTCACACTGAAAACATAAACAACCGTTTATAGGAAGTCGGTTGACCCAGATTAGAGTCCGTTATTTTTGTCGTATTTACTTGAACTTTTGCATATAGCTAGTTTGGAGAAATACATTGGATGAGTTCGTTACTGAGCCAGCTTTGTATCCTTTTAACTTCTTTAGTAAAAATTAATTCTTTTCAGAAAATAATTAAGACAGTAAAAAAAAAAAAACTAAAAAACTTGATGTAGTAAAAAGAAATTTAAAAAACTTGACTTTTAGAGAAAGTCAGAGAGTGCCGGTGACGTAAAAGAAGCAACTCCGTCACCAGGCAGACATATGACGTAATTCTCTCTCTCTCTCTCTCTCTCTCTCTCTCTCTCTCTCTCTCTCTCTCTCTCTCTCTCTCTCTCTCTCGCTCTTTCTCACACATATGCGCGCATCCCCAAGAGGCATAGATCTTCATGTGCCCAGGGGGCGCATGAACATCTATGCCTCTTGAGGATGTTTGAAGCGCGCACATGCACTCACGCACACGCATACACACACATCGATGCGCTTTCAGAAGAGCATGCAGGTGTACTTGGTATCGGCATAATAATAATAATAATAATAAGCGCATTAAATAGGCGCTTTATCCCAATTGAAAATCGGCTCAAAGCGCCGCCGCGAACTGAACCCAACAAGCACGCTCACGTGAATCACGCGCATTCACTCACACACTGTACATAAACACAGAACATTCACGTGGTGCTAAGGGCAAGCTCAAGCGAGCTACTGTAGTTTTTGGAAATTCAAAATCGTTTGTATTTGAAATTTGATTAAGTGGGCTGAAACTGATACCAAAGTGGAGGGGGAGGAAGAGCCGGAGTACCCGGAGAAAGAACCCCCGACGGTCCGCCCGAATTAACGGTGACACTTACTAGAGGAGAAAAATCCGACGCCGGAACCCGTAGTCGAACCACGCACCTTTAGCATTGGTGGCAGGCGCCTTAACCACTGCGCCACGGACCGCCCCAAATGATGAACCATTTAGCATGTAGCTAGGTAAAGTCAACCTGATTTCACACATATTTATAGCAAGACTAAAACTGTACCGTGAAAATCTAGTTTTGTCACCATTTTCGTAAGTCTTGAATCGAAAGCGAAACTCATATCACGTTAAATATAAAATTATGTAAAAACAAAAAACTACGTCATGACAAATGACGTTTGACAAACCAATGACACATATGCGCGCATCTCCAAGAGGCATAGCCTCCTCAAGTGCCCGGAGGATGCAAGAATATCTATGCCTCTTAAGGATGTTTGCAGCGCGCATGCACGCACCCACACGCTCACGCATACACACACATCGACGCGCTTTCAGAAGAGCATGCAGGTGTACTTAATATAGCATGTAGCTAGGTAAAGTCAACCTGATTTCACATAAATTATAGCAAGACTGAAATTGTACCGTGAAATTCTAGTTTTGTCACCACTCCAAGTCTTGAAGCGAATCTCATATCACGTTAAATATAAAATTAAGTAAAAACAAAAAAAAAATACGTCATGACAAAAGACGTTTGACAAAACCAATGACGCGTATGCACTGTGCGCACTCCTTATAGAGTGCATCATGACGCATTGGCCCATCTGCGAGGCTTTTTCAAAAGGAGATATTTCAACATCAGAATCAAGTCAAAGACAAAAGGTAGGGACCCTTGACAGCGAAGACAGCTCTCATATAGAAGAGGCTTTGTGGGTTATGGTTCATCCCATCTTGTTGTTATCTAGGTTAAGTTGTGGGGAGGGGGGGGGGGAGGTGTTCAGGATTGATTTTCTTGCAAACCCATCCGAACCTCTTCTTGTTCGGTTAGCCCATTCGCTGCCGAGAAAACGTGAGCACGAACCAATTGCGAGAGACATGGATCCTCATGAGCCCCCGCAATGGCGGGGGCTCATGAGGATCTATGCCTCTTGATGACACCATTTTGAAGCCATGTTCTTTGGACGGTTAGGGTTCTGTGGCGTTGAAAAATAACAATGATTTCACAACACAATCTGCGTCCACTGTCAGAAAAAAAAACAGATCAACATGTATTATTATTGTGGGTCGTGGCGTTGCTGGTGTTGCTCATGTTGATGCTACTGTTTTGTCGCTGTTGTTGTTCTTGTTGTTGTTGTTGTTGTTGCTGATGCTGCTGCTGCTGTAAAATCCTTGCCCCTGTGTGTGTCAGCGCTGAGAATGCCGAGTGCCTGCCGGCCGTCCTGATGTCCATGCAGAGAGAGGCGGGTACAGATTCTGCAAGCTTCGCTATTGGCCAGGAAGGTGAGTACTCGAGTAGTCTTTGGTAGACCTTTCCAATTGTTATTCTTACCTATGCAGGATGTCCTGGGCGAAACAAAAGACTTTTTCAGCTGTAACCCCGTCACTACCGAGGAATAAGCGAACATCATCCAAGTGCAAGAAGTGCACGGCTGTGCGCGGACCCACTGCGGCCGCCATGGGCCCAAAGACGTCTTGGGGTTTGGACCATTATTTTCTTCTATACTATGCAAAAGACGGTTATTCCATTTTTGCGAAAAGAAAGATTTTCTTTGTATTACAATGGAAATCTCGCTTTTCGCAAAAATAGACTTACTGACTTTTACCTGCGCAGGGAAGGTCGTTTTTTCCTTTTCTCTTGTCTGTGCTAGGAGTGGCCAAAATCCTGTACGCAGAGGACAACGTGATGGCCGTCCTGATCTGCATGGGCTTTCTCCGGGACGATACGTGTGACCCTGCGACGCAGATCTTCGTGGTGCTGGTACGGGACGGGTCGGGCGTGGAGTTGGACAAAGCAATACTGGAGTCAATGGAGCGTGTCGGGGCTGACGTGTGTATTGCACCGGAGTCTGTCGTACAGCCTTCACTGGGTGAGAGGTTTAGGAACAGTGGTATAGTGTGCGTTATGGCCCCTGAAGGCAAAAGACAGTTTCTACCGTACCGTCGTCGCGTTGCTTTGTGGAAAGGCGACTTAAGTCCATTTTTGTGAAAGGCAAGATTTTAAGTGTATTGTAATACAATGAAAATCTTGCCTTTCACAGAAAAATGGACTGAAGTCGTGTTTCCATATAGCTACGAGACGACGGTACGGTAGAAAAAAAGCTGAGCGGCAGGCGGAGAAACGCTTCGTGTGTTTCCAAATAGCGACGCGACAAGAGGAATCGCGCCCCTATTAACCCATTTAGCCCCAACGCCTACAGCAGGAGATGGGTGAACCATGATAATTCAAGGGCGCAGGAGATGTTGTGTTAGCTTTTATTATTTCGCTACATAGGGTGATAGCCCGGTAGAAATTGCCTCTGACTGTATTAGCGATCGAGTGTTTGCCAAGTGTATTCTCGTGTGTTTAAATTGGTTGCTATTTCTTTTGTCCAGAGCCTTGCCCGATACCAAGCGACATTTTACTTGATGCCACCACTGGACAGTTACAAACAGGTGCGGAATTTCTATGATATGATGAGATGAAATAAGATGAGATAAGAATACTGTATTGATCCCGCGAGCGGAAACTATAAATCTGCTCGGATACAATACAAACCGAACACAATTCATACTTAACCTATTCAGCCCTGAATCACTACAGCAGGAGATGCGTGTACCATGATAATTCAAGGGTAGTGCCAGATTAGCTTGGCGCCTGTAGGCGCCAAGCTAATCTGGCACTGCCCTTGAATTATCAGGGTTGATCCATCTCCTCAGTGCAACATGTGCACAGTCGTTAGATGACGATTCATAAATTTGGGAAATACGTGCGTCGGGCTGAATGAGTTAAAACATACACAATCACAAACAATTCTAGCAAGGTTCATCAACATTTATAGAACTAAAGGTAAAAGAACGACTTAAACTATTAGACTTAAGACTATTGTGTTATGTTTTATCGGGCTTGCTCCATATAGCATGTCCGTTGAAATGTCTTGGTAAATTAGAGTGGCACAGTTGCAGTGCGCCGGAACTGATCAGTGTAACAGGTCATACTTCATAGGCAATAGCTGTCCCTGTCCCCCATAACCCGCCCATTAGGGCTGTCCATTGTCACTCTTGTAGAAAAAACAGAGAGTTGTCGTAACTCAGAACCCTGACCAGACCTTCCTGCAGCCACTGCGGTCGAACCTGCCTGTCCCGGATTGTCACGAAAATGCCTGCAGACGACTTGGGCAAGCCCTATAGAATCTTCGTTCGCGAAGTCAAGCCAAGAGAGTGTGGACGTTAAACCGCGGAACTAACCAACCAACCTCCATGCCACGTTTATTCTATTTCATTCACTGACCGTTGTGGAGCTTAGGGACAATTTTCTTCGTCAAAGTCTCATAAAAGACAAGTGTTTTTTTATGTTTTTTTGGGTTTTTTTTTAAACAAGGCTCGAAGTTTGCCAGACCTGACTTGATTATGCGATTATTTATTCCAGATTATGCACCAGTGCAGTGTTTCACACAGTACATCCCAATGCAGAAGGACTTTGACATCAGAGAGGTATCCGCTCTTTTTTTCTTTTTTATAGATTTTTTTAAAAAACATTATTCTCACTCGAGAGGAAATTTGGGCTGCCTTCCCCGGATAGGCTTAAGGTGCTTCGTCGCAGTGGAGTTCAACCTAGAGTTTTTTTTTCTGTTTGTTGTTTTTTCTGTTTGTTTGTTTGTTGTTTTTTGTCGGACAGGATTGTCTTCTGATTTCGTTTTATTTGGCTGCTTTTTGTTTTTGTTTTTGTTTTTTTTTTTTGTTTGTTTCTTTTTGTTGTTGTTGTTTTTTGTTTCGATTTTATGGATTGGTGGGTTTGTTTTTTGGTGGGTTTTTTGTGTTGGTTTTTTTTTTTGGGGGGAGAGGGGGGGTGTTTGTTTTTGTTTTTGTTTTGGGATTGTTTTATTGTTTGTTTTTGTTTTTTTGTTTTTTTTTTTGGGGGGGGGCTTTTTTTTTTTTTTTTTTTTTTTTGCCGGGGGGGGGGGGGGGGGGGGGTTGGTTGGTTGTTTTTTGTGGTTTTTTTTTATGGGGGTTGGGGTAGAAACTTTATCTCCTCTCTCACCCACCCACCCCTCCCGCCCGTCCCCGCCTCACATCCCAGGTCTGCCTCTGAGTGTTAAGACTGTTCTGTTGATTTTCAGTTGACAGGTGCGTGGTACACACAGTGGGAGACGCAGGACGGAGGCCAGGGGTCAGACAGCCCTCTAGTCAGGTCGACCGGCTTTCATTTTGTCTCCAGGCAGGACGGCACCCTCGTCATGCTGTACGCACCAGAGAAGTGAGTTTCACGCAAATAGCCCCAGCACTGCCGAGAAACTTGAACACGGGCCACCCAGTTGCAAGAGGCGTAGATAACTCGGGGGTCCCCGCAGTTGATATGTGAAATACTGTTTCTGTGAGCCCCTGCGCTCACGGAACGCATAGTCAGTATCAGGCGCCTAGAATTTTACACGATATTAATCTGCTCCAAGGTTGAAATTCCCATGGTTGGGAGTCGTCCTTTGTTGACTACATTTCATTTCAGGAAATATATCGACAATGATAAGGACCTTCGTCCTGTTTTATGCACGTCAAGGTCAGACTGCAGTTTTGAGCAATCATTTTTTGTGCAAGATGTGGTCGTAAATGACAGGGTCTCTCGCAAGCCGGAGAAATCTTCAAGGGTAAGAAGTGTCACCTGTAATTAAAGACCATCATTTAGGTGGCAGAGTTTGCTTTTCAAAACTGACGAAGTTTCTTGTTTGCTTCTTTGCCATCAGCCCATCATCACCCGGATCCTGCCTCCCCGCCCGCCTGCAGGTCCTGGAGACTGGGCAGAGGAACGGAGAGTTCACCTTCCTATTCCAGAACTCCCGAGGTATAAAGTAATAAACCCAATAAGCGAAGACTCTCGGACCCACGACGGCCCCAGTGGGCCCGCGCACAGCTTGCGCGCGGGCCCACTGCGGCCGTCGAGGGCCGAAGATGTTTGTACTCTACTTTGTCCTTGAAGAGGTTTGATGTACTTCTTGGTTTATACGTAATCTCACTTTAATGATTACTTTTCTCCAAAACTATCACAGCGCTGCTGAAAATCGTTTGGCTGGATGACGAGCGCGCTGTGACGTACTGGTGCTTCAAGAGTGACGTCATCGGTCAGTGCGAGGACGTCCACCTCAGCGTGTTGTCAAGGCGACCAGGCCAGGAAACGGGCGCCTTACCCTTCCACCTGCTACCTACGATTGCCGACTGCTGCGTCTCAAAGTCGGACCTGATCAATGCAGGTGAGGTCGTAGGGTTATAGTCTAGCAGCTGCCCTTCATAGACGATCAGCCGTTTACGAGATAGTGATTTTCTAGAGAGTAACAAAGGTTTGGGTATATCAAAATGAAGTCTAGTATGAATAAAAGCAGTGCGCACTCGTTTTAAACCGCCGGAGGATGGAGACATTTTTCTGTAGCACATTTTGTTTCCAGTATGGCTGCAGACGAAACCAGGACCATAGCGGCCATGTTTACAGGGGATCAGTAGTTTACACGGGTCTCATTGTTCCTGTATTCAGTGGTAGTATGCACTATATGTCACTTAAAAGGATTTCATTTTTTAAAGTAAAATTTTCACACTTAGATATATTAAGAGAAGAAACAATTACGAAAACGCTTGCCTTGAACTCAAAATTAATATCGTTACTCAACAATAAGATAGTATCCCAAATCACTTGATCAAAACATCACGTGATGCCACGACCTCCGCCGACGTGAATTTTGGTGTGCCGACGGGTTCTTTTTGATTTGTTCTGCATAAGCTTGTTTGTTTAAAAAAAAAAGCAAACGTGTAAAGTTGCTGTGTGGATTTTTACGGCTTGATAAAGGTTTGTCACGTTTATTTCCATTCACTTTACCATCGCTTTGCCTGTTTCATTTCGACAACACAGCACCAAAACAAAACGGAACCCACAACACAAACGCTATCTTCAAAACCTATGCTGCATTCTGTAAAAGAAAAAGAGTGCCACACCACTTGGTTTTAACTGTCATGGCTGAGCAAAGTTTCGGAACTTGATTAATTATTTTATGCAGCAGTAACATTTATTTTAATCAGTTGCACTGACAAGCTATGTTGTGATGTGCGATCACTGCCAGTGCCAATTATGCAGTCTCAGTGATCACTGATGGTACAGTACACTTCACACTGAAAAAAAATATATACACAGCACAATGTGAACACGCTTGGAAGTTCATGCAATGCTTTGTTTAAAATTGAACCCTATCTTGCTAGCAGTAGCCTACTGCACAAAAGAGGAACTTATTTTGCTGCTGTGTTATTTGCAGTTTGTCTGCATATAGACATTTGCAGTTCGCTGCAAGGATTCTTAGCAGCTGACATTAGCACTGACATATTGGGATTAAAACGAGAAAGAAAACGGAGAAAGGTGACACAGAGATGATTTAATAAATCAGTCAAGTGATCAAATGAATGAGATATCTATGTTTTATGATAAACAGCTAGTTATGGGGGGGGGGGGGGGAGGAGGCACATACTTTATAATGTACACGTACTATTTCTTTCAGTGTTTCCATCACCCACTCATAACACCATTAGACTCGATGAGTTGTCATGTTTTGAGTGGTTTACAAAATACATGTACTTGTTGCTGTTACATTATCTTCTTACTGGTTTTGACATTTCGCTGTAAGATTTACAGTCCCATATTTTAAGCGTGTTCCCCCTAACGCACACAGAGGTTGACTGTATCATTGATATGTGTGTGTAGGTAGCGTTTGGTTTTGTTTGAGGTGGCAGTTTTGGCCTCACCTTTAAGTTTGGTGCCGCTGTGCATGTGGCCACCAGTACTATTTACAGAACTGATGACTGCATGTGCAGGCTAGTTCACGGTATCAAAATGTGAACTGGGCAGCCTATTGTTTGAAGTGATCAGTGGTAGCAACATCCATGATGTATGTGTGCATTTGGCCACTGGTACTGTTTACAAAGGTGCTGTTTACAGAACTAGTGGCTGAGTATGCATATTATTATTAGTACTGTTATTGTTATCAGGTGTGACCTTATCTCTAAGTTTTGGTGCCCCTGTGCATGAGGCCAACAGTACTTTTCACAAAACTGATGGCTGCATGTGCAGTGTGGTTAACTGTACACATGAAATTTGTAGGTGGGCAGCTAAAATACAGGCAGTCAATACAAGCCACTTGCTTAACCTGAAGTCTCTATATATAGATTTTACAGTCCACTAATGCCCATCAGTATACAATTGTGCATGTCTTTTGTGGGATATTCTGTGGTTTTGTATGAGGGCTGGGGTTGAAAGTGGGGCGGTGTAACGCACGCAGACTTGCCCACAGTCGTACGCACAGACTCTCACGCAACAGACGCATACACCGCCACTGACTCAGACGGGCGCATTCATGCGGTAAAACACAACACACGGGCTCCCTTTCTAAAGTAACCTTTATACACTATAAATGAAAAGAACGACTTAAATGATTATCAACTATATACACTGTTCTATTATCACACCACACACGTATCACAATATCTTTGCCAGGTTAGGTCTTAGTCTCACATTGCCTGCAACCTGTTTGATATTGTTGCCTGGTTACGTTGGTCCTTCTCACGTCTAGGCGTGAAAGTCCTTCATCGTACGCTTGTTGCCGTCCTGTCTCTCTTTGGGCACGGACGTCCTTGTTCTCGTACGGTACTCAGTTCTCACTTGGACTTGGGTGTCTTGGTCCCCAGTCAGACTCACTCTCAGAAGAGCTGGAGGGATGACCTCACGTAGGTCCCACCTGCGACTCGACGTCTCGGCGTCCGTCTTTCCACTCTCGTTACAAGAACTCTGAATAGACAAAAGTCCCAACGTAACACTTGCTAAACACACAACATATTGGATCAATGAGAAACGTCACGTAACCTGGCTGATACAAATAACCCACACGTTCATTCACACACACACACGTGCTTCATAAACTATTTTTGTATCACCCCATCTCTGTCACTATCTTGAAACAGACTATAGCCTAACTGACACTCTTGCTATACCTTACTCTATACCCTGGAAAAGACTATGTTTAACCAACCACGTACTATCTTCCTAGCGGCTTAGACATACACACTTCATATTCCTTTAGTCATCTAACTCGGTAAACAACTGTATACAGAAACACCGGTTACTTCACCGAATTCTAAACATACTATAACTAAACCAAACCTGAACACCGCTATACAACCACATTAATCTTACCACGCATACTGTCTTTAACTAAACAACTATCAAGACTACGTTTATAGAAACATACCTGAAATCTAGGCTTCAGAGTCTTGGAATGCGGGCTAGGTAACTCAACAACCGTTCCATACGACAAAACAGCCCGCACTCCCGATCTAGACCTCTGACAGTCACAGCTTCCGCCTAGAACTCACTAAACAGAACTCACTAAAAAATCCCGTGCTAACCATGTCTTACAGATTCCACATGGGCAGCAGGCCCCACGGACTTTCGGCACAAACAAACCGTTAACAAAAACCCGTACCGTACTAATCCTACTCGTTAACAAAAACCGTGCACTAGCATAGAGCTTCATCACAGGCGGTATGGCACCTATTACCGTGTATGTACAAAACCTTCATTACAAACAAACATAAATTAATAATTTTAATAAATAGTTATTTGGGTTTAACGCCGCGCGGTAGACTACGGCCATCTCATGGCAGTTAAATAAATAAGATAAAGTAAGTCAAAGATACCTGGGACATAAGAATGCTAAGTAAAGTATAGATTATGATCATGCACAGATGTACATTGGTGGATGTTCTGCGGTTTTGTGTGTGTAACTGGATTGGGGTTGGGAGCGAGCGATACTGCAACTATTACCATGTACGTGTATAAGACATAAGACATTTATTCACCAAGTAAAACGTTACAAGGATTTTTGTGTGGCATGGCGACAGTAAAATATGTCCTCACTTGTAGGGCATTCATCATGTCATACACTTAGTTGGCGATCATCCTATATACAGCACTAAAAGATAGATAAACACAATATTAAACACAAATCAGTCATATGTCACAAATCATGGAATCACGTTGTTCCGTGCATGGTGATGTATTGAGGACAGCTTCTGGAAAAAAAATTGCATCTGAATCGAGAGGTTCTGGCTTTAAAAGCACGAAACCGCCGGCCAGAGGGCAGAAGCTCGAAGAGATGATTGGCTGGGTGTGACAGATCTGACAGAATAGTACTGGTGGCCACATGCACAGGGGCACCATGGTGTATGTTCTTGAGCTGTATGCTGATGTGTATGTACAAAACCTACATTACAAACAAACAAAATAAATAAATAATTTAAATAAATAAGATAAAGTAAGTCTAAGGTACCTGGGACATATGCATGCTAGGTAAAGGATAGATTAAAAATTATGAACGTACACAGATGTGTATGTCCTTTTGGTAGGTGTTCTGCGGTTTTATGTGTGTATTTAGGTAAGGGTTGGGAGCAGGCAGTATGGCACCTATTACCATCTATATATGTGTATATTTTCTTGTTTGCTGATGTGTATGTACCAAACCTTCATTACAAGCAAACAAAATAAATAAATAATTTAAATATATACTTATTTGGGTTTAATGTCGAGCAGGCGACCAATGCCATCTCATGGCGCTTAAATAAAAAAGATAAAGTAAGTCAAGATACCTGGGACATATGAATGCTCAGTAAAGGATAGATTATGAACATGCACAGATGTAAGTGTCGTTTGGTGGGTGTTCTCTGGTTGTGGAGTGGGGTTGGGAGTGGGCAGTATTACCATATATGTGTATGTGAACATCAGCATATGAACAAAACCTACTTTTCAAACAAATAAAAATAAATAATAAATTTAAATAACTAGGACATATGAATACCAAGTAAAGGATATATTATGAACATGCACAGATGTTTGTTCTGTGGTTTTGTATGTGGGGTGGGGAGCGGGTGGTATGCACCTATTACCATATATGTGTACATGTTATGTTCACATCATATATGTGTATATGTATGTTCTCATCTTGTATGCTGATGTCCCCCACCCAGGTCTACCCTGGGGGACTTGGGTGGGGTTAACTACTTTTTAGTTCCCAGGGTGACCCTGGTCAGCCCCACAGGGTGGGTTTTCCCCTCTATTCTGGGGCGTGTGTTTCTGTCTACCCTTGGTACATTCACCTGTATTTACCTTTTTTAAACTCTTCCTACTGTCTGCACTGCTTGTAGCTCTTGATATTGGATGTGTGTTGCTAAAGGGTCTAGTTAGGTTTATTTAGTGTATTAGACCAGCTGGCGACATACATTCAATATTCTGTTTAGTTTGGGTTTTTCACAAGCAGTGCAGGCACGTCCTGAGAAAGTCTTGTTGCTGTCGGGACGTTAATGTACAATCAATCATTTTATGCTGATGTGTATGTGCAAACATACATCACAAACAAACAAAGAAACAAAAAAAAAATAAATAAATTAATAAAATAAGTTGGGGATACCTGGGACCTATGAATATGAATGTTAAGTAAAGGATAGATTATGAACATGCACAGATGTAAGCATATTGAAAACAAATTTCCTCTCCTTGGTGACCACTACCATACCACTATAGTGATCATGTGCATCAAGGAATTCCTTCCATCCATAATTAAAAGGATAAATAATAAATAAATATGTAAGTGAATACATACATGAATCAATAATAAATAAATAAAACATGTAATATAATAGAGAAGGCTACTATCTGTATTGTGTCTCATGCAGTCCTGATAAAGCTTAATCATAAGAGTCATTGTGAGTACTTGAGTGCAGATTGGTTGAATTGGTTGCAAAAACTAAAATTTTATATTTAGGTGTTTAGCTGAACATGGTGATTTTGATGGAAACGGTTCGGAGATGGATTTCACTCTGCCTGGCTTGTGCTTAAGACCAGTCGGATACGAGTGTGCTTGACCAGTTAAAAATCCCATCTCCACTAATAAAATAAACAAAAAGAGCAGACCTGCACTTAGAGCCGTTAGGCTGAAAAACAGACGAACAACATGCATGTTGTATCCGGCCAAAAAGTCTTCAGAATGTTGAAGATGGTCGGCAGACACATTGCACAACATGCACAAAGGGAGTTTACTTTCGATATGCTTTCCTCCCACAAAAGACCGAGTTCTATGGAAAAGGCTGTTTTCAAGACCAGGAAAAATAACGTATTTGACGTTGATAAGATGTTCAAATCGAAATCTCTGTTTCAATTCAGGAGCAAAGTAAAGCTTCATCAACCGTGCGCGTCTGATTGACTTCTTTAGAAGGCTTATCGCTGACCGCCATTTTGAAACTAGCAACGCGACCATGCTTACCGCATTAAAAATAATACTTTTAAACTTATTTTATCGTATATATGTATGCATGTTTACTTGCTGATGATTTTAATTTACTCACTGGAATAAACTTGTAACTTGTATGCTTGAAATTTTCAATGTTATGCACAAAAAATGTCTTGCACCTTATCCGGGCGGTGTACGAGGACTGGTTCCCTCACATCGAAAAATAGCTTTCGAAAAACACTTCTACAAAAATGTCTCCATCCTAAGGACAAATATTGTTGCCATGCATAAACTATATGGCATTAGTACTTTCGTTTTGTACCTGCAAACCATTGTTACTCTTTTGACGAACTACTTAGTCTGCAGAAATTGCGAAAAGCTGCTAGACTATTAATTCATTTGCGGCCAGCCACATCCGGATGCGCGGTTTATGCCACGCATCCGGATGCTGCATGGCCGCGAATGAGTTAATCGGTCACACCTTCACTGCCAGTCGACGCAGATTGTGTTTCGGAAATTTGTGTTCAGACAGTAACGGATTAATAGTTCTCAATATCTCCTCTATTAACCCATCCAGCCCTGACGCACTACAGCAGGAGATGGGTCGACCATGATAATTCAAGGGTAGTGCCAGATTAGCTCGGCGCCTATCGACGCCAAGCTAATCTGGCATTGCATGGTCGATCCATCTCCTGCAACATGTGCATAGTCGTTAGATGACGCCTCCAAAATTTGGCAAAATACGTGCGCCGGGCTGAATGAGTTAATGTTGTGTAAATGCTGTACAAAATCGTGAAGTTTTTTTTGTTGTGAAATGAACAAAAAAACTTTCTGATTTTATTCTCCTTTGTACACAGGGGAGTTCGTTCCGTTACGTTCAGAAGGCAGTGGAAAACCTCTAGTATGTATGCCTACTCAAATGGATTGGGAAAAGAAGGGTAGAAAAGTCTGCTTTGGGTCAAGACAACATTGATAACTCGTTCAACCGGCGAATTTTAGCAAACAAAGCCTGCCAGGGTGCAGATCTCTTTAAAGCGACGCCACAGAACCCTAGCTGTCCCGAGAACATGGATAGAAAGTGGTGTCAGCAGAGGCATAGATCCCCATGAGCCCCCGCAACTGCAGAGACTCATCAGGATCTGTGCCTCGTGCGGCAGCTGAATTTTGTTGACTTGTCCTCGGCAGTGAAAATGTAAATGAATAATTCTCTGTCGGAGGCTGTACATTGGGGGGGAGCAAGGTGCTTATTAGACTCTATGCCACTTGTAGAGATAGTGTATTGTATCCTTCAAAGTGTTTAATTCCTTCCCTTCCACTGTACGCACCTTTTTGTTTTTGAAATCTTTGTTCATTCAGTGACCAAAACCGTCAAAGACACATGGATATGACTTAGTCTCAGCAAGAGGCATAGACCATTCGCATTCGCGGGGGCTCATGAGGGTCTATGTCTCTTGCAAATGAGTTGGATTGTGTTCCCTTTTTTCGGCAGTGAGGGGGTTAAAAGAATGTTTTGTCTTTTCTTCAGGCGGATGCGGCGTTCCTGACGACATAGTGCAAGCGGCGCAAAACGAAAGCCGAATCAGTGAGTATGCCGACCGTGCCTGTTTGGAGCGACCTGCTCAGCCCAAGCAATAAAGGGTTAACTGTTGGGAAATTCTGCGTTATAATTGTTCGTAGTAAGTCCTACTTTAATGCTACACAAGAGGGCTGGGGTAACCTTTGCTTAATTACCAAATTTCGATGTCGTGAAACGAAAGAATTTTCTGCTGAGTTCTTCTCCTCTGTATGTTGTAAAGTCCCCCCCCCCCTCCACACACACACACACCCCACCCCCTACTGCGGGTATGCGCAAGGCCGGGCAGTAGGAGGACCGCATGGCTTCTCAGTTGCATGAATTTGTGAAAAAAACGATAGAAAGGTCTTCGTTTGGGCCAGGCAACATTGAGAACCTGCTCTTTTGACGAATTAATTTTAGCAAAGACTTTAGACTGGAGACAGTTTAGGTGTCGGCAGCGGATTCCTACCTAAATCATCGCGACAAAAACCGCTACCAACACCCAAAGGGTTGCCTGACATCGTTTGTATTTAGTCATATTTAGTCATATTATAAATACCCAGTGTCGAGCACAAGGTATTTGTGCGTTCACCGCCGTGACACAGACCTTTAACTTTTAACCTTTGACTTATATCCTGTAAAAATGAACATGTTTATCTTTCAGTCCAAGCGCCCTTCTCTGTCATCGAGTGTGCGCAGGAGTTCATTCCGGTCATGGACAATTTGGATGTGGACTTGGTATGTACCAGATGGCCTTTGCATGCCGGTCTGTGATTCTGGACCTTACGGCATATGGATAATAATTTGGCAGGGAAAGTGTTTCCACCTCGCGATGATTTCGCAAAAAAGAAGTAAAAGCCCATCCGGCCAACACTGATACTGGTAGCCAGTAATTTCTGCACATGATATGTGCAACAGATTATACCTTTGGATATTGTAATACTCTATCTCTAAGTACCGAGCTTTGGTTAACCTTGATAACTACACGAGTAGTTGAGAAAATTTCCAGAGAGCGTGGGCGATAGCCCGGTTGCTCGATTGGATAGTCTCTCTGGAAGGAAGTATTATGACCATAACGGGAGGGAATATATACCCGTTCCCTCCAAGAATTCCCGCTTTTTGTAATACTCGCCATACCGAAAGGATGTCGGATAACCGAGAGCAAGACCGGTCCAGCGAGCCTGGCACCGGCCCAGCCAACCTGATCCCTAACCAACAACTGCAAGAATTGGCAACTCTGATGATTTCGCAACTTTCACCGCTGCTGACACCCGTCGCAACGCAACGTCCGCATTCAGAAACTTACGGTAAGTTGCTTTGCGTTTTCCGGGCTCGGTTCTTTGTACCCCCTGAGTAAACGCCTGCAGCCTCGACCCCCGCCTCTTCTGGCCGTGTCGCTGGCGTAAGTCAGACCTCGTGGAACCACAGTAGTGCTATGACACCCCTCCGTGTTCGGATGTTGTCATTTGCCGGCATTCAAGGTTTGAAGTGCTTCATGGTTCTACCTTTGACTTTTGTCGGCAGCGCCCTACGCTACAGACTACCGGGCCTCGTACCCTCCACCGGTGCCGTCCTCCGACCCTGGGGATTTTCCGATACCAATGTCAGTCCCGGCCAATCCAAGCCTGCCTCCGGCCCCCTACCGCGCGGCGCCAGGCCGCCTCGCACCCCTCGCGCGCCAACCACTGCGGCCGCTCTACAGCCCGCAACCTCCTCTTTTCGAGGTACCTGAGCACTCTCCCACGGCAGCGTACACATCCCCGCGCTCCTCAGGCGAGGGGTCTCACTATGAGGATATAAGTGATTCCGAGACGGGGGACACGGTGACACAGGTACCAGAGATCAACCCCTTCGCAACAATTCCGGCTCTACAGGAATTCCACCTGAGCGGTTTCAAGGTCGCCCTCAGCCAACAACGGCCGCATCGCGAGCCTCCACAAACGGCTAAAGACCTGTGGTTTCATGCACGGGCCTTGGACAAACCAGGTGCCTGGAAAGAGGTCAAGGCCAGCAGGGTGATTAAATCTTATACCGGCCATAGCGATGCAGCAATGTTCGCCGCCCAGAGCCGTCCGACCTTCTTCCCTCTACCTGAGGCGGATGAAAGAAGGGAAGAGCAGCTGTCCTCATTACAAAATTGCATCGGGGCAGCGGCCCATGCCATCTGCCTTGCCATGAATACTGTCAACGATTGTGTATCCCGCCTCCCTACTGCCGACGCGGCCAGCGACTCGGAGATACCATCAGTGAGAGACTCTTTGTGCCAGGAAGTAGGCACTTACGGCCTGGGCCACGCCCTGCGTATCCTAGCCGCTGAGTCAAACGGCATATGCAAGGAGAGGCGGCAACTCTGCGTCAACGCTCTGCTCGACAAACAAACCAAGGCGTCTTTGATCGCCCTGCAACCGTCCGCCTCTCACCTGTTCAAGGGGAATCTGGAGGCCATGGCACACGATATCAAGCTCCGGATGGAGCTAAAGAGTGCCTTCAAACATCACCGGCCAATGAGAAGGTTCCGCGACCAGGCCCACAAGCACCGATTTAGCGGAGAGGAACGAAAAGGCCCGCCGACTGCGGACTCTGCGACCCCCCCTAAACGTCCCTTTCCAGAGGCGCCCTCCCCTCCCACTCAGCAGTTTCGTCGACCCGACTATCGACCCGACTATCGACGACAACCCGGACAGGGAGGGCGCGGCCGTCCATTCAGTTTCAAAACCAGCAAGAAGGCGTGACTGCGACAGGCTAGCAGGCCGCCTGGCAAACCACTTGGCCAGTTGGCGTACCCTTACGGATTCGAAATTTGTACTAGGAGCCGTTCAAGGGTACCTTATAGAGTTCAGCACGAAACCCCCCCTGGTACGACCAACTCGGGCAGCAGAAACTCACCTGTCAAATCCCAAAGCCAATCTTATGGACTTAGAAGTAAAGGCCTTGTTACGCAAGGGAGCTATAGAGAGAGCACCCAGAACCCGCGGCTTCTACAGCCGAATGTTTCTGGTTCCGAAGAAAAACGGCTGCCAGAGACCCGTCATCAACCTCCGGCCTCTAAACCAGTACGTCGGTGCCACCCCCTTCTCCATGACTACCATCAAGGACGTGTTCCAGTCGCTGCAAAGGGGAGATTACGCAGTTTCTATCGACTTGAAGGACGCCTATTTTCACGTACCGGTAAACCAACGTCACCGGCGCTTTCTACGCTTCATCTGGCGCAGGAAATGCTATCAGTTTCGGTGCCTTCCCTTTGGCCTGGCCACCAGCCCTCGTGTGTTTACAAGAGTGACAAGACCTATTATGCACGCCCTTCGCTCCAGGGGCATTCGGATTCTATTTTACCTGGACGATATTTTGATTCAGCAGACACTTGGCTCTACGCCACTCAAGACAGGTGATGTCCCTCCTCCGCAGCCTGAGCTTCAGCGTCAATCACGACAAATCCGAGTTGTCACCCAGTCAGGAATTCACTTACCTGGGCTTGGACTGGTCGAGTCGGGACCTGTCTGTCAAACTCCCCCTAGACAAGGCGGAGGATATACGACGACTGGCAGCTGTGGCACTACAAAAGAAAACAGTCACCTGCCGTACCCTCCTGACCCTCTTAGGGAAGCTGACCTTCGCCGCTTACGCAACCTCACTGGCCCGGCTGCATACGAGGCAACTTCAAGCGGCACTGAGAGCGGTTTACAAACAGCCCTCCTATGTGCACCGGTCAGTGACCTTCGACCCGCGCGCAGAGAAGGACCTACAGTTCTGGCGAAACCTACGGCCCTCCCCCGCCCCCTCCGCAACTCGCAGCCCGACCTGATTATGGCCACGGACGCCAGCAAAAGAGGGGGGGGGGGGCAGCCTACAGTCCGGCACGGCTCACGGCAGATGGTCAGCGCACTTGCGCGGGAAACATATCAACTTTCTGGAAATGAAAGCAGTCCAGCTAACCCTACGTCACTTCGAAGCACAACTTCTACACCGAACAGTGTGCATTCAGATCGACAACAAAACAACAGTGGCATATCTCGCCAAGGAAGGGGGGACAAGATCAGCGGAACTGTCAGACCTAGCCTGCCAGATCTTATTGTGGTGCCAGCAGAGGAAGATTACATTACAGGCAGTGCACGTGAAGGGAATCGCCAACTCTGTGGCCGACTCGCTATCACGGTAGAAGGACACAGAGTGGTTTCTTCTCCCTCGCGTAGTGAATCAGATATTTCTTCTTTTCGGCCGGCCCTACCTAGACCTGTTTGCGTCCCGACGGACCAAGCAACTGAGGCGGTACATGACCCTGGATCGGTCCGACAGACAAGCTTATGCTGTCGATGCTCTGTCACAGGAGTGGAACTTTCCTCTGTTGTACGCCTTTCCACCACCGACTCTAGTACCTGCGGTGCTGAACAAGCTGCGGGGGCTTCCTCATCGACTACTATTGATAGCCCCATGCTGGAACGATGCCCCGTGGCTCCCGCTCATGATGCAACTTCTGTACGACACCCCGAGACGGATCAAGACCTGCCAGAATCTACTGATCAACACAGTGACAGGCTATCCGGTCAAGAACGTAGAACATCTGCGATTGACAGTCTGGCCGCTATGCCAGAGTGGTTGGCGGTCGAGTACCAGACGCCAATATCAGTCTGTGTGGAAATCATGGGTCTCCTGGTGTACCGACAAGCATATGGACCCAACTACAGTTTCTGTAGATAAACTTCTAGAGTACCTGCTACACCTGTTCCATAAAGGAATGGCCTGGAGAAGTATCAATGTTCACAGGTCGGGTATCTCGAGCCTGTTAGAACCACATAAGCCTTTCCCAGTGGGACAGCACTCTCTTGTGTGTAGATTTGTGCGTGGTACATAATGAGAGACCACCGCCTGTCCGTGTGAATCCTACCTGGGATATTGGTCAGGTGATGATGTTCCTTACGGAGTGGCATCCCGCCAGGGATATATCGCTACAGAGACTCACGCTGAAACTCACCTTTCTTCTGGCAGCTTACACTGCCAGGCGAGTGAGTGACCTAATGTTATTCTCAGTCAAAAATGAATTGTGTCATATCGGAAGTAACTCGGTTACTCTTCAAACGGAGTTTGGTTCCAAGACAGATCGCCCGTCACACAGAGCTCCACCAGTTAAGCTGAGACGGTGCGAGGATGAAAGGTTATGTCCAATGAGTTACTTTCAGGAGTACCTGCGTCGGACGGAGCCTTTGCGTCAGGACTCAACTCAGCTGCTCATCTCTCCTTTCTCCCCTCACAGACCGGTGAAGATAGGAACTGTGCGGCGATGGATTATACGGGTGCTGAATGAAGCAGGTGTGGTAGGTAGTGCGGGATCTACCCGAGCCACAGTCACCAGTTGTGCCTTGTTACAGGATGTGCCTCTGCAACAGGTGATGAACTCGGCGGACTGGTCACGTAAAGACACTCCTTTTCGTCACTATCTGCGGATTCTTCCACCTGAGACACTGCAAGCGGTGGAGGGGAAAAGTATTCAGGATGCGGTTTTGTCGCTTTAAGGTCGGTGTTTTCATTGCTCTTTCGACCTCTTCTCGGTCCTGATGTTTAAGTTGAATGATACATTCTTCAGTAACAATGCGACGGCCTTACAGTCACCCAAAGGTGTAAGCTGTTGCACATATCATGTGCAGAAATTGACAAATTTTAAAGTGTAACGTCATAAAATTAGAATTTCTGCACTGTTGTGCAACAGCTTACACTTTGGTGTCGCATTGTTGTTCTTTAGCTTTAATGTATTTGCTGTTGTGTTAGTCTCGTATTACTTCAAGCGGGAATTCTTGGAGGGAACGGGTATATATACCCTCCCGTTTTGGTCATAATACTTCCTTCCAGAGAGACTATCCAATCGAGCAACCGGGCTATCGCCCACGCTCTCTGGAAATTTTCTCAACTACTCGTGTAGTTATCAAGGTTAACCAAAGCTCGGTACTTAGAGATAGAGTATTACAATACCCAAAGGTGTAAGTTTTGCACAACAGTGCAGAAATTATAATTTTATGACGTTACACTTTAAAATTTGTCAATTATGTCGCTTGGATTTAAATGCCTTTCTCAATATGCTCTTTTGACAAAAAGTCTGTATGTTTGGTTGGTTGGGTTTTGTTTTGTTTTTGGTTCTTTTGGTGTTGGTTTGGGGGTTGTTGGTTTTGTTTTTGGTTTTTGTTGTTGTTTTTTGGGTTTTTTGGGGGTTTTTTGTTTTTTTGCTTGTTTTATTTAGGGGGAGGTTGTTTGTTTGTTTGTTTGTTTTTTGTTTGTTTGTTTTTTTTGTTTTTTTTGGGGGGTGGATGTTTGGTTTTGTTTTTGGTGAGTTTTTTCGGGGTGGGGGGGGGGGGGGGGGGAGGGGTTGTTTACGGAGGTAGTTTTGTACTGAGTTTTGGCCATTAAATTTTAACTGAAAGAGTGACTGTCAAGCTAGTACAGAAGAACCTGTTTTGAACGACCAGCCTCAAGAGAGATCGCCTGTCATTAAAGACCATCGGTTAAGTGGCTGTAGCTGTGACTGTGGCTGTAGCCACTAAGCTGATGGTCTTTAATGGCAGGTGACACTTTTTGCCCTTTCAGACTTCCTTTGGTAGAGCGCCTGCCTCCTGAGAGAGCACCTGTCGTTTAACTCCTTCTACCCAGACCCCACAGCAAGATAAGATCGACCATGATAGTTCAACGGTGATGCCAGAATAGCTTGGCCTATGGGCGCCAGCTATTCTGGCATCACCTTGAACTATCAGGTCGATCTGTGTCCTGCACTGCAATGCTCTCTTCAGGGAACAACGGCAACATTTTGGGGATTTCGGTTGTAGAATGAGTTAAGACCAATTTCAGTCCTTACACACACAAAAAGAGTTGGTCGCTCAAAACAGGTTCTGCAGTAAAATGAACGAAAGTAGAGAAAAGGAAAAACGTTTTGAAGTGACTTATTTTTCGGTGTTACCTCGTGTCCCTGTTTGTGGTCAGTTCTCCGGCATGTGGCACACAGTTCGCCAGACCAAGTTCATTTGGGGCAACGCTACGTGGGAATCGCTGCTGCGGACCTTTGTGCCCCACGCGGACGGCGCCATGCTTATGGCGTTCACTGGACAGCAGTAAGCTATGCGCTTCTTGTGCTTGTAACTTTTTACAGCAAACTGCAAGAGGCATAAAAGATCCTCATGAGCTTTTGGGGACACAGCACACACCATCCGACTGCAAAGGGCGTAGATCCTCATGAGCCCCCGCAGTTGCGGGCTCATGAGGATCTATGTCTTTTGTGGGTCACACTTAAATGTGATTTAGACGTCCGGGTTTTCTGGCAGCGACTGTGTGCGATGGTTTCGGAAACCTGTTTTTAGTCGGCAGGAAAGAGGTTAACCCTTTGGCTGTAGCGCTTTTTGTCGCGATGATTCCTGCAGGAATCATCACGACACAATGCCCTACAGACAGCCAAAGGGTTAATGTACTTTAACTCATTCTACCCCAACACCGAAATCCTTAAATTTTGCCGTTGTCCTATAAAGACTGCATTGCAGTGCAGGACACAGATCGACCATGATAGTTCGAGGTTGATGCCAGAATAGCTTGGCGCCCATAGGCGCCAAGCTATTCTGGCATCACCCTCGAACTATCATGGTCGATCTTTATCTTGCTGTGGTGTGCCTGGGGTAGAATGAGTTAATAAAATGTTTTTAATTTACGAAGATTTAAAATAATCCAGTGATTGGTCAACCTTGACCAAACCACAGCTGATCATGTGTGCATGTTTTTTTTTTGTGTTTTTTTTTTTTTTGCAAACATATGTTCCCGAATAATGTCTAACTTTTTGGTCCCAAGGCATTGTGATATACTGAGGCTGCCTTGTGTCTGAACTGTGTTAATTCCAGAACAGACAAGCGGACCTGTGTCCCCACTGAAGTGCACACACTGCGGCCTGACATTGCGGTTCCCGGACAGTGGACATACCTGGAGGGAGACAATGCAGGTGGGACGTTCGTTCTATCGGTTGTTCTTTTGATTGATTGATTGATTTTTGGGTTGGTTTGTCCTTTGGTTGCTTTTTGATCCGTGGTAAATCAAACCAGTCTTCTTGGTACGATATCGAAAGTAAAGTTTGGAAGATCTCTCAGGAAATGGGCTGGACAGCTTATGGACCTTTCCGAGCGCAGATGTCTCCATCGTGAATGAACTTAACTGCACTTAACCCATTTAACCCCACGGCCGCTTTTCCAAGATTTTGGAGGTGTCACTAACGACTATGTTCCAGTTACAGGAGATGGCTCGACCATGATAATTCAAGGGTAGTGCCAGATTAGCTTGGCGCCATCAGGCTAATCTGGCACTACCCTTGAATTATCATGGTCGAGCTATCTCCTGCTGTAGTGCATCAGGGCTGAATGGGTTAACTATGATTTAAAGTTATGTTCTCGCTTTTTTAGAATATTCAAAAAACACGTAAGTTCCTGCTTCAGTAAAGGCCCACTACCGCCGTAACTGTTCAAAGATACACTTCTGTAACAAACGGTTACGAAACGCAACACACAGGTCTAGTTATAGTTCATTGAGACACAGGAGAATCCAGTTCGGCATACGTCGGCATAATATCAAGTAACCTGACAATGGCTCCACTCTGTTCTATAAATACAGTGCTACCAGTACGAGAAACAGCTAAAAATAGTTTGAAACGCTAACGGCTGCACAGAATAAGTAAGTGCGATTACGCATGTGCTGTTGCTGCCTGTCCAAACTGCTGTTAAAGTTCATTAGGCGTGTCGACAAGACATAACAAACACAAATGGTGCAGAAACGTGTCTTCGGATTTATGCGTAATGGTACTTTAAGTGCAATAGCACTTCGTTTTCAGTGCTAGTGAAGCTGGTGTGGACGGACTACGCCTCATCAGCCCTGCTGTACACCTGCAACAAAGTAGGAGCGGACGGCCCGTGCCAGCGGGGAGGTCTACAGGTGGAGTACCTGTCCCGCACCACCAGGCTTCAGGCAGGCGTGGAGGGGGAGCTGGCGAGACTGACGCCCATGTTGTGCGTGGGTATGCACGAGGTGGAGCCCATTCAAACAGGTTTGTCGCTGATCTGCCCAGTCCTGATTCAGTATCATTTTAATAGGAGACAGGTTCATCATGATAGTTAAAGGTGGTGTCAGAATAGCTTGGCGCCTAAAGGCGCCAAGCTATTCTGACACCACCCTTCAACTATCATGGCCGGTCAGCTGTTTTGTGACCTCCCTTAAACTCGGCTCTGACGTCGGCTCGAAGACCGTTTGCAGCACCGTATGGCCAAGTCTTTGGTGTTGAAATATGTATACATAATTGATACCTTTCGATTCCTGTGCTGCGGCGGTGATGTGCCTTTACAGTGTGCCATCTTTGCATTGTATTTCGTGACGTATTGGTTTCAGGTCTTTGCAAGATCACGGAGGTAGTGGCGCACGCTGTGAAGCTTGGATCAGGTGGAGGTACAAAATGTTTCCTTCTTTCGTTCTCTCTATTACTATTTGTGTTTGTTTGTTTGTTTGTTATTTATATCAGCGTTTTGAGCCTATTTTGTGGGGATCCAGCGCTATGTAAGAAATATTAGTATTATTATTACTTTCTTTTTTATATTATTTTACTATTTATTTATATATTTCAGCGGGCGATACAGAGAAGTCTGTTTCATGCAGAATTCGTGATATTCCACTGTCGACCAATTTTAGGTTTCTTCAGGTATGCTTCATTTTTCGCGTATGATCTATTCGTTGTATTTTTTTTTGTTTTTGTTTTTTTTTTCTGTAACAATGACTTTTGAAGGTCTTGAAAGGCACCAGCTCAATCTGAAAACACTCTGAAGGTGTTACTATTGCTGTCTGCTGAACTGTAATAGTATCCTCGGTCTGAAATCTTGGACCGCATGCGGACTGTACGACTTAGTGGACTACCGACGGCCAAGTAGCAAACCAGTTTCATTTTCAGTTGGTTTTTTTTTCATTCGTTTATGCTAACACATTTAACCCCAGCGCTCTACAGCAGGAGTTGTATTGACCATGATAATTCAAGGTTAGTGCCAGATTAGCTTGGCGCCTGAAGGCGCCAAGCTAATCTGGCACTAAACCTTGAAGTATCATGGTCAGTTAAAATTTGGGAAATGCGGCCGTGCGGTTAAATAATAATGTACATTTATAATAATGTACATTTATATAGCACTTAACCTCCAAATGAATGATGCTCTAAGCGCTTTAAATGGGTTAAGTCTTTAATTTGTCTTTCTCTCATTACTTCCTGCCTTCTTCTATAACTATCTTTTTTTTCTTTTTCTAGCATGGGGGAGGGGAAAGGGGGCCGTGCGTTTGAAATCTTCCCCACCCCCCACCCCTACCGCCCCAGAAACGTATTTTACATTGAGACAAAAGTGAATGTTTCTTCTTCCCCAGATGAGAGGCTACTGGTACGAGATCGCTCGCACGCGCTTCACCTTCAACAACATGGAATCCACCATCAGCTACTACGAGCCCAACACAGAGACAGGAAACCTGGACGGCCTCTTCATAGGATCACTGTAAGTAATGGTATCAGTTGAGTTCAGTTCAGTTTGGTCAAGATGGGGTCTCTGCTTACAGGCCTTTCCGAGCGCAGAGATCCCATCTTGACCAAACAGAACTGAATTGAACTGATACCTTCCCAGAGATGATCGGAGATCCTTTTGATATGGTACCAGTATTTGGTCTGGTTCACTGTGGATCTCTTGTGTCACTTTCGAGTCTGCCCAATGTTCACTGCCAATCTCTACACCTCTCTGATACGGAGGCGACCGATTGTGTGGTGCCCTTGGCTCTGTTCTCTGCCGAAACGCTTTCTCATGTTTCTCACCACATCTGATCTGTCCATCCGGAGGCCCTGTGTGACTTCTGCTTTGCCAGCGAGTGTGTCCGCTTGATAAAAGTGACATTGCAATATGATAAACTCCTGTACACTGCAATCGTTATACACATTCATTTTTTTTATATGCTATTGCTGGAGAGGACATACCATGAAAGTTCGTGCCTATATACTCATATAGACAACACAGACGAGACGTACTGACAGCCTAACAACTTTGGAAGGGTTTTTTTGTTGTTGCGGAGGAGGGGGGGGGGGGGGGAAAGGGGTGTTATTTTTTGTTGCCTTTTTTGTTTATTTGTTTGTTTGTTTTGGGGGTATTTTGTTGTTGTTTGGTTTGGTTTGGTTTGTGTTTGGTTTGTTTGTTTGTTTGTTTGTTTTTGGGAATGTTGTTATTGTTTGTTGTTGTGGTGTTGTTGTTTTTTAGGATTGCTGTATTACAAATATAATAGAACATTTCTGTCCACAGCCAGAACCAGTGCCAGAGCGCCCTGAAGAGCGTCACAAAGAAAAGGTTTCCCAGCGGCCCCGAGTCTGTCATGATGGGACGCATACAGGGACCTGAAAACGTCTTCCCTTGGAGTGAGTACACCAGAATGTTTCTGTCCGTCATTAACGAGACGAGGCGAGACAGGGCAGGGCAGTCCAGGCAAAAACCAAGATACGACATGACAATTCTGTGTTACACGAAACTTTGATCTTCCATGGCATTTCTTTTAGCAATCAAAGTCTGCCCTGGAGCAGATCTCTTTTATGCCACTATTTTCTTGCAGAAAGGGTGGTCGCTCGAACAGATTCAACTGTAATACCCCAGTAAGCAAAGGTCCTTGGGCCCATGACGGCCGCATTGGGCCCGCGCACGCCTGTGCGCGGGCCCACTGCGGTCGTCATGGGTCCGAAGACGTGTTCCTACTGGGGACTAATGTTGTGTCTTGTGTTCTGCACAGTAACCTTCAACATCATCTACTTTGACGGATCCTTCATGGCGCATGTTGCCTGCTATGCGGAGAACCCTGACGGCACGTGTCCCAAGGGTATGACGGAAGTGACGTTGCTGGGTCGCAGTCGACAACTTGACGCAGAGATGGAGGCTAAACTCGATGGCTTGATGGAATCAGTTTGTCTGTCCAGGGAGGATCTTGTCGCAACAAAAGAAACTGGTGAGAGCGTGGGTCCCGCACTTCTGAAAAGGGTCCCTCAGTATCCCAATGTGCAAAAGGCCATAGGGCCGAAGTCGGCCCGATGGCCATTTGAGCATTGGGTACACTGTTTGTGTGCGTGTGTGCGTGCGTGCGTGCGTGCGCGCGCGCGCGCGCTCGTATCGCATTTGCCAGAACTGGTCAACTTGTGTGTGTCAACTTGTTTTTTTGTCTACTCTGATCAGTGCTGATTTTGACAGCGGAGTTTGCGCGGGGTGGTCATACTTCTTTTTCGTCTTTCTTTTATAAGTGTTGATTTGATTTCAAACAAATGTGAAATATAGTGTTTGATTTCAGATAACTGTCTTCCAATGCTCCGCGCCATGGTGTCTGGACAGATAGGTCAGTCATAATCACAGTTCTTTGCTCTTGAATATTTATTATTTGTTTGTTTGTTGTGCGTATAATTGTCGTTTTTATAATTGTTGTGTGTATATTTTGTTGTGTTTATGTATGCTGTGTCTGTATATAAAGAAAAGAAGTACCCAACGGAGAAAGAAACACGCTTAGAAAAGCCAGTTACAACACAGTTTATTAATATTTCGGGTAAATACCCTTTTTCAAAATAGACAAACAAACAAATATAGAGATCAGTCGCTACTTATCTTCATTTATCACAGAAGAAATGTGGCAACTGAAGGATGTGACGTAAAATAAAAGAAAAACAAAAGTGCGTAAAAAAAAAGAAAAAAAGAAAATAAAAATGACGTCAACGAAAAACGCATAAGAAAGAGACAGAGAAAGTGATCACGAGCTACAAGAGTGTGTGTAAGCGCGCGCGTGCGCGAGCGAGCAAACGTGAATGCGTGTGTGTGAGGCCAGAAAGATAGAGAGTTCTTCTTTGCATTTTACACGCTTGGCAGTCACCTTTTTGGTCTGGATTGTGTTGGGTGTATTATGTCGTGTGCGTTTATGTATTCGTTGTGTGTATATATATTTGTGAATTGCTTTGTCATAATGTCATTGCTTTCTGCTTAACCCTTTTATTGCCACTGGACGTAGATTAGGTTTAATTAAATAATTAATTTAACACCAAAGAACGCCAGCCGTCCAAGTAACATCGATACAAAGTGGTGTCAACAAGAGGCATTGATCCTCATGAGCCCCCGCAGTTGCGGGGGCTCATGAGGATCTATGTCTCTTGCGTTCGGATTGGGTTCATTTTTATGGGCAGTTAAGGGGTTAATTCATTTTATTTTATTTCAAAAGTTTTATTTAAATAATTTGATCAAAAATCTTCGGCTGATGTGACCAACATTAGTGTCTGTTATTTTGGGTAGGCCTTACTTTTTTTATATAAAATAATTGTAATATATTTTCTTCTTTTATTTAATAAACATGCATTGTCGATCAAGATGTACGAAGAAGGAAATTCTGTAGACGTGTAAAAGACGGAGTGAGTCGACAATTATGAAAATGATGTAAACTTACTTATCCAGCAATCCTAAAGCTGCCTTCTCCAAGTCGGGCTCTGAGTGCTAAAATTGGCCAAGAAAGCGGCCGGGTTCTCAATGTTTGCCTAACCTTAATTATGATTTTTTCCAGACCCATCTTTCAACAACTTAGCCACTTGAGTAGGCACACGTAACAGGTATAGTGCGCAGCGAGGAACTCTCCGGCGTGGCAAAGGAGAAGAAGAGTAGAAAGTCCTTCATTTCACGACATTTAAACTTCATAGTTGAACGAGAAAAGTTTGTCATATCCTTTTGTGCAGCATTTTCGGTCGAAAGACACACCAAGAATATTTATAAAGGATATATTGCGATTCGGGTATTAACCTTTATTGTCTGGAGAAGATCGCTTTAAGTGACGTGCGTTGAAAGTTAACCACTTGGCTGTCGGTAGCGCTTTTTGGCGCGATGATTCCTGCAGGAATCCACAGGGTTCAATTCTGGGTTCATAATAACAACTGAAGAGCCTTGATCAATTGATCTTCGGTAATGGTGATGTTGTCTGACGACAGATCTGCCGGACACTGAGGGTTGTCCGCTGAATGACATCAAAGTGGTCACGGGCCTCAACGAACAAGAGGTGAAGGCACTAGTCCACATTTCTTGCCTACATAATAGTCAATGGACACTCAGCCCTTTGGAGGTGTTCTCTTAACTTATTCGAGACGAACGGCATCCGGATACGCGGTTGACACTGTGTATCCGGATGCCGTTGTCTCGAATGAGTTGAGCAGTGGAGTAGGACTTCATTGGGGGGCGGGGGGAGGGGGGGGGGAGGGGCGGCTATTGTGCCTAATGTATTACTTTCCAGCCTAAAAATATCAAAGAACGGGGCGAAGGACTGGGGGTGGGGTGGGGGAGGGGGGGTTAACCTCCGAAAAATCAAGCTTTAAAATCCTAATCGTCTCATATCTGTCTGGTATCATCTCATTTCTTATTCTTGTCGTGTTTTCTGCAAACAATAAATTTTAAAAAATTATAATTCTTTCACACACGCACGCACGCACGCACTTTTCTCCGAAAATATTGGCGGACGGGGTGGGAGTTGGTTAAGGGATACCCCCCCCCCCCCTACATTTTCATGGGGGAGGGGTGGGCAGCATCCCCCCACCTACCTCATAGTTAAGACTACATTTAAGTTCAGGAGACCATAACCATCTATATTCTCTCTCTCTCTCTCCTCCCCCCCCTCCCTCCCTCGGCTCCATCCCTCCCTCCCTACGCCACCCCCACCCCCCCGCTCCCTACGCCCTCCCCTCTCTCTCTAAGTCGTGGTCTTATTCATGGGACATCTTGTAAGAAAGGTTTCATAGCCTAAAAAGATTTCATCCTGTAATAAAAGGTTTCGTTTGTTCTCTTTACACCTTTTTACACCTTTTTTTTCCCCGGACACAACAGTTGTTTGGCACGTGGTACGGGCTGGCCAGTGTGGACTACGGAACGCATGGTGACCCTGTTGGATTCGTCGTGTCTGTCAGTCGCAGCACATCACAGTCATTGCTGTGGAGACAGTGGTACATCAGGTAATTATCACACGTAGTTTAACCCTGTAACCGCTGGGACTATCCACGCAGATGCAAGAGACATAGATCCTCATGAGCCCCCGCAGTCGCGGGGGCTCATGAGGATCTATGTCTCTTGTTGGTTCATACACAGCTGCTTGTGTGCGTGTCGGGTGGGGGGAGTGAAAGAATGGGATTACTTCGCCGTTGTTTAATGCGGTGTGATTAAAGTACCATTACGCGTAAAATTGAAGACACATTTCAGCACCAATTGTGTTTGTTACGCCTTGTCGACACACCTAATAAACTTTAACAGCATTTGGGACACGCAGCAAAAGCACACGCGTAATCGCACTTCATTTATTCTGCCGCAGCCGTTAGCGTGTCAATCTATTTTTAGCCGTTTCTCGTACCGATAGCGTTGTATTTATAGAACGGAGTGGAGTCATTGTCAAGTTACTTGATATGAAGACGACGTGTGCTGAACTGGATTGTCCTGTGTCTCAATAAACCATAACTAGACCTGTGTGTAGCGTTTCGGCGTAGCCATCTTTTACAGAAGTGTATCTTTGAACAGTTACGGCGGTAGTGGGCCTTGAATATTTGTTTCAGTTATTAATATATGTATATGATGCGGGCCAAAGGCAATTTTCGGTTTCTGTGGAACATTTAATGCAATCGATTTTTCAATTCACTTCAGTTCATTCATATCGGTAGCTGCCTATGCATCAGACTGAAGTTCTAAAGACTGGCAGTGAATGTGGCTAACCCTTTTCATGCTTGAAATAAATGTGACTATGATAGCTCAATAGTAGTGCCAGGATAGCTTGGCGCCTCAGGTGCCAAGCTATTCTGGCACCACCCTCGAACTAAAATGGGTGATCTGTCTCCTAATGCGTATTGTAGCCTCCACGGGACAATGAGCACATTTTTTTTTTTTTTAATCAGCCTCAGGGTGTAATAAGTTAGCACGCTTTTGCCCTGACAGTGATCATGATGATGATGACGACGATCATGATGCTAATTATGATGATGACGACGACGCTTTTGACGATGATGATGATGATGATTGTTGCGTGTTGTACAGTGAAGGCAGCTGTGAAGCAGAGAAAGGGGTGTATGTGAAAACGGCGTGTCTCGGGGACAACACTGGGGACTACCTCAGCACGCGGGGATCCTCCTTCATGATGCAGTGGAGTACGTGCCAGTTTTGACTCTCAACCAGCTTTGCCATCACACGCGCCTATACCCACCACACGCGCCTATACCCACTACACGCGCCTATACCCACACGCGCCTATACCCACCACACGCGCCTATACCCACCACCACTTCACTGCCGAAATATTTAAAAAAAAACTGCAAGAGGCAAAGAACCTCATGATCCCCCGCAGTTGCGGGGGATCATGAGGTTCTTTGTCTCTTGCAGACCCAAACCATATCAGTGTTCCGTGGGTTGACTGGATTATTCTGTGTTGATTTTTTTCTTTTACATGTATACAACATACACATAATACATTTACAATGTCTTCACAGTCGCGCGTACACACACACACACACACACACACACACACACACACACACACACACACACACACACGACACACACACACACACACACACACACAGAGACAGAAAAAACAACGGTGTTGAATTTGCCCTGTTTTCAAAGAAATAATTTTGCGTCCAGTCAGTGGAGGGGTTAACTAGTTGAGGGGGTGGGGGGGGGGGGGCGGGGTATACCACATATACCTTATCCGTCAGTTTACCTGGTGGGTGTTTGTGCATTCAGTATCGCGTAAAATCGCTGGACTGATTTCATCCAATTTTTTACATGTTCATATAGTGACGAGAAAAAGAAATGCGACATTTTTTAAAAATCATCGGAAACAATTTCGCATTTCTTTTACTCGTCAGTATACTTTACCACTTTGGGGAGTGTCATGAACCAGATCGCATCACGTCGATAGCTCAAGTTAAGGGTCAAGATCTGTTTGCTCCCACCACAAGGGGATGGAATCGAAGTTCAGGCAAGAGTTTCGTGCTCATGATCCGGCTGAGTGACCATAGCATGTTGTTAACCCCGTCGCTGCTAGTGATCGCGGATTTCGCGTCAGGAACCACTGCCCACTGACCGACATTCGCGTGAAGAACACAAACTAAATGGAACCAGAAACAGGCAATAAGAACATGGGCCCAACAAGAGACATAAATGCTTCCAAGATTGTGTGTGTTGTGTGTGGGGGGGGGGGGATTGAGAGTCTACCCCAGTAGCAAAACGTCTTCGGGCGCAGTGCGGCCGTCGTGGGCCCGAGGACCTTTGCTTCACGCAGACACGGTCTCTGTTCTTCCTTTTGCAGGCACACTGAAGATCCTTCGATTCGAAAACGACATGATGCTTGTGTACTGGTGCACAAAGGAGACGGAAGCAGGCGCGTGCGACCCGGAGGGGGTGCGAGTGGACTTGCTTGGTCGCTCACGCGAGACCTCCCTGGATGTCATGATACCATTGCTCAGTTCTCTGTCGTCCGCGTGCCTGGCGCCAGAACACCTGAAGCCAGTGGAGACCGCTGGTTAAAGGAAGCGATTGTTAGATTTCACACACATAATAGTAGCAGAGTCACCCGTTGCCAACAGTTTCTCGGACGTTTGGTAGCTTGAAACCATGGTGTGCGGTATTAACCCTTTGGCTGTCAGTAGCGCTTTTTTGTCGTGATGATTCGCGACAAAAGTCTGCCGACAGCCAGAGGTTTAGTTTTAGTCACGGTCATAAATGCAGTTCGATGCTGGTGCCCGATTAGCTTGGCAAATAGAGAGACACCAGGCTAACAGGACTGCACCTTTCTGTAGTCATTAACTCTTTTCATCCTGATGCACCCATTGCTTGAAATAAGTTCGACTGATAGTTCAAGAGTGGCGCCAGAATAGCTTGGCGCCTGAGGCGCCAGGCTATTCTGGCACCTAACTAACTAACTTGGCTTGACTTCGCGAACGAAGATTTTATAGGAGTTGCCCACGACGTCTGCAGGCTTGTTCGTGGCTGCGGAGGCCAATCCGAGACAGGCAGGTTCGACCGCAGTGGCTGCAGGGGAAGGTATGGCCAGGGTTCTGAGCTGCGGCATCTCTGTTTTTTCTCCTGAGCCGCTTGTCCTTAAGGCTAGCTCTGTGAGAGTCCTCAAAGGAGACAGCTGCCTTGTAAATGGTGGAGCGCCAGGTGTCACGGTCCGCAGCAAGCGAAGACCACTGGTGGTGGTCGATTTGGCAGGCACTAAGTGACTTCTTGAGACAGTCTTTGTATCTCTTCTTTGGTGCCCCTCTGTCACGGTGTCCAGTAGCAAGCTCGCCGAACAGGGTGATCTTTGGTAGGCGATGATCCTCCATCCTGGAGACATGCCCCGCCCAGCAGAGCTGTGTCCGCAGCAGCAAAGCCTCGATGCTCACAGTTTCAGCCTGTTCAAGGACCTCGACGTTGGTGACATAGTCACTCCAGTGAATGCCCAGGATGGTACGCAGGCAGCGCTGGTGGAAGCGTTCGAGGAGTCATAGTTGGCTGCGGTAGAGGGCCCAGGACTCGGAACCATACAGCAGGGTGGTGAGGACCACAGCTCTGTACACGCTGATCTTGGTGCCTGTTTTCAGCTATTCTGGCACCACCCTTGAACTAAAACAGTTGATCTATCTCGTAATCTGTAATAGGGCAATAAGCAAATTTACAAAATCAGCCTCAGGATGCAATGGGCTAACCACTAACCCCTTGACTGCTACTGACGATACAGAATGGTATCGTCGGTCAAGTGGTTAATTAAATACACCACATTGAGAGGTTGGATCCACCGTGATAGTTTATAGGTTGTGCTAGATAAAAGTGGCGCCATGTAAAGTTCTGTTCCTGGCTGCCCCGTGATCTGTTCAAAGGAAGTTTGTAGCATGTATTCCTGTGAGACCAAGGGCAAAAACACTGAGCTGAATTGGATGTTTGTCTTTTCTGTCAGATGCCTGTGATGGACTGGCCGCGGTTGTCAGCCCGGCAGTAGAGGTGTCATCGTGTGCCGTCAGCCTTCTGCCGGCCGTCAGTGTGGATGGAGAGAAGGTACAACAACAAAAAAAAAACCCGTTATTTGTCCAGCAAGAGGCAGCGATCCTCATGAGCCCCCTCAGGCTGTGGGGACCCATGATGATCTAAGTCCTTCAAGATTTAAAACACTTTCTTATATCTCACAAGACAAAATCCTCGCGAGAGATCCTGACTGTTCACGCATGTTCAGTTTCATTATCAGGCGTGGTGGAGTGAGACATTTTTCATTTTGCCCATGCAACATCAGTTTACCTGTGTAGGGCAGAACCTGTTTACATCGACCACTCTTTTGAGAGGCCACCTGCCATGAATGACCATCGCTGTAGCCACCTAAATGATGATCTTTGGTGGCAGGTGAACATTTTTGTCCTTCAGTCAAGACTTCTCTTGAGAAGAGCACCCGCCGCCGGCAATGCTATACAGTTCAGCAGATATATATGCAGGGCATCTTGAATGAGTTAACTTATAAAGCCCTGACACAACACAGCAATATGTAGACAGACCCTGATATTTCAAAGGTGATGTCGGAATAGCTTGGCGCCTGTAGGCGCCAAGCTATTCCGACATCACCTTTGAAATGGGGTGTTGTCGGAAAAGCTACAGGCGCCAACCTATTCTGACACCATCCTTGAAATATCAGGGTTGATCAACTTCAACATCTGTAAAGTCAACCTCAGTTGATATTCTTTTTAATTTGGAAATAAGTACCCAACAGAGAAGGAAACACGCTTAGAAAGACAGGTACAACACAATTTATTAATATTTCGGGTAAATACCCTTTGTCAAAATAGACAAACAAACAAACAGAGAGATTAGCCGCTACTTATCTTCATTCGCAGAAGGAATGTGGCAACCCGAAATATTAATAAATTGTGTTGTACCCGTCTTTTCTAAGCGTGTTTCTTTCTCTGTTGGGTACTTCTTTGCATTTTACACGCTTGGCAGTCACCTTTTTGGTCTGGATTGCTTTTTTTTTTTAATTTGGGCTTTTTCGTTATGGAGCTTAATGAGTTTAACGTTTTGTTTTGTGTTCAGCTGTTCGGTGTGTGGTATGAGATGTCGCACACGGTGGATCCGATGTTCCCGCTACAGAAAGCCGTGGTCCACTACAGGACGCAAGCCGACGACCAGCTGTCAATGTTCCTTGCTGCAGTTGGGTTAGTAACTGGTACTCCAATTAACCCTTTCAGCCCCAAGGTCTCATTTCTCAGATTTTGGAGGTGTTGCCTAATGACTATGTACCAGCTGAAGGAGATGGATTGACCATGATAATTCAAGGGTAGTGCCAGATTAGGTTGGCGCCTTCAGGCGCCAACCTAATCTGGCACTACACTTGAATCATCATGGTCAATCAATCTCCTGCTGTAGGGACTCAGGGCTAAATGGATCAATAAAGTCAGACACGTATGCAAATATCATTTTCGAAATAGACAAACAAACAAGTATAGAACTCGGTCGTTATTTATCTTGTCAGCGGAGAAGGAAAGTTGCAACTTTAGTGACGAAATGTTTTTCGGTGTTAATTTCAGCCCAGACGGGGAGTGCAAGGGACCTATGGAGGGCCGAATGAAGCCACGGTGCCATAGCAACCCCGACGCCAATTTCCTAGGGAGGTTGAAGTTCCCGGGAATGTGGTCATGGGGTAATGATTTTTCCCATTACATTTGGTTTTCTTACAGTTAAGTGTCCGGGTTGGACTGCTTTGCAGATCTTGGCATTGATCTTGTACAGAACAGCCTCTCCTAGCCGCGAAAAGATTTCGGGCCCACGACGGCCGCTGTGGGTCAGAGGACGTTTGCTCACTGGGTAGGTATATCGCTGTACCCGGGAGCCACAAAGTCAGACTGCAATCAGATCGTGCTATTGCTGTGCTGAATCTACATAGACTTTTGAAGACAAACCATTGGTAAGCGAAATATCCTCGGACCGACGTCAGGCTTAGCTAGCCCTCGTACGGCTACGGTTGATGTCGGCCCGAGCACCTTTTGACCAGCGGGCATTTCCGTCGGTTAGTTAGTTAGTTAGTTATTTGGGTTTAACGCCGAGCAGGCGACTAAGGCCATCTCACGGCGGGAGTGGGTAAAAATATGGTCAGCCAGACTAAAAGAAAGGTCTTAAGACATGATGTAAAATATACCTTAAAAATATGTCAGGCTAAAATGTCACACGCATTTCCGTCGGAGCCAGAGACCTGTGCGCTTTGTATCAGGGCCTGGGGTATGCTGAAGTGGTGCCTTATACCGAGGCTGACCTGACCTTGTCAAGGCAGTCATCATTGTAGCAACACTCCAAAGGTACCAGAACTGTTCCAGTAGGTTATGCAAACGATTCCACATGGTTCATGAACACATAAAATGTCTGTCTAAACCATTTATTCCTGACGCACTACAGCAGGAGATGGATTAACCATGATAATTCAAGGGTAGTGCCAGTTTAGCTTGGCACCATCAGGCGCCAAGCTAATATAGCACTGCCTTGAATTATTATGGTTGATCCATCTCCTGCAACTGGTACACAGTTGTTAGGCGATGCCTCTAAATTGCGGCCTTGGGGTTAGGTAGCTAAATTGTGGTACGTGTATCTAGTCAAATCTAATCTAGTAAGTATTGTAGGCTGCTAAACACTTGCCATTGCTGGGGGTCATTTGGACAAGTAAGGATGTGATGGCTTTCAGCCCAGTCGTTCCCGACACACTAAAAAAATATATGAATCAAACATGGTAGTTCAAGGGTGGTTCCAGAATAGCTTGGCGCCTCTTGGCGCCAAGCTATCCTGACACCACCCTTGAACTACCATGGTCAAAATAATTATCTCCTGAACCGCGATGTAGTCAATAAGTCTTTAGGTGACAACTTTCAGTTTTGTCAATTGTGACTCCAGGGCACAATGTGTTTGTTTGCAGGGCAACTTGCTTCCAGCGATTTGAATATTTGTAATTGATTGAACGCAAGTGACGTCACACAGCCAGCGTCGTTACGCGCGTCGTCTGCAGTCGGCCATTTTGTGCAGTAGACACAGTGAACACCAGTAATAGCGAAGTTAGAACTCGGCGAAAGTGTGCCTGGATGTGCAATTCTCGGATGTGATGATATGCCAGAGAAACATCAAGATAATGTCCCCGAAGGTGTAGTAGTGTGTTTTTTACCCCCCCCCACCCCCCCCACCCCCTGTACATCTGCTGTCCATTTAAGGGAAGGAGAGGATAATTGAGCCGCGCCGAAAAGAGAAGCCTGACGACTACCGAAAAGATATCCGGCACTACAGGGTAAACGTGGGCAGCCTAGATGTACAACACGATTGTAAATTAAAACAGGTTTAAAATTTTTTTTAAACTGTTCTAGATAAAATATATATATATATATCTAGATATAAGAAGTCAAGAACAGTGACATGGCAATCGCCAGGTGGCCTGGTCCATAACCAGATTGACTTCATCTTGCTGCCTCGACGATTCAAATCCAGCGTTAACAAAGCACAAACGAGGTCCTTTCCTGGCGCTGATATTGGCAGCGACCACAACCTCGTCCTTACTAGCCTCAAGTTGAAGCTGGCATTGAAACGAGATAGCAAGAGCCCTCGCATCAGATTCGACCTCCAGAAGCTAAAAGACCCGGAAGTAGAAGAGCTCTTCCAAGCCCAGGTGGGAGGCAGATTTGCAGCCTTGGCTACTTTGGACTGCGACGTAGACACCCTTGCTGGAAATATAAAAGAGGTGTTACTTTCTACAGCAGAAGAAGTGCTGGGGAAGCAGAGGAAGCGCAAACAGCCCTGGGTCACCGATGACATCCTCGATCTCTGTGATGAGAGGAGAGCCTGGAAGAAAAAGAGAGGCCAAGACCTCACATCAGCAAACAAGTACAGACTTGTCAACAAGAAGATCAGGAAGAGGATGAAAGAAGCCAAAGAAGATTGGATTGAAGACCAGTGTTGTAGCGTGGAAGAGGGCATGGCAAACGGCAACAGCAAGAAGGCTTATGAAACGCTAAGGACCCTCACCAAGACTCAACAGCGAACAGCCACAGTCATCGAAGACAGCAGCGGCCAACTCCTTACGGAAAACACTGCTGTACTAAACAGATGGACTGAGTACTGCCGAGACTTGTATAACTACAAGACTGAGCCTGACACCAGCATCCTCCAAAACAACCAGGCTGGGGCCAGGAAGGCTGAAGACCTGCCAGTGTTAGCTGAAGAGGTGGAAGCAGCCGTACGCGGCCTGAAGGGAGGAAAGTCTCCAGGTGTAGACAACATACCTGCTGAACTGTTGAAACATGGAGGAGAAGTAACAACGAAGGTCCTCACTACACTCTGTCAAAAGATCTGGGAGCAAAAGAAATGGCCAGTAGAATGGACACAGTCTCTAGTGATCCCGCTCCCCAAGAAAGGAAACCTGAAACAGTGCCAGAACTACAGAACTATCAGTCTGATAAGTCACCCTAGCAAAGTAATGCTTAGAATCATTCTCAACCGCCTCAAAACTTTCGCCGAGGAACTGCTGGCAGAAGAACAGGCTGGCTTCAGAGTTGGAAGAAGCACTGTAGAGCAGATTTTCAACTGCCGCGTCCTGATCGAGAAACATCTGCAGCATCAGCGCGAACTCTACCACAACTTCATTGATTTCAGGAAAGCATTTGATCGCGTCTGGCACGACGGACTCTGGCAAGTCATGAGATCGTTCAACATAGAGGAGGGACTGATCCAAATGATAGAAGCGCTTTACAAGAACGCCTGCAGCGCAGTTCTACTTAACAATCAGTCAGGCGAGTTCTTCAGGACGACGATCGGTGTCCGTCAAGGATGCCTGCTCTCTCCTGTCCTTTTCAACATATTCCTGGAGAAGATCATGCAGGAAACCCTCCACGACCACCATACTTCAATCTCTATTGGTGGCAGATCCCTGTGCAATCTTCGATTCGCAGACGACATTGACCTCATGGCAGGCAGCAATAGTGAGCTCCAAAACCTGACAGACAAACTTTCAAGTAGCGCAGGGTCTTATGGCATGGAGATCAGTACGGATAAAAGCAAAGTGATGATCAACACCACAAGCGACAGCAGCAGCAACATTCACATGAACGGCCAGAAGCTAGAAGAGGTCAATAGCTTCAAGTACTTGGGAGCCACCCTGTCCAAAGACGGTAGTTGCATAGCAGAGATCCGTATCAGGATAGGTACAGCAACATCCGCAATGGCCAGGCTGGACAGGATATGGCGAAGTAACTCCATCAGCTTCACCATCAAGTACAGGCTTTACAAGTCCCTCGTAGTGTCTATTCTACTCTACGGCTGTGAGACTTGGACACTGCTTGCAGACTCAGAAAAGAAAATCCAGGCCTTTGAGAACAAGTGCCTGAGGAAGTTGCTCCGCATCTCGTACCGCGAGCACAAGACCAACGAATATGTACGGAGCATCGTCACTTCCCTGGTGGGCCCACATGAACCCCTTCTGGCAACTGTGAAACGGCGCAAGCTTGCTTGGTTTGGCCACGTGACCCGACACAACACCTTGTCCAAGACTATCCTCCAAGGCACTCTCGAAGGAAGTCGTCGGCGAGGTCGTCAGAGAAAGAGTTGGGTCGCAAACATAAAAGAATGGACCGAACTCGAGATGCCAGACTTGCTTGCCACCGCCCAAAATAGAACTCAGTGGAGAGCACTGTCTGTTGCTGCTGCCTTTCAGTCCCCCCAACGCCCAGTTCGGGCAAGGGACTGATGATGATGATGATGAGATAAAATATGCTTTAGAACATTTTCAAAACTGCGGCACGACACGCTTTATCAGAACATTGTTGTTTAACCCTTCTACTGCAGTACGGCATCGATTTATAAACAGATTGGAGACAGGGTTTCCCCAACGCTTCATTTCGCAAAGAAACATCCTTATACATTTTTTTTTAAAAGTATGGCAAAAATTGAGAACACTGAATTGTTGTCTTAAAATAATGTCTAAGTGCCAGTGGAAAAGAAACTCAGACATGGACCGCAAACCTTCTTCCAGTGGGAATTCATGATGATTATTTTTAAGAAATAAAAAAAATGCGAGAAGAAGATAGCCAGCCATTTTAAAGACCAGTACCACGAGCAGAAAAACCAAACAAACAGCAAGAGCAACACGATAAATGTATAAAGAAATAAGTAAAAAAAAATAAACAAAAATAAATAAATAAACAAATAACACCGCGGGAGAATGGGTGGGGGTTAAACCCGGGGCAGTGACGGGATCGGTCACATCCTGCGTGTGATTTAAGTCTGCGTTCAATACCTACTGAGCCAAGGGGAAATAGGAATAAACTGAGCTTATTATAATTATATTCAAATCACGATGCTGTTAGTGTCTATCGGCTAACATCGCTTTGGACTGGTGCAACGATTTAGTATCTGAGGATGGATTCCTTCATAACTGTGTACGCAGTAAGTATTTTCCTCAAATCACTTGTTCTGTTGGAGTCACGGAGATCGCCTCAGTTTCAGTTCGCCGACATTAAATTCAAGGTGACCTCCGATCTCTCCAACAATGCAGCGGTTGCAATTATAGTTATTTAGTTCTTTGACATCTTTATCTTGTAAAAACCGTCCACGTTCACGATCGCTACTCTTTACTTAGGCCATCTCTCCTGCACAAAATGGCTGCTGTAGCAGACGAACCCAGTTGCGTATCAGGTGATCGCTTTGTCTTGCATTTAATCAATTGGCCTTATCAGCGGGCGGCAATGAGATGACCGTTACTGAAGAATACTTTTGCTCTGGTCTGACAAACGTTTGCTTTGCGTTGACTACAACGCATCAGCGGTCACTCTGAGCTGCGCTGCGCAATGGTAGCCGCTCTAACTGTAGGAGCCTGACTAGTGGTGCTTTGACTAAATGGAAATCCGCTGCGCCACGCGTGCACGCGGTGGCACAGCGGATTTTCATTTAGTCAAAGCACCACTCGTCAGGCCCCTATGGCTCTAACCCACTGGCAGTCGGTCGCACTTTTTGTCGCCATGACTCCTGCAGGAATCAGCGCGACAAAAAGCGTGACTAACAGCCAAAGGGTTTATCCTGTTTGCAGGTCTCACAAATCTAGTACGTTTTCTTCAGCTTCCTGGCATCTGCTTTACGTCGACTACAACACATCCGCCATCGTTCTGAGCTGCATGGACGAACAAGGAGATGGTAGCTGCTCCGCTCAGGGCTCCAAGCTCTTTATCCTTACCAGGGATTTGAACCCTAGTCCTGCCCTGCGACAGCAGCTCTACGGCGTGTTGCGAGACATGCGTTGCTTTGACAAGGTGCCCATGCAAAATGTGGTTCATAAAGGTAAGGCTGTGTGGCAGCAACAGTTGTGTGAACTCATTCAAAGCGCCCAGCATCAATAGCTGAGAAAGTGTCATGTAGCGTTGCCAGGCGGCAGCGCTGTACACCACTTCCACAGCTATTGATGTGCGGTGCCTTGAATGAGTTAATGCTTTATGCTTGCAAGTCTTTAACCCTTGTGCATGCAGCCACTGCTATTGTAAACAGTACCACACATGCTGTTTACAGTACATGTACCACACACACACACTGTTTACAATACCCCACACTGTTTACAGTACCACACACACACACACACACACACACCATTTACAGAAACATGCACACACACACACTGTTTATAGTAACCACACACACACACACAGAGTTTACAATACCACACACACACCGTTTACAGAAACAGGCACATACTGTTTATAATAACCTCACACACACACACTGTTTACAGTACCACACACATGCACATACACTGCACTGGTGGCTGCTAGCACAAGGGGGGTAACTTTACTAAGTAACTTTTCTGCACACTGTATTTTGTAATTTGCCACTAAGTAATTTTTAGAGTTCATTTCTTGATGCGGTGCACATGCCAAGTAACGGCCTGCAACAACACATTCAGCACTAAAAATATGTGCAAGCGATCTCGCCGCAATAGTGTTCTGTGGGAAATTACCTCATGACATTATGAAGTCAACATCTGCAGGCAAAGAGCTAGAGTTATACTGCCATTTTACATTAACAGTGACTGACATCAACCCAAAAAATAAAAGAAAGATCTAGATTTTTTTAATAAAAAAAAACATGTTGCTTTAACATCCTTATTTGTGTACATTAAACGTGAAAGGCACATCTTACAGACAGGTCTTAAACTGCAAGTTTTGGGTGGTTGCACATCTCCTTCCCGACACTGCGAAATAATAATCCCTTGTTTTTCTACCAGGTTTATCATGCGAGGACAAGCTTGCTCCAGTCTTGGCTCCACCAGCATAAAATGCAGAGAGTGCTTTGTGAACAGTGTGCCAATTTACTTAACCCCTTCCATGACAAAAGCATGCTAACACCAACCAGCTGCAAGAGGCAAAGAACATCATGAGCCCCCGCAGATGCGGGGGCTCATGATGTTCTTTGCCTCATGCTAGCCCCATGTTTCTTGGATGGGGTTATCTGGCATTGAAATCGCCATGATTTCACAAACATAATTTGTGTCTGCTGGCGGTGAAAGGGGTTACGAGAGTTTTGACTATACATGTGAACTAGATTGATGAGGGGGGAGGTGGGGGGGGGGGGGGGGGGATGTAACTTTTTATACAATTGTGATTACATGGATTCTTTTTTAACACTTTGTCTGTCAATAGCGGTTTCTGTCACAATGATTCCTGTTGGAATCGGTGTGACAAAAATCGCCAACAGCCAAAGGGTTAAAATAAGAGATGTTATCATTTCTTAACTGTAGCAGCTGCCTGTTTTTCTATAAACAGTGTCTACATAGTCACATGGCGCCACTGTTGCCATTTCATTACTATAATTTGTTCCAATTGTTAGCCACAAAAGATCAGGTTACGGGCATCGTCTAAAAACATACTCGATCCTCTTAAGTATACTAGGCTCACAGATTTTGCAATATGAGGCTGACCTGTACATCAAAACGTTGCAAACATGCAGAGTGCCGTTTGCTTTTTTTCCTATTTGGTGTTGAACTATTGTTCGCTTTTAAAGGACCTGTTTAATCAGCCAGTTGTTTTTTTTGCAAGAAAAAAAGTGGCTTTTAACCCTTTTCATACTGATGGCTTGAAATACGTTTGACTGATAGTTCAAGGGTGGTGCCAGAATAGCTTGGCGCCTCAGGCGCCAAGCTATTCTGACACCACCCTTGAAGTAAAACAGTTGATCTATCACCTAATCTGTACAGTGGCCTTCATGGGACAATAAGCAAATTTTACAAAATCAGCCTCAGGATGTAATGGGTTAAAGGCTGATGCTGTCACAAGACAAGTCTTCTAGGGCAAAAAGGTGCAGCCTGACATTAAAGGAGATCATGTCAATAAAAGATCATCATGTCATTAAAAAGACCATCATTTAGGTGGCGACAGCTTTTTGGTCTTTTAATGACATGGTGATCTCTCATAAAGTCGTCGTTGATATATATAAAAAAAAAAAAAGCTTCTGCTGCGCTGTTGAAAACTTGTACATATTTTGTGCTGCATAACCATGTTTTTTTCCAGTGAATGATTTGATGCTAACCCTTTGGCTGTCTGAAGAGCTTTTTGTTGCGATAATTCCTGCAAGATTCATCAGTGCTACTGATAGAGGGTTAATCCCTTTTGTGTATAAACAGTACCAGATTTTGCACGCACAAGGGGGTTAGTATTTTGTACGCCTTTTTTTACTACAGATTTTGCAGAAGCCCATGGAGTGTCGATTTGAATGTGCATCATGGGCACTTGAGGCTAACCGACTTGTTCATGCAGCCACCCGTAATTTAACCCGTTTAATCCCATGGCCACAGTTCCCAAATGTTAAAAACGTCACCTTACAATTATGTAGCAGGTGCAGGAGATAAATCGACCATGACAATTCAAGGGTAGTGCCAGATTAGCTTGGCACCTCATGGCGCTGCCAAGCTAATCTGGCACTACTTTGAATTATGCTTGTTGATCCGTCTGCTGAAGTGCATCTAGGCTAAATGGATTAACCCATTTAGCGCCCTGACGCCATACAGCTCCTGCAACTTGTACATAGTCATTAGGTGTCACATCTCAAATCTGGGAAATGTGTCAGTGGAGTTAAACAGAACAGGTGGCTACATGCACAAGGAGGTAAAATTTGAGGTGAACAGCGCTGAAAGTGCAGTGGAACCTGGCTTGAGGAGCCACCTTTTTCCACTGAACAAAACGTGGTCTTAAAAGACAGGTGCTCTCTCAAGAGAAGTCTTGAGAGGCAAAATGTGTCACCTGTCATTAAAGACAATGAAATTAGCCGACTACAGCTGTCATTAAAAACCATAAGGGTGGTCGCCAAAAAACAGGTTCCTCTGTATCAAACTTTGACCCAGTGTGCTGGCATCTGTTGATATCTAGAGAGAGTATTATACAACCCGACACATCCTAAGCAAGACTCCACGTGTGTGTGTGTGCTCGAGCCTGCACAAGCATTACATGTTTGTGTATTAATTCACCATCATCACCACGTGGGGGGGGGGGGGGGGGGGGGGGGGGGGGGGGGGAACCACCATGATGACTATATAAACATGTATTGCTTATTGCTTAAGCATGTATACCCATTTAATCCCCTGGCCGCATCTCCAAATTTTGGAGGTGTCACCTAAGGACTATGTAGCAGTTACAGGAGATGGATCGACCTTGATAATTCATGGGTAGTGCCAGATTATCTTGGCACCAAGCTAATCTGGTACTTACCTTGAATTATCATGGTCGATCCATCTCCTGCTGTGGGGGTTTGGGGGCCAATTAGGTTAATGCATGCAGAAGGGGGTTTGTGACCTACCATGTTCATATCTATTTTTTTAGAAAAGCCAGATTTTCATTGTATAACGATGAAAATCTCGCTTTACTAAAAACAAAACGACATGCATAATAGCAGTGAACCAGGTGATTAACTACAAAAGCATTAAACGATGAGGTAAGAAAAGAAGACGAGTTCCATTTAAAATGGTAATTTATTCACAGAAATTTCATATGACGGGAACGTCGAGCTCTGGTGTCGTGACAATCACAGTAACATTTCCAAAACAACCAAAACTTCACATTATTTCAAACCAACACATATACAAAGAAACCAGCAATCAAATGTTTATTCAACATTGCAAACGAGAGTTCATTATGGTACATGTACTTTTTCCTTGCCACAGCCAATAGTGAACAATTTAAGTCTTTCTGGGCATGCTTCAAGATTACTTTTTGAGAGTAACAATCACAGTCCCATTCACACACGCGCACGCACACAGATCAAACTGCATATTGGTTCTACAAAGTTCTACACAGCTGGACACCCAATTTAACCCCTGCGCCACCAGTGATCATGAAATTTGTATCTTTGAAAACCATGACGCGAAAAGCAATTCACGTGAAGAACATAAATTGAATGGGACCAATAATAAGCATAAAGAACATAGGACTAACAAGAGACGTGATCCTCCGCGACTGCGGGTACTCATGAGGGTTCACAACTCTTGCAGCTGTTCACTTTGCCCTGGTGGTTAAAGTAGGTTAGTTAGTTAATTGGGTTTAACGCCGAGCAAGCAACTAAGGCCATCTCACGGCGGGAAGGGTAAAAGTCTGGCCAGTCAGCAGTTAAGAAGATCACGACTATGGACTTTCTTCACCTGCAGCCAAGAGACGTCACCTGGAAGCGAGAGCTGAATGTGTGGTCATCACCCACAACTGAGTTGCACAAGGTACTGTGAATACAGACCGACAATTTGTTTTCCAACGCAATTTCAAAACCAAAGTTTTTCACAGACTCTTGCTTTCTGCTACAATCAAAAGCAATGCGGCAGGTACACAATTAACTAAACACACTGGAAAATAAACTGAAACAAATCGACAAAACCCAGCACGCTGACCGGGATAAATGCACCCCGAGACGCAAAGCAAGTCCGACATTTAAAATGCCCACAGAAATCAGGAATCCCGCCTCACAGAAAAATGCCGTCGTGCTGCAGACGATATTCAGAATGGCATCTGCATATTGTCGGATTGATTGATTGTACATTGCTTAACGTCCCGACAGCAACAAGACTTTCTCAGGACGTGCCTGCACTGCCTGTGAAAAAAAACTAAACAGAATATTGAATGTATGTCGCCAGCCGGTCTAATACATTAAATAAACCTACAACATGGGGCCTAAATAAAGCTAAGACCATTTAGCAACATACATCCAATATGAAGAGCTACAGGCAGCGCAGACATTAGGGAGAGTTTAAAAAAAGAAAATACAGGTGAATGGACCAAGGGTAGACAGAAACACATGCCCCAGAATAGAAGGGAAACCCACCCTGTGGGGCTGACCAGGGTGACCCTGGGAACTAAAAAGTAGTTAACCCCACCCAAGGCAGACCCGGGTGGGGGATGCATATTGTCGGGCAATGATTTTATTCAACAATTAATTCATTGACCAGACAAGCCACCAACTATTGCAATGCTAAACAAGTGTGACCGGGTACACCCGGCTCTCATAACCCATCTGATGTAATTTTGTTTGTTGCATCACGACTTGGTTTGCAAAAAGTGGTGTGTATTATCATTCAGTGGTTTTCCTTTAATGTAAGGTCTCGCAAGGTATTGCTTTCATTGATGCCTGCGTTAGTCCGACCCCTCCGGCTTACTTCTAGACCACTAGGTATTCAGCATCTGTTCAGGGGACGCAACCGTGTAGGCCGCCTCGTGGCTGTGTTCTATAGCATGGGTTCTTAGAATGGCGATTAGCTTGTGTTTGTCACATGGCATTCTAAGTTGAATATCTCCTCAATGCCTGAACCGATTATTTTAAACCAAGATCCATAAGATTCAGCATGATAGTCACTTTCATTGTCCAATTTATTTTTAGTCCATTCGATTTTGGGTTAAACCTTATTTTGGGATTTTGCACCCTTTACATTGACCAGGTCCCTGGAGAAAAGTCCTTTAAAAATTCATAGTTAATTTTAGCCATCCTTAACCGAATCAATGTTTGATACTAATGAAACTACAATCGCGGATTTTTCATTAGTAACAAACTGCAAGTTTCTAGGTTCAGTAGTATCAAAGCTATGGTCAGAAAACCGAGTGGGGGGGGAAACACAAATTTCAGCTTCTCGGCTCCAAAAGTACCGAGTTCTGAAAACGGTCGAGTGGTGCTTTCTTTGCGGCCTGCGCGCGCCCTACATAAAGCCGCACGCAGCGTAGCATTCATCATCATCATACAGCGGCCAGCAGCAGAGGAGAGAGGACGGTGTTTTTCCGCTCTCTCCAACAAGACGCCAAGCAAGCAAGCAAGCCAGCCAGCCAGATACAGAGCGCAAGTGCACGGTCCACCGCACAGCCAGCGCTCCCACTACACACAGCCGACAAGCCAAGTCAAGTCAAGTCGCACGCTCGGCGAGATGGACAAGGCAAACGGAATAGAAGAAAGACAACAACAGCAGCGAGGATATGCTCCACCCTCCCCAAGCGTCTCGACAGCAGCCAGCGGCCCAACGGAGACAAGGAGCTATCGGCCCCCTCTGTCTCCACCGATACGCCGCAGCGCACCAGAGTGGGACCCACAGATACAAGGACACCAGAAGGAAAATTCGTCGTGAGGCCGTTCGCTTATCCGACGGCCCCACACGACCTGTACCAGTTCCCATCACCAGAGCATATACAAATGCTCATGCAAAGACGGGCGACTCCACCCAGCCCGTACCATGACCAACGACAAGAAGAAGAAGAGGAGGAAGAAACACCCCCGGTTACCCCCTTGACACTGCTCGAAGAACCGGAGACATCGTCGGAGCCGGCAACTGAGCCGGACTTCCCGCCCTCCCCGCCGACGGTCAACCTTCCTGATTCAATTACCCGGGAAAGGCCGGCACTGCCTGTGGAGGCGGGAGCTCGGCTCAGGGGGATGGACTTTGACGATTTAGTCCTCCTGCTGCAGGATGCAGTCCCAATCATCAAAGCAGTCGAAGGGGGACGACTACCACCGGGCGCTGGTCGCCGCCCGGTGGATGGTGCACGCCGGGGCGCTAAAGGACCTCCGCCCACCAAAATCCACAGAAACGGCCAGCCAAGCCACCACCACCACCACCTACAGAGATGGCGAATGCCAGGCAGCACCTGAACAGACTTCAACAGGGACGTCAGCTGCCCCAACGACGGCAAAGAAGAAGATAGGGACCATCACCGTCACCACCAAACACAGGGGTTGCGGAAACACCGCTCCGCCTACGCAAGAAACAGGCACAGACGCAACCCCTGTACCAACCAAAGAAGAAAAGAGCACCGCAACGGACCCAGCACCACAACAGCCGCCACCGCTGCCAACACCAACAGCCAACCAGTCAACCGCCACCCAACCAAGCCGACGACGCCACCGGCCACCCAAGCGGTTCAGAAACAAGCGCCCGCCACTCCTCCCCACGCCGCCACCACACCTCCGACTACCACCCCAGCACCGCCACCCACCACGCCCGTTCCAGCGTCCGGCCCCTCGACCAAGAATTGACTGGCCGCCGCCTCCACCACCCTACCTCCCCAGACCCATCTACAACCGGCCACGGTTCCCCCGGCCACCACCACCACCACCGCCACCACTCCTCCAACATCTTCTGGAGTGGTTGGCACACCACCACCCACCAGCCTGGCGATAGGCGTCGGTCCCCCGGCCTACCACCTGCCTCCTGCACCACCAACCACCCGGCCCCGGCAATAACACCAGCCAGCTGAGCGACAGACAGTCTGCAAGACAACCTCCCCCCCCCCCAACCCCCTGGCCCACCCCCCCCCCCCCCACCCCACCCCCCCCCCGGACGAAATCAACGAAAGTTGGAAGTCCCTGTCCCTGTTCAAGCAGAAGAAGAAGTAGCATTCATTCACCTCTGAGCCAGGCACAGACCACGTGTGCCATGTGAACCTCCATTTTGTGCGCGAATTTTAAACTGCACCCTCGCAAGAATGTGAAAGACTCCTGTGCTGAGTTTTGCCTCTGCACTGCTTTAGTACTTGGTACAATAAACAAATGTCATAGCGACCTCTTTGTTGACTCCTCCGTCACATGCCTCTGTGGCCTGTCACCCAACGAATCAATTTCTTGTACCACCACCCCGTTACACAAGGAACAGATTATTGTTGGGCCCCAGATCCCAGCATGCTAAACGTTAAATCTTAGCTCTTCTTTTCTGACTGTTTATAAAAACATGAACTTGCAGCAGCAGCAGCCCCCAATCATGACCCCAATCCAAAGCTGCTGCACTGAGACGGCACCTGTGACATATAAGTTTTGCTCTTTTTTTGAGTGTTAACCTATTTAGCCCCAACACTACCACAGGAGATAGATCGACCATGATAATTCAAGTTAGTTATTGGGATTTAATGCAAAGCAGGTGAGTAAGGTCATCTCAAGGCGGTATGATAATTCATGTGCAGTGCCAGATTAGCTTGGCACCTAATGGCACCATGCTAATCTTGCACTACCCTTGAATTATCATAACTGAAAAAATGGATACATATAGTTGGAGCGAACTGAACAAGAATATGAAATGAAAGAAGATATGGGGAACGCTGAGCTGGCAACAAAGGCCATCTCACGGTGCTAACTGAGCAAAATAGGATATGGCACTTAGTTGATAGGTGTCTGACTGCAATAAATCTATTTTATGATACAAGGGCGACACTTACTAAATTTAAACAGGGCAACGCTTCGAAGCTGTCTGTTGAGTAGCAGACGATCCAAGTGAGGGGCAATGGAAACTAACCAATCAGGAAACTAATGTCAGGACGATCCTGCCCACAGCCTCGCCCACACTGCCCGACTTGATAACCTAGTTACATCTGCACGCCAACTCCTGGCTACCTCGCTTACTCCGTCAACACGCACCTTGTACAACAGGGCTTGGTCACTTTTTAGCACATTTTTAATAGATCATGCATTGCCTCAGGAAATGCCAGTTTCCCCACAGATCACTACATTGTTTATAACCTACCTCTTTCACGCTGGCTTTGCCCCCTCATCCATTACATCATTCGTTTCAGCAATTGGATTCGTCCACAAATTACAGAATTGCACAGACCCAACTAATGCTTTCCTGGTTAAAAAAGCATTAGCAGCTATCCGGAAAGGCAGACATCCTGGCCCCAAGCGCCTCCCTATTACCGAAAACATTTTGGAACGAATGGTCCAACGGGTACATGTGGCAGTGTCTAGCCCCTACCGTCGCTTGTTGTTTAAAGCGATGTTTCTCTTGGCTTTTCATGCCTTTTTGCGCATTGGGGAAATGATACATTCTGCGCATACGATCCAGCTGGAACACATCTGCCTCCAGCCTGCTGCTGTAACCATCACTTTTCATTCTTTTAAACATTCTGACGGGCAGTACTTCAATTTCCAGGTAGACCAGAATCACCTAGTCTTTGCCCAGTCGACGCACTACGTTCCTTTCTAGCCATCAGAGGTAGCAAGCGTGGGCCACTGTTCACGGCAGATGGCAAGCCTGTTTCACGTCGCGAATTTCTGGCAGTAATAAAATCCACTTTGCAAGCCGCAGGCATATCGCCCGAGGGATTCAACTCTCATAGTTTCCGAATAGGGGCGGCAACCACAAGCGCGCAGAAAGGAGCATCCGACGCCCAGATCCGTACTTGGGGCCGATGGAAGTCTGATGCGTTCAAATTGTATATTCAGTCTCCAAATCCCCTCACTGCGTGAAAGAGGGGTAAAACGGTACCATATTTTCCAGTGAGCAATGCATGGTCTACCTACAACTACAGCTATCTTACTGGTAGGGCAATTGAAGTAGGAGGGGAACCCCACATATTATTTCATTGTTTCACACAGTCATTGGGCAAGCAGCACCGGTTGCTCTTGTCACTGTCATGTCGATATACATCCCCGCAGGGGACAACCTTGGCTGACTGCTCAGAACACAGGGAGGGAGGTGAACCTTTCTCATGTTCTTCTTGGCCCTAGTCGGCTCAATCACCGTGGGCACGCGGTGCGAGACGCTGCTGCTCGCAGGACAGGAAGGTGAAATCTGTCCTGCATTATGACCAAAACTGCATCCACCCCTTTTCCATAATGTATTTCGATCTCAGGCCTGCACAAGTTCCGGCAGGAAGGTGAATCCTGTCCGGCTTGCTTGCAGTTGCTTGAACTTCATTGTGTTATGCTATTTTGTTCAGTTGCTTTGTTTTACTCCCTAATCCTAGTGGGTGTGGGGGCTGCTGTGGAGGTCTGCCAACCTCCACAGCTGGGGGGGGGGGGGGGGGGCAGCTCCCACACTCATTTGATTGGTACCCCCCTTTTCCGGGGATTTGCAAGGATTAAATGTTTCTTCGCTATTGGTTTAGGTAACATTTTTGGGGGATTGCATATGACATTTTTGGGTACATATGACAATGTGCTGTTGTAACAGTATTTTTTAATTTTTCTTTTAAGTAGCAACACAAAATTAAATGTGGCATTTTTCAATCTATGTGTGTGTTGTGTCGTCCTTTGTAGCATAGAAATTTTTATGTGGAACGAAAAGGAACATAAATCTATTTTATGATACAAGGGCGACACTTACTAAATTTAAACAGGGCAACACTTCGAAGCTGTCTGTTGAGTAGCAGACGATCCAAGTGAGGATGCCCCCCTCTAGGGGCAATGGAAACTAACCAATCAGGAAACTAATGTCAGGACGACTTTGGTATTAAGGGTGCGCAGTGGCACTGCGCTCATTACCGCCTTTGTCTTTGACAGCAAGAAGCATAACAGATCGACGGCAGCGAATTGTTTGACTTTCTTCCCGCCCCCATCCCCATACTACCTCTGTTCTATTTTCTTTTACAGGGAAAAGGGGGGGGGGGGGGGGCAGCTCCCACACTCATTTGATTGGTACCCACCTTTTCCAGGGATTTGCAAGGATTAAATGTTTCTTCGCTATTGGTTTAGGTAACATTTTGCATAGGTTGCATATGACATTTTTGGGTACATATGACAATGTGCTGTTGTAACAGTATTTTTTAATTTTTCTTTTAAGTAGCAACACAAAATTAAGTAGCAACACAAAATTAAATGTGGCATTTTTCAATCTATGTGCGTGTTGTGTCGTCCTTTGTAGCATAGAAATTTTTATGTGGAACGAAAAGGAACATAAATAACTGCAAAATTACAGGAGCTGTATTTTTTTAATCTTTCTAAAGCTTTTGCTCTCGTTGATCATAGTCTCTAAGTTTTTCACTGCAGTCTGCACACCATCAATTGTTTCATATTAACCTCACCAGGAATTTTTAAAAGAAAACTTTATGATTACTTGACGAGTCAAACTTAGTGCTTCCCGGATACTGCAATATCTCCTGTATTTCATGCAGATAATTGGTATGTGTGTCTGCGCACGCGTGCTCATGTTTGTTTGTGTGTGTGGGTGTATGTGTGTGCGGCACACGCACGTGCATGCGTGTGTGCATGTGTGTGTGATGAGTGTTATTATTTTCCTGTATATAATGATGCTATTGGGTTTTGTATGTACATTTTTTTTTTTTCTCCTTTTTTTTCCTCTTTTTTTATGATGTAAATGTTAGCAACAGCAAGTTTGTAAAATGATGATTTGTTTTCTGTCAAAACTTTTTAATGTTGAAAAATAATGTTTCATCATCATCATCATCATCTCTCCCTCCCCCCCCCCCCCCCCCCCTTTCTCTCTCCCCTCTCTTTCTTACACACACAAATTATATACAATCCAGCTGAAAAGTGGCTGGAGAACATTGAACCAGCTGAGAGAGCAATAGAAGTGGTGCCATCTGTAGTTGTCTACTGCACTGCTGCCAGGCTGTGCAAAGTTGCAGAGCCAACATGCAGATCATTACATATGGTGCAGCAAGCCATCCAGGATTCCCTCCTTACGGCCAAGCTTCACTTCTTTAATTGTTATGGTGGCTAAAGAGGTAAAGTAAAATTCTACCTCATCATAAGACGTTAAGAATAAACTATTTATGTAAGATTATTATGGAAATAGCAATTTTTGTGGGTTCTCACTTCTCAATAGTTTAGACTTTGGAACCTAATATTTTATTTGATCAAAACTACTTCAAAAACCATGAAAATAGCTGCAATAAAAAAAAATATACTACAGAACATACTGTAGTAAGTATGCATCCTTTGTTGAATAATTGTGCACCATTTTGTTGTTTAAATTTCTATATAAATTAAATGTGATTACGAAATAGGTAAAATATAACTGGCTGTACATTTACAGCAAAAGCTGACCAAAACGTTTTGTTCTGCTTCAGATACAGCCGTTCCTGTCAACGTACCAAACTGACCGGCCTATGCTCCCGTTTGTCAGCGGTGACCTCGGCTAACTAATGGAGAAGTTCCTGAAGCCAGATGTTTTAAGGAACATAACACCTGCGGCATCGCTTGTAAAAGTTGATGCCAAGGCATCAATGAATCACCAAGGGATTGAACACATCAAAGTTGGCTATTCAGCAGAGAGACAGCTCATCAAGAGCAATCTTGCTTCAGAAAAACAGAAAAGAGATTTTATAGCATATTGTAATGATTCCCTCTTGGCTGTTGTTTTAAAGATGCTGGAGAATTCTCCTGTGACCTACCCTTTGGTGAGGTACCTGACATGCCTGGACCCGCGGGAAATTGGCCATCAGAATAAAAAGGAAATCAGTGTGAAGAAGTTGACAAGACGTTTGGATGTCTTAGTGGAGGCCAAGAGTGGGTTTCAACAAATGTGAACTACGCATACCACAGTATGCCAGCTTTCTGGATGATGTACACTCCAGTCATGCCATTGAATTTCAGCAATTTTGCCCAGAAGATGAAAGCCAGCATCTAGATGTGCTACTAAGCAAGCACCTTGGGAAAGAAAAGAAGTTTGCAGAAGTTTGGGAGGTTGTCCGACAGCTACTGTTGCTCTCTCATGGCCAGGCAACAGTTGAGAGAGGGTTCTCCATCAACAAAGAAGCCAGTACAGACAACCTCTCCCACCTCAGTCTAGTGGCAAGGAGGCAGATCATTAGCCAAATCAGGAATGCAGGTGGTGTGCAAAATGTGGCTATCAGCAATGGCTTGCTGTTGACTGCATCATCAGCTAGAAGCAGGTACCATGAATATCTTGATAAGAACAGGAAAGAAAAAGTAGAGGCAAAAGCAGGGCAGAAGAGAAAGGCAATTGAAGACTGTGTGTCTGAACTAAAAGCAAAAAAGAGGCGATTCAAGTCAGACATTGAACACCTTACAAACGAAGCAGATGGACTAGCTGAAGAGGCAGAGGCAAAGGTTGTAGTGCGTTTCATCACTCAGTCAAACGCTCTCAGGAGAAAAGCAAAGGAAAAGAAAGTAGAGGTGAAGAGCCTGGAGCATAACATCAACACACAAATGCAACAACTGAAAGAAACACTGTGGAAGATTGTGGAATGCGCATGTTTGAAAGACATTTTGAATTAACTGTTGTTTTTTTTCACACACATACCGGACTATCCTTGCTGTTGTGGGGAAATAGACTGTTTAAATCTTTAAAATTTTTGTTGAATCCTGATTGTGGATGATGCAAACTCACAGAATGGTGTTTAATGCAAAAACTGTTTAACTCTTTAAAATTTTCGTTGAATCCTTATTGTTGATGATACAAACTCACTGAATAGTGTTTAATGAAAATCGTTTCTGCTCTCATTGACATTATTAAACAGATGCATACAGTAAACTGTATGTTTTCTGCAACACAATTATGTTATGTGCGCTTAAACTGGCAAATAGTCTCCTTGAAATACCCTTGAATTTTGTAACAGAAAGTGTGTGGGAACCCTGGATCGCACAACTGAATGTTATGCTGTTTATTTGTGTTTTAAAGCAGAGTGTCAGACATGTCTTAACCTGTACTCAAGTGGTGTGTTTATAAAGTTTGCATGATGGAATGATTTGTGATCCCCGATCACTTTTGTGCCAGTGGGACATTAAACTGGACTTAATGAATGAAATGAATGATTTGTGGGTGTTTTGAGGATACTAAGTAATGTGGGTGTGCTGACAATTTGTGTTTTAGTGGTTTCTGTACTGAAGTTAAGTGTTTAGTTTTGTTCATCATGCACTTTTAGCTTGTTTGTGCGTTGTTAGAATTTGCCCATGCTTTTGCTGATGGGACCAACCAGCGAGGACGCTGGATTAAGATGAAGCTGCAAAGGGGGGGGGGGGGGGGGGGGATGATGATGTGGTCTTTTGGTCACTGTGTTTGTTTGTTTATTCATGTATCATTTATTTCTTTTCTTCTTCTTTTTTTTTTTTTCTTTTTTTTTTCATTTTATAAGCATTCATTGTATGTGTGAACTAGTCTTTACAAAGGGAAACAACTCTTGCAATTACTGCTAGATTGTTTCCCCTTGACTTCTGGTAACTAGCTTAGGGGTCAGCAGGGGCAGGGCCGGATCTGGTTCCTGGGTTCCGGAACCCCCCCCCCCCCCCCCCCCACCCCCCTGGCCATCCGATGTACCTCAGAAAGAAAAAATATATATATATATGTAGTTTTTTTTAAGCTCTTAATTAGTTTATTGGTCTTTGAAAACTATTTTAAATTATGAACAAACCCCAAGGTGATAACCTCCTCCCTGTCTCCGGCAGCACAAGTCACACGCTGCGCTATCGGGGAACCGATTGCCACACCGCAACATATCATCTGCGCTATCGTGGAACCGATGTTTCAGCCACAAGGGCTCGCTACTGCAAACTGTGAGACATGAGTGCTCTCCCTTCCATATTTCCGCTTGGCGAAGAGTAAACAGGCCACGGACCACAGTGGTGTTTCCGTACTGTCCAGTCTCTTAGCCTTAGTCAGTCCCAGTCATCCCCTAATTGTTCAATTCCCTAAAAAACACTATCGCCCACCAGCTGCACATTTGCCATGCACAAAATACCACAAATGTCCACTGGATAAGCTCAGGATGGTATGAATCAAAGCACCAAACATGTCTCCTCTCAGCTAACCACAAATTTCCAGCAAATTCCAACAGTCAGCCCAACTGCAAATTTTCAAACAAGGCAAAAATTATTTTTAAAAACACGGAGCCTCTTACTGCCTGACCTTCCCAATTTAAATGTATACCGTGACCAACACGTGTTTTCAATCACTGCATTTCATTCTCAAATTCGTTAATTTTTCAACTCAGCCTTTCACTGGACAACTGTAGGCAACAAAATGCCAAGGAAGAAACCACTGAAGGTCGCTGATGCGAGTGGAACAAGGAATATTCAGTCCTTTTTCTCTGCACATCCCTCGAGCTCAGCAGCCGAAACTAGCGAAACTGGCGAAATCGAATGTTCTGGTAAGTTGTGTGTTGATTTTTATTTTATTTTATTATTTATTTATTTATTTATTTTTTTTTTTTTTTTTTTTGGGGGGGGGTGAGTGGGTGGGAGGGTGCCCATGGGGGGAGCATCTGATGAACATTCTTTTGCCACTTGTTGTCAGAACTCTGAATCTTTTGGTTTTCGTTGCAAGTTCTAGTCTTTGACTCGGGGTGGGGGGGGGGAGCTGGGATTACGCCTTACGGTACGGAAAGACAACTTTCCTAAACATTTCTTTAAACAAAAGACAACACACATGGATACTCTTCCCTGACGAACTTCACCCCACCCGGGTCTGCCCTGGGGGACTTGGGTGGGGTTAGGTACTTTTTAGTTCCCAGGGTCACCCTGGTCAGCCCCACAGGGTGAGTTTTTCTCTCTATTCTGGGGCATGTGTTTCTGTCTACCCGAGGTCCATTCACCTGTATTTGCCTTTTTAAAACTCTCCCTACTGTCTGCACTGCCTGTAGCTCTTGATATTGGATGTGTGTTGCTAAATGGTCTTAGCTTTATTTAGGCCCCATGTGTTAGGTTTATTTAATGTATTTGACCGGCTGGCGACATACATTCAATGTTCTGTTTTTTTTTTTTTTTTTTTTTTTTCACAAGCAGTGCAGGCACGTCCTGAGAAAGCCTTGTTGCTGTCGGGACGCTAAGCAATGTACAATCAATCAATCAATCAATCCCTGACGAACTCCCCCCCCCCCCCCCTCCTCCCCGTCTCTCTCTCTCTCTCTCTCTCTCGCTCGCTCAGATGAAAGCGAAAGTAGGGTTCATCTCAGACTTGCCTGTTTGCTATCTGTTATACATCTGACTGTCTTATTCATTGTGTTCTTTGTGCAGGGGACACACCTTCAAAGAAAAGGAAGGTGGATCAAATTACTCCAGGCAGTCCAGCAGATTTTGAGTCCCTGGACCTGGCTTCTACATCTGAAGTGCCACTCCCAGTGCCAGCCAGCTCCGAGGAATCTTTTGGTATGTCAAGGGCAATAAAAAAAGATAGTATGGTTGTGGTAATGTAGTAAAATAACTTAGGGTAGTGATAAGTAGGGATGTGTATGTTTCTTTGTGCGTTTTCTCCTCTCATTTGTTGTTGGTTTTTATTTTCTTTGGTCTTTTTGTCTAAAAATGAACTCAGGCTGAGGGATCAGGTTTGTCATCGGTCATTGACGCATTTAATTTTGAAATGACTTCTTGTTTTTTAAGTTGCCGGGTCACATGACTTATTGTTTTTATGACCAGTCGGTCAACCAAAGTAGCCATCTCTCCTTATTTGACCTGTTGATTTTCAAAATGACCTATTGATTTTACGTTCTTCTGGTCATATGACCTATTGTCTATTGAACCCAACCTGATGTCTATGAACTTTAATTTATAATGGTTCTTTTGCAGTGACACCAGCAGCATCTTGCAGTCAACCTCCTGTGTCACGTTCCTCGGACATCGCAGATTACATTGGCCAGGCAGTCAGCGAACAAGACAAACTACACTTCTTAACGGACTGGAGGCCGAGCTTACCTGTTGACTACAGTTTTCCTGTCACGCTGATTCACGGCAAGAACCGAAAATTTCAGAAACAATGGTTAGAAGCCAATCCTTGGCTCATTTACTCTCCTTCTGTTGTTCTGCAAAGTTTGTGCGTTGTTTGTCACAGATGACACTCTAGGCAAGTTTGTCTGCACGCCCTACAAAAATTGGAATAAAGCGTCAGGTGCCATGTCCTCACATAGTGCTCTCAAATACCACCAAGACGCCCTGGCAAAGGCAGAGATGTTCATCGACGCCATGAAGAATCCATCAAAAAACATTACCACTCAAATGGACACCAAGATCTTAAAGCAAATTGAAGTGAACCGGCAGGTCTTGGCCAGCATTGTCAAGATTGTTGTAGTGGCTGGCAGGCAGGGTCTGGCACTCAGGGGGAATGGAGATGATGGTGTCCTCCAAGAGAACAACATGAGCAATTTCAATGCCCTTCTGGAACTCCGCATCGACTCTGGAGATGAAGTTCTGCGAGAGCATCTTCAGACATGCAGTGCAAATGCCACTTATGTCTCCAAAACCACCCATAACAGAATAATTGATATCATTGGTGACATCATTAGAGGCCAGATTATTGCTGAAGTGAAGTCTGCGAAACAGTTCACACTGATGGCAGATGAAGCCACTGATGCAGGAAATTGGGAACAACTGTCGGTGGTTCTTCGTTTCGTAGATAGCAAGAAAGCCATTCGCGAAGAATTCCTTGCATTCTTACAATGCGAGTCGATCACTGGTGAGGCACTGGCACACAAAATCCTTCAGTGCCTGAATGAGTGGGGTCTGGATGCCAGCAACATCAGGGGCCAAGGATATGACGGAGCCGGCAACATGGCAGGGAAATTTAAGGGGGTGAAGGCAAGGATCTTGGAGGACAACGAAAAGGCCTTGTACTTTCACTGTGCAGCACATTGCCTCAGCCTCTGTGTGGTGAAGTCCTGTGAGATACCACAGGTGAGGAACATGTTGGGCGTGCTGAAGGATATCGCCATGTTCTTCAACGTTTCCCCGAAAAGGCAGAGGAAGCTGGAGGATGTGATCGATGCTGCACTTCCTGACAACAAGAAGACAAAACTGGTCAACTTGTGCAAAACGAGATGGGTCGAAAAGCATGCAGCGTTTGAGTCATTTGCAGCCATGTACCAGATTCTTTACGACTGTGTCGGACAAATGACAGAGGACAGGGAAGGATGGGATGCTGACACGCTGACAAGTTCCTCGGGATTTCTCCACTCCTTGTCAAATGGAGAGTTCCTGGTGGCATTTGTTGTAGTCCGCAAGTGCCTGCAGTATCTCAAGCCCCTCACTGTGAACCTCCAAAAACAAGCACATGATATTGTTGCAGCCTACACCCAGATAACTGATGTCTCAGACTGCATCAGTAATCTAAGATCGACCGTTGATACATGTTTCGCTGCCTGGTTTGCTGAGGCCAATCAGATGTCACAAGACATGATACGGGATGACATTCAGGCTCCGAGACGTGTGGGACGGCAGGTGCACCGAGAAAACCATCCTGCGGACAACGTCGAAGAGTTCTATCGGAGATCGATTGCCATTCCATTTCTGGATCATCTGTCCAGGGAGTTGCAGGAACGCTTCAAAAATGCAGACTTGGCAAGGGATGGATTGAATCTGGTGCCAATCAACGTGGTGCAGACCCCAAGAGGCTTCACAGCAGTTCCAGACGGTGTCAAATGCTTGGCAAACCTCTGGGAGGAAGACCTTCCTGATATCGATGGGATTGAACCAGAATTCAACAGATGGTGTGCCAAATGGCATCGCGAACAGGACAGTGAAGGCACAGTTCCAAGCTCTGCAGCAGAAGCTCTGCAGCACTGTGACATCCGCTTTTATCCTAACCTCTACAAATTGCTGCAGCTGGTCTGCACCCTACCCATCACCACGTCAGAGTGTGAGCGCTCTATCAGTCGTCTGAGGACACTCAAGACCTACTTGAGGTCCACCATGGGTGAGAGCAGACTGAATGGACTCGCACTTATGCGAATCCATCGACACATCCCAGTTGACATTGGAGCAGTTGTCAATGCCTTTGCAACCAAGTACAGGACCCAAATGAAACTTCTTCCACATCACCTGCTGAATCAGTGAATGTGTGAGTGGGGCCCGCCCCCGCAGTTCAGTCAAGAGAGCGTTGGACTCGTTATCCTAGGGTCGTGGATTCTAACCGGGCATGGGACTATGTCAGACCCTATTTCAGTATTTGTTACCTCATATTATCGACAAACTTTTTGGTTGGTGTCAGTGTGTAATGTGATCAGCCGTCTCCATGGCTCCAGCCAATATGGGACATTAAACTCAAAAACCAACCAACCAACCAGAATGTGTGATGAATGGTGCAATTTACGAACATAGCAAAATTTTCCCACCTTCCGTCCGGCCCAATACCATCACTTGTAACCCCCCCCCCCCCCTTCTACTTACCTTGATCCGGCCCTGAGGGGGGCACTACTTATAATTAGTTCAACCAACCAAATTAATTGATGACCAGTGGTAATTTTGAAACTTCCTTTTGAGCAAGCCATTTTGTTTGGGTTGAACTGAGACTGCAGTACTGTGCTACTGGACTGAAGACTTTGGGACTGATTGCTTTGCCTCTACGCTGCTGAAGACTTTGGGACCGATTGCTTTGCCTCTACGCTGCTTTTAAGTGGAATAAAGAAAACAAATGTCCCTACGACTTTGTTAGACTCCTCCATTACAAGCCTCCGCGGCCTGCGTGCTTGTCTGTGTCCGCACCATTACAGTGATCCAACTTTTCCTGCAGACTGCATACAGAGCCAAGGCTGGAGAGTTAGGTGTGATGTGTTGTTGGTCTGCTGTGTCTGTTTCTCATTTTCTAGTACAGATTATATGGTAAGTGGGCGATCCAACATCAGGGACTGGTAAAGTTTGAACTCACATTAATAAGCCAGTGGAAACTAATGCAAAAGTATCTACTTTTTTGTCTGAAGGGGTACAGAAGCACGTCCCAGAATCCACAGGAAAACAAGTCCAGGACACAATAGCCAGCTGGCAGTCGGGACCAGTACCATGGAAAATACAGAGAGGTGGATCGATCTATTTATTACACCACCATTTCAGATTTCTGTCGGAAACAAACAAAAAGCTATAAGCAGTGACATTTGTACAGACAGGTAAACTAACGCTGAAGGGATCAACTTAGGCATAATTAATTCTACCCAACTACTTGGATATCAAAACTCTACCAAGGTTTAATCCACTTAGGTGTGAATGTATCCAGTGTAGATTTGTTCTGTTGCTATTCCATTCAGCTTGCAGACTGTATGCTCATGTTGATGTTGTGTACACAACATCAATTTGAGTAGAATGTGTTCACGCAGAAGATGTATCACACCGAGTGTGATACGAGACATAACACACTGTGTGCGCGTTATGAGTAAGACAAAACTCTGAGTGTTTTACAAGTTTCTGTGTTCTCTTTCTTTTTCAGACGTATATCACACTTATAGATATCCCATTACTCATTTTCACTTGAGGAATGTAATAAAATATCATACACATGTAATACAACAACAACTGCAAAAATAAATCCAGTGAAGGTTCTGCAGTATTTTATGTTTTGTGTATGTGACTAATTCTAGTTTATGTTTGTGCTCTCTCTCTCCCTCTCTCTCCGAGACCGACTTTCTCCTTAGTATCCGCTTATCCCCCCTGGTTCTGGCCTTTGCTCCAGCTCTTCCAGATGTGTGCAATGTAAACTGACCCTAGCCCCAATCCCTGACACTCGCTGCCGTCAGCGAGCTATCAAGGCAATCAGCAAACAAAATGTCAAGGATGCTCATCGTCACATCGCACCACCACCATGATGTACTGTGCAGCTGCTAGCTCTATGCTGGCACCTCATGTGTAGCATACCACCACCCCTTTCACCCTTGTAAAATTAAGAATCATTATCAGGATTATCATGCCACCTCGAGAGTAATACAAGCTCAGTGATGACACCATCCCTCAACCATGTCAGGCCCCATAACTGGTTCCTCTTGCTCGGGCAATATGGCGACTGAGTAGACCATGCTATTTCAGTGCTCTCAAGTTCTCGAAGGGTTTTAGCAGCATAAAAGCGAGCATGACCATATAATGACAGGGAAAAAACCTACAAAGAAGATATATGCAGTGACGGTTGGAAGAAAGATCGGAATCTACCTGAATTGGTCACATGCCTCCCAATCAGTCAACGGGTATCGTGGAGTAAGTTTCAAGGGCTTTTCAACAATGGCGGAGGCCCACACGGAGATGCGACAAGGTGGCTACCCGGTCGCTGCAATCTACGGCAAAGATGGAACAAGATGCCGAGACACAGAAGAAAAGGAAGCGGCTGCTCCACTACCAACATCGCCATCACCGGTAACACCATCATCGCCGGACCATCGAAACTCTACAACCACCACCGCAAAGCCTGATGCTCCGCCATGTTTCTGCGGCAACAGCACTGAAGAACGTGCACTTACATGTGTAGAGTGCAAGAGAAAGGTACATCTTACCTGTACAAAGCTTTCCGTGTACCAGCTGTGCATCTTCCTAAAATCCTCAAGAAGATTCACCTGCGAACACTGTGCGAAAATCTTCATGGACGACCGCACACAAGAAGAAATCGAGTCGGCCATCTTGATAGCCACCCCAGGCATACACAGCCAACAACCCCCTGCCATACAGCACACGGCCGAGATGTCAGCCCTGACTGCCAACACGAAGACAACGTGCGACCTGCTGCGTAACTTGGAAGGGGCGCTCGGCAATCTTGCAACACAGGTGGCCACCTTACAAACCTCACACGAGGAGAGTAAGGCTACCATCTCCTCCCTGGAGGCGAGGTTAGCCAGCCGTGACACCAGCCACAAACCCTGCGCCCCTTCGCTCATGTTGGCCGACCAGAATGAGCCCTCGCACTTTAACCTCCCCGTGACCCCCGACAACAGCCAACCCCCAGCGGAGCGCACACGTCACGACAGCGCCGGCAGCAGTAACACCACCAGCAGCGAGAGCAGTGAAGACAGCCTGGGGCCTGAAAGGAAGACAGCGGAGTGGATCGACAACAACCCCGCGCCGATCGTCTTGATTCTGCACGACTCTGTGCTGAACAGGATCGACTCAGACCGCCTGGGCCGCTCCTATGGCCTGAAGGTCATTAAAGAGAGAGCCTACACCGCCGAACAGGTCCAGAACTACACTGTCAACAGTGCCAGCCAGTGTGAACCTGAGGCGGTGCTGCTCCACACTGGCATCAACAACCTAAAGACGGAGAGTGCGGAGGATGCCAGCTCCAAACTCATAGCGGCCACTCTCGACCTCATGGACCGGCACCCCCGCAGCGCTATCATCATCTCAAGGGTAGTGCCGACCAACCGCTCTGACCTGCAAGCCAAGAGGGAGCTGTTCAATGCCTTGGTATTCGCAGGCCTTCACGGTAACGACAGGGCCTCCTTCCTTAGCCACGAGAACTTGGCGGGAAGGAGAAACCTGTATGACGGCCCCATTCACCTGTCAGAAAGCGGGGCCAGCCTGCTAGCGGCCAACATCGGCCACCACCTCAAGTCCCGGCTCTGGCACACCCCGAAGGAGAAGCGACGCTGCAGCAGGAACCACCAGCCAGCCAGCCAGCAGCAGCAGCAGCAGCAGGAGGAGGAGGACAAGCAGCAGAACCAGCACAAAGAGCGACACCAGCCCCACAACGACCGACGACACTACACCAAGCCACGACACTGGGGACCACGACACTACAGGCCTCTTCCACGCCACCACCGCTACAACAGCTACTACAAACAGGAGGAGCAGCGTCACAACCACAGAGATCGCGACTACGACGACCGTTGGGCCGAGACCACCTACCAGGAACGACCGCGACAGCACTACGCTGACGACCGGCAGAACTCCGGGTACCAGCAGCTTCCAGGAAATATCGGCTACAGAGGCCGGCAGGACGACCGAGAGAGTTTCTACAGGCGCCGATAGAAAACCTACCTGTCAGGTCTGCATGCTCCATCTAACGTTGTTTACCGCTACCATTTCATCTTGATATACTAACTTCCTAATACTACTGAGGAGTATGATCATTATATATAGGTAAGGCACTACAGCGAACATCTTTGTTTACCTTGCATATTACCAATGTTTCACTTACTCACTCACCGTAACCCACATCTATTACTTTATTTCATACCATATTCTACGGATGTCTCTGTGACTCGTTTTGTAAGCTACTATGAGAATGTTATGCTTTGTATCCCTTCGATTACTTGTAGATGCACTGTATATGACAATAAAGTACCTCCAGATTCTGTCATGGAACATCAAGGGGCTAAAGGAGACAATAGACGGACTAAGAATAAACAAACTCATAGAACCTGAAGTAACCAGACGACTTGAAAGATATGACATAATATTCCTACAAGAAACCCATCAAGACGATAGTTGTGAAACGTCCGTTCCGGGATTTTCAAGCGCTATATCATTCCGCAGACAGAAAAGGGGAAGATCACACAAAGCCTCGGGCGGCATACTAGTACTGATCAAAGAAAGCCTATGAGAGAGCGTTAAATGTCTGCCATGTAGCAACAGCGACATTGTTTGGCTCCAAATTAAAACGGACGAAACACGCGAGACACTATACATCGGCAGTGTATACATTCCCCCCGAAAACTCCACATACGGCAGAGACCATACCGCAGGTATCTGGGATAAACTACACAATGATATTGATTATTTCTCATCATCTGGCAACATTATACTCTGCGGAGATTTTAACGCCAAGACAGGTTCGCATGCCGACTTCATCCACCTAGACAGCGTAGGAAACCAAAACCATCTGCCGGAACACTACCAGTTCGATAACATGCATGCCAGAACATCCATGGACGCCACGGTCCACAAACACGGCAGGCGGCTAACGAATATATGTCTGGATAGCAACCTCTTCATCCTAAACGGCCGGACCCTTGGAGACCTGACAGGTAGATTTACCTGTCACACACCACAGGGGAGTAGCGTTGTCGACTACTTTGTTTGCAGAAAGCAGCTCTCCGTGGACGTAGTGAAGCTCACTGTTAAAGATCTAACACCGTACTCAGACCACTGCCCGCTAGAACTCGGGATATATGTGGCGTTGAAAAACAAAAACAAGCGCGATAGAAACATAGCACGAACCCCCAGCAACTACGCGGCACAAACAAGACGCGGCTAAACAATACACATGGGATAAAGACTCGGCGGATAATTATATGCGCGCGTTCCTGTCAGCCGAGGTACAAGCACTGCTAGACGATGTCACAAACATAACAGGTCACTCTAACCATAATGCGGATAAAGTAGAGGATATGGTACAATTCTCTCAAAGGCGTTGATCGGAGCCACGGAGCTGTCACTGAGACAGAAACCGCGGCCCGGTTCCCTCGGTAAACATAGGAGGAAAAAGACAACAAAGAAATGGTTCAGTCAAGACTGCACAGGAATGAGAAAGGACCTGAAATCTCTGCTCAACGCAGTAAATAGAAAGCCAGGCAACTCCGAACTAAAATCCAAATACTTCAGTAAGAGGAAAACCTATAATAAATTCATCAAGTAGACAAAAGCAGAGTACAAAAGAAAACTAGTGGATACCCTTAACGAAGCAATAGAAAAAGATCCAAATGCAATCTGGGCAGCAGTAAGAGAACTAAGCAATGTAGATACCAAAGTAGGTGCAGGAAAAACGACAGTCAGCGCTGCAAAATGGCTAAGCCACCTAGAGAACATAGTAGCTAGAGAGGCTGACGTTCAAGAGGAGAGAAAACGAGAAGTAGAAGCTAAACTGGAGCTTAAAGAGAAAGAACCATGTTTCAATAGCTTAGATTTCCTAATCACCAACAGAGAAATAGAAACAGCTGTCAAACATCTAAAAGTGAAAAAGGCAGGAGGCAAGGACGGCATCTCCAACGAAATGATAAAAACCAGTCTGCCCCACACTATCAACAGCCTGAGAGCTTGCTTCAACGCTATCCTAACCTCGGGGCACTACCCGCCCTCGTGGAAAACAGGTGTCAGTATCCCACTCCATAAAGGGGGAGACGCGACTGACTCAAATAACTACCGAGGCATAACTCTCACAAGCGCACTTAGTAAGCTGTTTTGTCAGGTCATCAACGAGAGAATAGTCATCTACCTCAAACAAAATAAACTTTACGCCCCAGAACAGGCGGGATTCAGAAAAACGCAAAGGACCACAGACCAAATATTCCTGCTCAAACACATAGTTGATAAATACCTAAAGTCCCCAAACGGCAGACTATACTGCTGCTTTGTGGATATGCAAAAAGCTTTCGACAGTGTGTGGCATGACGCTATGCTATTAAAACTCCTAGACCTAAGCATTGGCGGGCTCTGCTACAACGTAATCAGAAACATGTATAGTCAGTCAACTGTGTGCACGAAAGTACTCGGCGGGTACACACAAGACATACCTTTAAAAAAAGGGGTGCAACAAGGAAATAATCTAAGCCCTACTCTGTTCAATATTTTCATCAACGACCTCCCAAATTGCTTAAAGGACCAGACCTGCCTACTCTTACGATTTCGCCGTATTTCTTACGAGTTTGGGTGTTTTTTTTACGGTCTTCCGGTCATGTATCAATTTTCTACGGTAGCTTTTTACGGTATTTTGGGGTTTGTTTTGGCAAAAAGACAGTTTGATTGTGCCATTTCTGCTGGTAGTAGTAAGCCTGATCCTGATTGGCTACTGTGTGCTGACCTATAATTTTGTCTAGCCAATTGGAAAGCGCGTCTTTGTTCGCGTTCATTTTTGCGGATGGGATTGCTTTACTTTCAGTCTTAGTTTGAGGTTCACAGTCTGCGCGAAATCATGCCTCCAAAACGAGTACACGAAACAGATGACGAAACAGAAGCGGATGAACGTCTGTAAAATTCGTTTTTTAATGATATTTATGAAACACTTAATAATAACACTTAGGCAGCTGTCTCCTTTGAGGACTCTCACAGAGCTAGCCTTAAGGACAAGCGGCTCAGGAGAAAAAACAGAGATGCCGCAGCTCAGAACCCTGGCCATACCTTCCCCTGCAGCCACTGCGGTCGAACCTGCCTGTCTCGGATTGGCCTCCGCAGCCACGAACAAGCCTGCAGACGTCGTGGGCAACTCCTATAAAATCTTCGTTCGCGAAGTCAAGCCAAGAATAATAAAAACACAACAGGGAACAGCCCTGTCCTTTGGAAGCAAGGTCTGCTGTCGTTTTAAATGCACGTGTTTATAAACATGGCGACATACGTTCCATCGAGCGACAGTGACCCAGAATTTACAGCTTTTTCAGAGTAAATTGGCAACAATCCAGTTTCCGAGTCAGAGGGAAGTGACATAAGTGTGTCTAGTGTGCATACTAGCGATCTGTCGGACTGGGATGACGAAAATACCAGAGTATTTCTGCAGTGTTTACCGAGGCAACGACTGCAAGATGGCGGCGGCGATGCTATCTGGCATCGGCGGCCAATTTCAGATCCTGTTTTGCAGCCTTTCACGCGAAATGTGGGCCCAACAACTCCACTTGAGTTGGAAGCGACACCACTTGATTATTTGTATCAGTATTTCCCTGCAGAAATATTCGAAACTTTCGCCCAACAGACGAACTTGGCGATCAATTTGTAGCAACGTCCGCCGACGAGATACGTGAACTTCGATTACCTGAAGGATTATCAGTTGATTGCCTGATCATCGTGATCACTAATGTAAAATTATCTCACTCCACGATCACAAACATTCATATTTTCACACACTGACACATTTTTCAGTTTAATGTCTTTTGTTTGTCCTTTACTTACTTACTTACTTACGCCTGTCACCCCTACCCGGGTATAGGCCGTCGACGAGAGACCTCCAGCAACTCCTGTCCTGTGCTTCTCCTTCGATTCTACTCCAGGTGGTTCCCAGTCTCTTGATGTCTGCTTGGAGGTCTCGACGCCAGGAGTTTCTTGGCCTACCTCTTTTCCTCTTTCTCTGGGGGTTCCATGACAATGCCTGCCTAGTGATACTGGAAGCTGGCTTTCTCAGACTGTGACCGATCCATCCCCATCTTCTTCGCCCAATTTCATTCTCTGCTGTTATCTGCTCTGTTCTCTCCCAGAGTCTGACGTTGCTGATCTTCTCTGGCCAGTGGATTTTCAAAATTCTTCTAAGGCAACTGTTCAGATATCAAAATAATCAAGGTGCATTTTTTCAGTTAATTTACCTGTAATTAATTACAGTAAATATTATAAACAGGTACCAAATTATACTCCACCACAACATGAAGTACTATCCATCCATATGTGAACTAAGAAAATAAAAACAGACTTAAGAACTGTCTATTCAAAAAAGTTATAAACGCTCTGGTGAAGTAGCCCATTTTCTCAGAAATTTTCTTACTATGATCTTCTAGGTACAGCAGAATAGATAATGTATGTTCTTATAGGTGATTAAGTTAACCCCCCCCCCCCCCCCCCCCCCCTGTTGTTTGATTTTTGGCTCCTGGAAGCAAGGTTTATCGTCCAGTTGAACTATAATCTTACTGACAGTCTTGCAAATCTTACTGAGAATTTTCCCAAATCTTCCTGACAACCACATGAACATGTAGGCAGGTCTGAAGGACGAAGACTCCCCAACCGTTAACAAACACGACAGGTACTGAAATACCGTGCTTACTGTACGCAGACGATCTAGCGGTTATGTCCACTACAAAAGCTGGCCTCCAGAACAAATTAAATAAACTACATAAATACTGTGAAGACTGGGGCCTGTCAATAAAAACAAAACAAAGATAATCACATTCGCACGAGCAGCACCAAAAGTAACCACCGTATTTAGGTATGGAAACGACTTAATAGAAACTGTGGATACATACAAGTACCTAGGGGTAATGTTTAATAACAAAGGCAGCTTTACATCAGCACAAGACCACCTAGGGAGACAAGCCAGCAAAGCCGCTCATACCCTTAAACGCTCACTATACAAACAAAATCTACATACTAAAACGATAATGCAACTGTTTCACTCTCTAGTGGTCCCTGTCGCAACATATATGCATCAGAAGTATGGTTCCCATTCACACTAAAGGCAAAAAGTATTGACAGTGACCTGAATCACCTCTTCGATGACTGCATGAAGGGACAAATGCCTCACGAGCACATTCAACTGAAATTTGCTAAGTCTATATTAGGCATCCACAAAAAAGCTATGAATATTCCGACCCTAGCTGAGATCGGACAGTTCCCTGTGAGCATCAGAGTATCGGTCCAAGTGATAGGTTTTTGGCTTCACATGCTAAACTCTGATAGCACCTCCTACCTCAAACAAGCGTATCACGAACAGCTCGAAACCACCGCCCCGTGGGTCGCTTTTACAAGACAAATTCTCTGCTCACTGGGGTTCCGCCACGTGTGGGATAACCAGTGTACTTTCAGGGGAACCTCACTTAAAACAGCCCTCCATAGAAAACTAGAAGAGCAATACACTAGATACTGGAACAGAATTAAGCGGCGCAACACATCTAGACTGACATTCTATAACAAAGCAACTGATAAATACGAAATACAAAGCTACCTTATGCACACAAAAATACGAGAACACAAACAAGCCCTCACCAAGTTACAAGTAAGTGCCCACATGCTAGAAGTAGAAAGAGGCAGGTATACAAACACACCCCGGGAACATAGACTATGTCGCGCATGTGGAGTAATAGAGGACGAAATTCACATGCTAGACGATTGTAGCTTATATAATCAGCTCAGAACTCAGCTAGCTTTAAGTACAGACTGCCATAAGCCAAGCCAGCTACTAGCCAGGGAGGATGTACAATGCACTCTAGCAAAGTTCGTATTTGACTGCTTCTCCATAAGGGAGAGAAACGTAACGCTCATACAGCATTGATACTGCGTACCCTCCTCTCTATTCTTTTTCACGCCCCGGACCGTCGGAGTCGCTACAAGACCGGACGGAACCACGGACCACACGAAAATCATCGGCGGAGGAATAATACAGACGAGACTCCACGAACAAAGACGCCGCGCGGTGAACACCAATGAACTGCCGACAGAAAAGAGCAAAATTCCGTGTGGACTGAAGAAGCTTAACTAATGATATAAAGTAATGTACATGATAGTCAAGTCCGATCCATCTGTGTCCTTTGGCCCCAATGGGCCCCTCGACAATAAACGTTGTTCTTGTTCTTGTTCTATACCAAATTCCAGTCCCCACTCAAAACCCTCGCCCAGGCCCCACTCGAACCCCTGGAGGAGAACACGGATACCAATGATCCAATCCAAAAACACTTCCTGATTGACCCCTCCAGAGTTTTCGTGTAGAGAACAAGAACAAGAACAACTTTTATTGTCGAGGGGCCCATTGGGGCCAAAGGACACAGAGGTATCAGACTTAACTATCATGTACATTACTTTATATCATTCTGTAAGCTCTTTCAGACTAGCTGTGCACGAACGCCACATCGCCTTGTCATTTCAGCAAATGGCTAACCCACCTCCCCCCTACTCCACGTATCCAGCACGTGGTTTTCCACGTAGGAATCAACAGTTGCAGAGTCAACCAGGGGCCAGTTGCAAGTGACATGTGGCTACAGTTAATCCGTCTGGTGTCCGCCGCCTTCCCATGTGCTACGATCCAGGCCTCTTTCATTATCCCTCCTTTCAGCAGTCACCATGCCCTGTCACAACCTGCGCGCCTGTCCAACTTCAACCTGAAACAGGCCTGTAACAAACAAACACTCAGTTTGTTGACCACACCTCTACCTTCCTGACCAAAAACGGCACTCCCAAGCAGGTCATGTACAGGCGTGACAACACCATGACCCATCCCAGCGACGATTGTACATTGCTTAACGTCCCGACAGCAACAAGGCTTTCTCAGGACATGCCTGCACTGCTTGTGAAAAAAAACCACAACAGAATATTGAATGTATGTCGCCAGCCGGTCCAATATGTTAAATAAACCTACGATATGGGGCCTAAATAAAGCTAAGACCATTTAGCAACACACATCCAATATCAAGAGCTACAGGCAGCGCAGACAGTAGGGAGAGTTTAAAATAGGAAAATACAGGTGAATGGACCAAGGGAAGACAGAAACACATGCCCCAGAATAGAGAGGAAAACCCACCCTGTGGGGCTGACCAGGGTGACCCTGGGAACTAAAAAGTAGTTAACCCCACCCAAGTCCCCCAGGGCAGACCCGGGTGGGGTCATCCCAGCGACGAGGGCACTAAGCTGATTGCTCTCAAGATCTGTTACGGCAACCCTCTGTATGGCCCCCACTACCAACAGAGAGACGCCAGGGGGGCACAGTCAACGGGGCGGGTCCAACCCACTTATCAGCCGTAACGGGTCATGTGGCGAGAGAGGGCAGCAAGGTAACTCATCATCAGCCTGTGGCAGAAATGCAGCCCCTAAGTCTGCCGCCCCGGGCCGCCTCCCATCCCTGCCTACCACACGCCAAATGTCGACCAGCCAGCTTAGCCAACCGCCATCGAGCAACGTGTTGGGGCGAAAAAAACTCCAAGTACACCAGGGCCCTCAGCTCCTCTCTTCAGATTTCCTGGCATTAGTGCCAGCAGGAACAGGGCCTGTTGTCCCAATAGTGGCTGCACCTCACACCAACACCTGGTTCCAGAGTCAGGGAGCAGAGACCAACACGGCCCTGAATCCTCAACACCTGCTCCAGCTGCTGGTGAAGGACATTCCGCTACCTCTTTTACTTCCAGGGCCAAGCTGCACAGACCTTAGAATGTCATAACTGTGTACACACGAAGAGTGATGGATGGACCTTTACTGCTCTAAGGGTTTGTCTGATCAGTTTTCGCCCTCCAGGGCGCACATCTGGTCGGGAATTGCCTTTCAGCTTTCAGGGTCAATCAGTCATTCCTACTTGGCGCTGGAAGTGAAAAGGGTATGAGTATACAAATCCGTGGATCGTGTGTGTGTGTGTGTGTGTGTGTGTGTGTGTGTGTGTGTGTGTGTGTGTGTGTGTGTGTGTGTGTGTGTGTGTGTGTGTGTGTGTGTGTGTGTGCGCGCGCGCGCATGATGGTATGAGTTTGTGTGAAGGTGTCATCAACCTCACTTGTGAAATTACATAAATTCAGTGACGACTTACTCAGGCTAGCTGCTGGTGGTTGTCATAGTTACTCATGATTAACCGCTTCTATGTGACAGAAACACATGAACGATGACCACATCTGATGATTAGTGCACTAGTGCTCTGTGAAACAGTGTTCTAGTACAGTGAACAAACTTTAAACTATACGTGTAATTTGTTATTAATGACCGGAACCCGCTTTGTCGGACAGTCCATACACCCGACTCGCAGTGCACGATCATTGTGTGAATTTTTTTTACTAGTAACTTTACTTAAAATCTTATTTGACTGAGGTTATCGTCGGTTTTATATTTTCAATAAAAAGCGAGTGTGTTGCTATAACATATGGACTTCGTTATACATGAACTCTGACATAAACGCTTTCTTCATAGCGGTTTTATTCTCAGTATACTTGTTGTTTCTTACTCTTTACTGCAAGTTTTTGTTTTTGTGTTCTTTGCATGTTCTGTCATACACGCTTTCTGGCGTAAACCGTTCAGCTGACTTACTGAGACTAAAGTCGACTTAAGTTTTTTTTTTCTTTCTTTTTTTTGTCCTGATATTTTACTTGGACATGTAATTTCTTTCCTGGTTTAACTACATAACCTTCTACTATATTTGTATCCTGTACCTTTGTTTTGCCCCTTGGTTCTTTACCTTATTATCTGAACATGCCTTATACAACTACAAACAGACCCTCGAAAAAAGGCCAACAATTCTGTATTGATCACCTAAATGTCTACCACCTGGCAAACAAAGTTCAGGATGTCTGTGTTTATGTAAATGCCCCCAACTATTTCCATCTATTTGGTTTAAGCGAGACTCGTTTGGCCGCCCACATCAATGATGAAGCCATCGGTATCCCAAATTATTCTATTATCAGGAGATACCCATCAGTACAGGGTGAGACAGCCGGTGTAGCGGTATATATATCCATCAATCCATTCCACACATAACCCGCAGGCGACAAGACACAGAAACTGGTGATGTAGAATGTATTTGGGTAGAAATGAAACACTCTAAATCCCCGCTCTTGTCGGGTTTCTGTATCGAAAACCTGCAGCCACCTTTGAGTGGTACGATAGTTTTTTATACATGATCAAAAAAACAGACATTCACAACAAAGATGTTCTCCTTCTTGGAGATTTTAATATTGACTTTCTTAAACCCCGTCCATCATGGGAATGTCAATCTGTAGAGAACACCCCGCCTCATGGCACAGAATTGAAAAGGCGGATAGATTTTTATAATGTTCCTGCAGTTCAGAGGCTCATGACAATCTCTCTCTCTTGCTGACTCGAGATGAACTTGTACAGTCAATGAGCATCTGTTACCGAAATTAAAACACAGCAGTAAATTTGTAAAGCCACCCCCCCCCCCCTGCACCCCCCCTCCCCCACCTTAAAGAAAGAAACAACCAAAGAAAGAACAATTTCCACACAAGTTGTAATTTTTTTTTTTTTTTTTTGAAGCATGCTTTTGGGTTTCTTTGCATCATAATTCATATATGATTACAAGTGACCGCTTTGATCTGGATTTAATATATTAGCATGTTCGTGTACATATTTGTGTCCTAAAAATGACACATTTTAGAAAACATGCACAAAAGTGGGGGGGGGGGGGGGGGGGGGGGCTGGGTCTTCGTTGGTTGTGCCCCCCCCCCCCCCACGAAGAAAATTGCTGTGAAATCCAGTATACATTGAGTAACAAAACACATTTCCAGTGACTACTAACTCATTCTTTGCTCTCTAGTTAACTTTGCAATAAGAGGTTTCCTTGTGTAAGAGTGTTGTATAAAAACTTTGAATCTGCGTTGTTGCAGAACGTTACCTGGGCCTAAAAAAAAAATTCCTTATGCTGGGGTATTGCGGGCCAGTTTGAGGTGGTTGGTGTGCCACCAGGTGCTGCCACTGAAAAAAACTTCCAACTATGGCAGGGCAAAATTACACCTCCTGCTTAATGCAGATCTCCATATCAGGCAAGTGTGATATATACCTTGACCCTTTAGCATTCATTCTGAGAGTAACTGGGAGCTGCGCATGAGGCCGCTACTGTTTGTGCCGGGAGTAGGGTTTTCCCCATCACTCTGTGACCTTCACCTGGCTTCCCAAAAGGAACCTTCCACTGCTGGTTAAACGCCAGGGGATCTAATCACATTATAAGTTTATTTTTACATGCACACACCGGTCATTTTATGAACTACAGAGTCTGGAACTGACTGCATTATTTCATTTACAAATGGGTCTGTGGGAATGGCGGCTACCAGTGATGGGGGAAATATTCCTGACAATACAGAGGAGTAGATACGTATTATTTTGAGAGATGCTGAGAAATACGAAATATAAGAATTACTCAAATCAGACACTAACTTTGAAGATCACTTTGATGCAGATTTAAACACTGTAAGTGGCCTAAAGACAATGCTCCTCTCGTGACCTATTTGTCAAAATGGCGGTCAGCCACGCAAGCAATACCAGTGCCAGACTTTGTGGGAGCAGTGGGTCCCACTCACAATGTACAGTGATAGCAGACCACTAAAATCTTCCCTTTTAATTTTCTCCCCACCTAATTTTTTTTTTTTTTTTGGGGGGGGGGGGGGTTGAAATTAAACATCCAAAACGGGGAAAAAAAAACATGTGGCCATGTGACACTAATTGTAGTACTGTGAACATCATTACATGTGATACCTTCTGTAAAAATGTGTGACCCAGTCAGCAGCATACGACCCGTTTTATGATGGATAAGGTATGTTGCAGCATCACTTTCTGGGCTCACAGCTGCTTGTGTAGTATATAAGTGCATGGTTTGTTTACATGATTTGGTGACAAATTAGGTGACAGTGACATGACCTGTCTACACTAGCCACATGACATGACCACGCAGGTTAGCCACTTTCCAATACTTAAGCCAAATCTCAGCACTCTGTCAGACAGTCTCACGATAGCCTCTCAAACTAAACAACTATACCCAGTACTTTTCTTCTTGTAAAACGAAAGAATCCTAATAATAGGAGCAGTTTTATAGTAAGAATCTGAATACTAAAGGGTTAAATATATTCTGTTTCAATACATGGGATAATTCATTGCCATGGTTACCATAGGTTATTGTTGTGTTGTTAGTGTTAGTATTGGATGTTAGTGTAGTTTGACAGTGTAGTGTAGTTTGATATTAATAGGTGTTCCATCTTTTTGTAACCTTTTCCATGATTTTTGGCACCGAGTCTTAATGATAGATGTCTTTTGGTTTGTTTCAGTAAAAGCAGATATGTGCAACAAAAGTGCATGACACCATGTGCACCACATCTTGTTGCAGAAAGAAGGTAGAGAGTATGCGAATATAATATATATCAAAGTGTAACTGCTGTGCTAGTGCCATGGAATTTCATTCTGTTGAGCTTGCATTGCGTCATCAGGACATGATGCAACGCAAGCTCGCCAGCCAGTAATTTTATGACACTAGCACAGCAGGGCACTCTCTGAATTTAAATGTTAAACAAGAAAGGCAAAGTCATTATGGCTCAAGTGTATGACCGATTTACTTGTGTGACCTTTGTGACAAGGGCTGGCTTCTGCAGCAGCAAAATCCATGTTTTCTAAAAATGTAAGCATTTTTCACACATCTGTCAACCCCTCGTGACCCTTGACCTTTGTGATGAGTAAACTAAATTAGTATGCATAGGAAGGTCTTATCATCAGCTATCTTTGTATCAAATCTGGCTGAAAATTTGGGAAAATGTTGGCAATACCTACAATTTTATCAAAAATTGGCATTTTACACACACATTTGCCAGCCTCTTGTGACCCTTGACCTTTCCAAGGGGTCATCCAAATTAGTATGCATAGATAGACCTTACCATCAGGTATCTCTGTACAAAATTTGGGTTTTAAGTTGTGAATAGTATTTGAAAAAAAAACATCTTTTGTCAAAATATGGCTATTGATTCTTGTTGCAATTTTACTGAGCTGGTATGGTTCCATCACGGCCAAAGAGAAAATCATAGTGTAACGAGCGCCTTTGGGGCAGGTTTCGGTCGGACGATGGTGTGACGTCATTAGCGGTTGGACCGAATGTTCACGAGCGGTAATGTACAGATAAGCAATGTTCACGTGCGGTAGTGTAGAGGTGAGCGATGTTCATGTGTCACGTGTGGGTGATAATGTGGTATCGGGAACTATTGCCAGTTAGAGATGCTATACCAGTTGAGCCGAGTGGTCGTTTTCGTTAGGGCTCTGAGGAAGAATTCTGGCTAGAGAATTCGATAGCTGTATATTGAATACAGGTATTATTTATTCTTTTATTACCGGTATTTATAATGACCTATAAGGCTAGTCAGACAAAAAGGGAAAGTGTTGCTTTTTATGAATTATTATGATTAGAGTGCAGAGGAGCGCATGTTTGAAGGAAGTGCGATGGCTCGTGTCAATACTTGTTTGGTCGTGTAATTATTATGTGATACAGTTTAAAACTATGATATGTTGTATTCATTCATGTGTGAAAATGTGGGACGGAAATAGGAATGTAATTCAGTATGTAATTAGGTATATCTAATGATGAATGAATGTGCAGTAATATGTTACGAATTGAAGGTGAGCTGTGATTGTAATATTTGGCTCATAATCCATTGTGTGTAGGTATGCAAAATGTGTGCACTGTGTTAAAGTGGCTATAGGAATTGTCATAAGAATTGTGATAATAGTGACTGTAGTATGGTGGCATAAAGAAGACATTTTTCAGAGGAAATGATCTAGAGCGCTCTGAAGAATAGTAATGTGTCGAAGACACATTCAGACTTTTTAGGTATAAGAGCGAACATTTATGAGTGTATAAATGTTGTGTACAGCGGGGCCGGTACGGAGCGGAAACCCCTGGTGTAGGGCCGATGAAGCTGTCCTGAGAGCATCACGTACGTGACCGGGTGCGGACATCATCAAGCCTTCATCTCTCCTTCGTCCTACCATCACTGGTGCTACGAGCAGCAACGGTAGCGAAGTAAGCCACAGATTCGTGCTACAGGACCACATGCGGTGTTCCGTCAGTGTAGCTATTGTCGCCTAGCGCCGTTGATAATTTCACGCCTAGGAATGTTCTAAATCTGTGAGTAGTCATTGACTAGTAATATTCAGTTTGGGAATCTCCGCCAAGTCGCCGATGTGACATTGACTGTGTCGACACTAGTATAAAGAGGAGTCGAGTGACGTCTCTCGAGAGAGACAACGACCTCTACGGTAGCGAGTGAATGTGTGAGCGCCGAAGTTGTGAATAACCTATATGCCACTTGTTAGTTATTTGTGTAGATTGGTTTATATGATGTGAATTGTGTGGTTTAATGTATGTTATGAGTGTATGAGAAATAGTTAAAGAGGGCAAAGAGAAATAACTGTGTGGCCTTTGTCCTTGTTTGTAAGCGCGTGTGTGGTGGATGAAAGAGTGTAGTAAACAGAGATAGAACACCCACCTCTATACAGATTGGCAGAAAGTCCACGCACACACTCATTCCATAAACGTTTATATATGTAACAATAAAATTCAGTACAGCACTAAAACACCTTCGTTACACATAGGCAGAGATCTTCCTAGCCTGGACCAGCAGCGTCTCTCTCTTACGTAAAGCAAGTCTTATCTCCAGTGATTCCAACCACCCCGGTAATGAGCTTTTCCAACTTTTACCATCAGGGCGTAGGTACAGGTCCATCAGTACCAGGACCAGCAGATTCCGCAACAGTTTTTTCCCTCTGGCTGTTCGCGCTCTCTCTCTTATCAACCGGACTGATTGGAGAGAGCACTAGTGGCTAGTGAGAACTTATAATTGAATCCGTGAGGCGTGCCCGTTCGCCCCGTGTTTAATACCGGTATGTGCTTAGTATTTAGCATGGAAATCATATTTTAGAGTTTACTCTGTGTGTGTGTGTGTGTTGTTTTAGTCTTAGTAACTGACATCAAGACAAATTCAAATGTTCTTCTTGTTTTTTTTTAAAACATGGAAACGTACATATGGCAATAAACTGTCTTACTTACTTATTTATTTTTCACCTATTTCCTGAGCTCTTGTAACCCTTGACCTTTCCGGTATCAGGTATCTCTGTAGCAAGTTTGGGTTTAAAATTGTGAATAGTATTTGAGAAAAAACATCTTTTGTCAAAATATGGCTATTTCGGACCTATTTCCTGAGCCCTTCATGACCCTTGACCTTTCCGAGAGGTAATCCAAAATAGTATGCATAGATAGGTCTTACCATCAGGTAGCTCTGTACCAAGTGTAGGTTTGAAGTTGTGAATAGTATTTGTAAAAAAAAAAGCTTTTGTCAAAATATGGCTATTTTTCACCTATTTCCTGAGCTCGTGACCCTTGACCTTTCCAAGGGATCAACCATTTGGGTTCGAAGTTGTGAACAGTATTTGAGAAAAAATAAATTATGTCAAAATATAGCTATTTTTTACATATTTCCTGATCCCCTGTGACCTTGACCCTTTCTGAGAGATCACTGAAACTTGATGTTTAGAAAGGTCTTGCCACAAAGTATCCTTGGGTCAAGTTTGAAGAATCTGGCTTAAATAGTCTCCGAGAAATGCCAACGTTAAAGTTTACCACAGACGACGGACGAACGACCACTGGCCCAAAACATACTTTTGCTTCGCACGTGAGCCAAAAAATAGGTCCCATAGAGCTGTTCTGATCGAGTGCAATTTTGGACTTTGTTTGAAAGTAAAAAGTGTATGTATGTATTGGGAACAAAATTTAGAGCATATGTACACACTAAGAAGTATTTCACTACGAGTGTGCATAAGGAGCTTGCTAATATGACAGTAAACTATGAGCATATTTAGCGTTTTGTTTTGACTGAGGCAAGCATCAAGTTTGAATCTTTCTGGACTGCAAGGAAGGAAAGTATATCAAGCAAGTATGTGAATTGAATTGCCATACTATTGAGACCGACAACACCATGATACTGATGTCCACTAGTGATGGTGACAGCCTTAGAAAAGGACTAAATAAATGAACCTGCCAGCATTTTCCATCATTATCCATGTTCTAATTACAAGTAAACTTTACTCAACACACACGCACGATTATAGAAAGCACTGATGTCTGTCTACACAGTCGAACGAAATCTCCATGCTGAGTTAGTCGACAGTTCAAGATGTGGCACACAACATACACCATTGGGACAGAGACAAAACCACATCTGAAGTATCTCACCCAGGTTCATAAATAGACAAAATTATTAATGTCTGTAGTCACATCAAAGGCACATCCGCCTGTTTTCTCCAACATTGGAGGCATGCGAGAGTGAATTAGCATGAAGAAACATGTTCAGCAGTATCAGATTTGCTGGGTTCTGTATGTTTGAAGAATACATTTGGTGTTGGACGGTAAAGTTCCATTCTGCCTATGTGTATGTAAACTTTACGTCATGTCACCTCCGTTGCAACATTTCAGAAAAGTCTGATGTGAACTCAAGAATATGCGCGCCCTAGACTGCGACGTCTCTTTCTCCCCCTCAACTTTAATACCAGTTTTAGGCCACTTTATAAAAGTTTCAAATACATGCCGATAAAAATGTCTGAAACGAGCTGACCTTTCGCACCATGTCAGTGTCCTGTGTTTGTCTTGTACTGAGTTTGTCATTCAAAGCGCGTGTTTCACGTGAGCATGCGTGTTGGTTCAGTTCATGGTGCTTTGAGCCAAGTCACAGAATTCGGTTAAAGCACCTGTATAATGACTGTTATTGTTATTATTAATATTATTCTTACTCATAGTTTCAACCAGTTTTGAATTTTGCATGCTTACTTCTTTAGTTGATCCCTCACAAGGATGTGTGTGTGTGTGTGTGTGTGTGTGTGTGTGTGTGTGTGTGTGTGTGTGTGTGTGTGTGTGAGTGGGGGGGGGGGGGGGTTGACGTGTGTAAAATTTAGAAATGTTGAGAAGACATGAATTTTGCTATTACAAAAGCCAACCCTTATGTTGAGACACTTGAATGTGTGCACATTTCAGTGACCTATTAATAATGGTCAAACTCAAAGTCACAAATTTAGTCGAAGATACAAAGACAAACATATTTTGTTGATTGGTACTAAAAGGGCTTTGCCTTTCCTGTTCATGTAGACTGTCAGTCCTAGCCAGTGGCTTGTGCTGCCATTTTACCAGCTCCAGTGAAACATACTGCTGCTGCTTTGCCGCCAGCCACACCTGCTCGTGCTTCCTTACCACAAGTCAATGAAGAAACCTCTGTGGCCTTAGGGTATGAGACAGTATAGTTTATATTATTAAACGCTGTTTAGTTGTTGCCTCTTTATACTTTTCTGTGGCATTGTTGCTGAGTTCTCGCATGAATAATACTTTTCATTTCTTTCATTCATAGGTGACCTGTCACTGAGTTACATGAGGATATTGCACAGGAGTATTTAAGATGTTCGACCATCTGCTTTTTTTCTTGAAAGACCCTCCCCCCTCCTCTGTCCTCTTCCCTCCTCTTTACATCCCCTCTCTTCCACCTCATCCACTCAGTCCTTCTTAGACTCAGAACATCCCCCCCCCCCCCCTCCTTTTACCTCTTCTCTCCCTGCCCCTAATCCAGCACCATGGCAACTCAATCTGTTGTACACCATCCTCCCACCACACCCACCATCCAGCGGGACCCAGTACTGAAAGACATTCTTGACAAACTGCAAACAAGGTTTGAAAGCAAAGGTCCTAATGCTCTCAGTACACTTAAAATGTGGAGAAATGTTGAGAAGACATGAATTTTGCTAGTACAAAAGCCAACCCTTATGTTAAGACACCTGAACGTGTGCACATTTCAGTGACCTATTAATAATGGTCAAACTCAAAGTCACATATTTAGTCGAAGATACAAAGACAAACATATTTTGTTGATTGGTACTAAAAGTGCTTTGCCTTTCCTGTTCATGTAGATTGTCAGTCCCAGCCACAGTGGCTTGTGCTGCCATTTTACCAGCTCCAGTGAAACATAATGCTGCTGCTTTGCCGCCAGCCTCACCTGCTCGTGCTTCCTTACCACAAGTCAATGAAGAAACCTCTGTGGCCCCAGGGTATGAGACAGTATAGTTTATATTATTAATCCAGAAAAGGACGACCGGCGGCACCTGCATGATCCAGGGAAAGAGAAAGGGTTTGTGGGCGAGATCTGAGTACCACGCCCTTTGCGACTTTGTACAGCAATTAATGGATGGTACAGCTGACTCCTCAGAAAATGTCCCTATTCGCATAAACCGGTCTCCATTTTCCAACAGACCAACACCCAGTACCTCAGTCACCTTGACCCCCACCACCACCTCCCCCACCACCCCTCCTGACTCCTCGCGGGGCATATTGTTGGCCGTTTCCCTGGCCCCCGTCACCCCCACCCTTTCCACTCTCTCAGCCGATAAAGAAGTTTCCCTTCTCATACAGCCACCAGCCGAACATGATGCGGGTAAAGAAGATTACCAGCCAGCACCCCTCCCACCCTTATCTGCCACAAGTTGTCTCTCCCTCCACTATCCCCTCCCCCGAACCACTGGTTGCTGTGCCCTCTGCTTCAGCCGATGTTGACAGCGTATCTGCTGTGCCTCACATCCTCCCCCCTCCCCAACCTATCACCAGTCATGGCAGCACCTGTCCGGAGGGTCTACTCACTACCTCCTCACCCGCTGCATGTCCTGATTCAACTGGGGAAATGGCACACCCGGCAGTCTGTCCTGCTGAGGTCATTACTACTGACGCAACTCCAGCTACTCAGTCGGCCACTCTTGTAGACTCACTCAACATTGTCCTCCCTCTACGGCAGCTGGTAGCTCTTCCAGTACTACGTGCCTCGTCATTGCTCCAAGCCCAACTACACACTGCTCATGACTTCATCACGAGCCTTCGGACCGACATAAATACCCTGTTTAAAAGGACTGTCTGCAGCTTCAGAGAAGATCGATCAGCTAGACAGCCAGGTCCGAGATGAGCAGTGAAGAGATCCAATGACGTTCAGGCTTCAGAGCGGTTCATGGGAGAGAAATTGTCATCTGTGGAAGAGAGGATGACTAGTGTGGAAGCAGCTGTACACACCACAGGCAGAACGGTCAATCATTTTATCTTCTACTAAACAGAGCCACAGCCAGCGCCTGAAAGACATAAAGAAACATCTAAAAAAAACATGCAGCGCTTATGTCCACTCGCTCAGATGCTAACAACAGTGGCATGTCCGAAGTATCTCCATCTGCCGTTGTTGTTAACAGCACTTCACCGCAACAGGAAATGGGCAACACGGCTGCTGAGCCCCATTGCCCCGCCCCTCCACCCATGATGCAAGACAACCGCACGCCGACCCGGGAGCAGGCTATTGGTGTAGCTGAGGATAAGTGCCTGCACATTCCAGTGCAGATTACCGGCGGCCTGCCTGAGGTGAACACCGGACTGGATCAAGTCCGCAGCTAGCAACGGCTAAACAACAGACTGTCTCCAGGGGAACAAGTGCTACTGCACCAAGTTCACACCGACACCAGCACCCTGGTCATTGGGGACTCTGTTGTGCGCTACGTCAGAGCAGAAAAGGGGAAAAGGTACAAGTTGTATCTGTTTCTGGCCTGCGCACTGCCCAGGCAATTAACTGGCTCCAAAAACAACACATGTCCCACACTGTAACACTGGTGACCTTCCATGTGGGGGTCAATGACAGCACACATAAGGAAGTCACCAGTGCTGTGTGGGAGCAACTAATCGGGGAATGGAGGCGGGTATTTCCAGGTGCCCCTCTGCAGGCTTCTTCTATCCTGCTCACCACACGAGGCCACCACCTTGACAGGGCCATCACCACCTCCATTGGTAATCTGTAACATGCATACAGAAAGCTGGGTGTTAAATATATGTCGATAACACCCCTGTTTTCATCGCTCCTAATGGGTTCCCACGCAGGAAGCTCTACAGGCGCGGTGACCCCAACCACCAGGGCACCATCAGTCTCGCTATCGACATCAAGAGGGGTGGAACAACTACTGATGTCACCCTTGCCAACAGCCATGATGCAGACAGTGGCCGTGACCACTATCAAAGACGTGATGACCACTACACTGACACGTTCGCCAATGTCGTAGCCGGAAGGCAGCCAATGTCCTCCACTGTGGCACCAGGCCTAGATTCACAATATTGTGAAGCCGGGAGAGTCAAGAGAGTCGGGAGAGTCTAGGCAGACAGTTAGGGACCTCTGCTGTGGCACCAGGCCTAGAGTCACAGTATTGTGAAGCCAGGTTTGGTGCTACGGGGGAAGAGTCGGGAGAGTCGAGGCAGACAGTCAGGGACCTCCGCTGTGGCACCAGGCCTAGAGTCACAGTATTGTGAAGCCAGGTTTGGTGCTACAGGGGAGAGTCAAGTTAGCCAGCAGCAGATGCCGGACCAGAATTTTACATGGCAGCAGTCACTATTGTCTCCATGTCATTCCGTGTTTCCACAGTACTGTATGGTGGTGCCAGCGGGACACCTCATCAGAAACACTGTGACGCCATCATATCCATTCAGCATCACGCCGCCCGCTTTCCCCCATACAATACACAACAGGAACTTTGGGCACAGTACGCCAGTAACCAGCCTGTTTATGTTTACTAGTTAGGTCACCAGTACGTTACCATATTTAGTGTTCACTACACTGTGTTTTCTATGGCCTGTTTTTCTCGGTATTTCATTTTATACGATTACAGTGAATTGTTCGTCATCGTTTATTCTGTGCTCGCAATGTGACTTTAGCTTATTAGCTCATTGTTGGACCATAAAATCATCTAACTTGGCTCTTGCCTGCTGTCGATTCTTTTCAAGTCGATCTTATCTTTACACTTAAGAGTGATTTGTGACGCTTAATAATAATAATAATAATAAAGGAGATTTGTTAAGCGCTTATTCTAAAAGTAGCTCTAAGCGCCAATACAATGAAAAGACTAAAAACTAACACGCACACACAGACACACACACACGTGACCATGGTTATGAATTGTGCATGGCTGGGGAAATGAACTAGTTAAAGGCAGCATTGTAGAGGTGGGTTTGAGAAGTGATTTAAATGAGGAGAGCGTTTGACAGTTACGGACCAAGGCGGGGGGGAGCCTGTTCCAAGTGGCGGGGCCAAGATGGGAGAAGGCTTGTCTTAATCACCCGTGTGCACAACTGACGTACTTGTGCGCTGGGACACTTTCCCTTGTCATGTTTTCCTTCACTTCTTGGTGCTAGTTTGCCTGTGCACACTGTGTGCCCTTGCGTAGTGCTAACAGACAGTTTACATTCCCTGCCACGCAGCGGGATCGTTCAGCTGTGACAGTGTACAGTGTTTGTGTGCTGAGGGGATAATTCCCCCAGCTGTGACGTGATCACTGGCCACAACAGCGTAAGGCCATGAACGCTTTTGCTTATCTTCACAGCGTTGTATTTTATCAAAGCGAAGAACAAAATTCTAATTTACCTCAGTTAATTTACGAATTTTTAAACATTTGTTTGTTGTCAGGGTTTGTAGGTTCCTTTTAAGTGCTTTCCAAATGATTTTCTCAAAAAAGGCCTTTTAAGTCCTTTTAAATGCCAATATGGTCCTTTCATATCAGCCAGCAGTGCTTTTGCCCAGAAAATATACCTTTTATCGGCATATTTTCAAAATGAAAACTTGCTTGACCAACTTTGAAAACATCGTATTCAATTTTGAAGACAGGCCACACAGGGCAATTGCTTCCGGTGCATGTAGTAACTTTTCCGCCAGAAATAGTTCAAAAAATTTCCTCCCTTTTTGCCATTTTTTTAGGGTGTAAAACTTCAATTGTATGCCTTTTTTGGCGTTTTGAGCAACAAAAGGCATGACAGGTGGTGTGAAAAAGAGCAAAATCTGGGTAATTTTAGTCGACCTAGTGTGTTCATGGGAGCCTAATTGGGGCATGTGCACGGTTGTATGCAGGCTTGCAGACGACAGTTTTGTCATGGGGTACTTAATGCATTTGAGTGTTGTGAAAAACGCTAACTCTTAATTTTTTTAAGAATTGCTGAAATAGCTTCTCCTGTGATGTGCTCCGCGTGGATTTTTTGTTTTGGCAGAAAAGTTCTTCGTTCATAGTTTTATGCTGCAAGAGGCTAACAGATAACAGTGTGTGAAAAGGGGGCGTAACCAAATTGCCCTGTGTGGCCTGTAAAGGCAGAGTGAATTTTTCTACTATTGGCGTTTGGAAGGAGATTGTGCCCAAAAATCGACATTTTTTGCTTTTTATGCTGATATCAGGTGTTTTTTAGGCCATGTTGGCACTTTTGATGCCATACAAATAGCTTTATTTAGCTGTATAAGGATTATAGAGGCAAAATGGTGCATATTTGTGCGAAGGGGAAAGAAAAGACTAGAAAACACACAGGAACAATCCCAGGTCACATTTTCTGTCATAGTAGTCATTCAAAAACCCTTCTGACAAGGTAACAGTCATTACGGTGTCATCTAGATGAAATTTAGTTAAATTTGATTTTTGTCGGTTGGCCGATTTTTTTTGCTTTTGTTTTGACTGCATTCAAAATACCCGTTTATCCTGCACAGTGTATTTTGGGCTTTGTGAGGGTCATCTTAGTGAAAACATGCTGTAAACTGCAAACCTCAGTGTGGTGACACCAAAACATGTTGTTTTGACTGGTTTCTGAAGTCGGTTCAGATGGTGTGGTGCGGTGAAAAGGCACGGTTGTCATAAATATTATCGAGAAATTAGTGTGTGAGAAATCTCTTCACCTTTTTCAAACACAAATCATCCTGCTGTATCCTGAGCATATCTATTATGCCTAAAAATCCATGCCACACATTTCCACCCACCCACCACCCACCCCAAACACCACCTTCTTGCCCCCATGCCCCCCCCCCCCCCCAAATATCCCTCACCCCCAACCCTCAGTCATGGTAAGCCTAACGTTACTATGCTAACTCAGATCCCAAAACTATGTTAACCCTAATCCTAACTCTACTATGCTTACCCTAATAATACTAACCCAAAGCATTAACACGCACACCTCCCCCCCCCCCCCTTCCCCCCCCCCTCCCTCCCCCCCCCCCCCCCCCACCCCCCCTCTCCCGAATGAACGCACGCGTTCACGTGAAATTTTTGCTACTTTTTCAAGCATTTTACACTATTTAAAGCATTCTGCTGCTTTGCCATGCAAAGTAGTCAAAGTCAGAGAAGCACCTTGGTCCCTTGAGTTGGCTGGTACAAGGATTTGTAGCTGTTTGCAAGAAAAAGCATGTTGGCTGGTGATTCATTTTCAGAAAAAGTGCGGAACATAGCTTCAGTTGCCTTCAGTATCTTAAGCCTTGTTTAAAGCTGGAAGGAGGGAATAAAAGAAATGACACCTCATGCAGACTAGTTGTGGTTAGGCAGTTTGCTGAATTTTTTTAAACAGTGCAAGGGCTTTTCTATGTTGTCCAGTTGGGTTCAAAGTTGAAAAAACTGTCAAAATGGTTCTTGCTTGGGGGGGTAGTATAGCAAATAAATTGCCAAAAAATAACCAACTGTTGAAAATTGTACTTGCTGGTTGTTTTGAATGCGTAACATGTGTGTCTGCTTGTCTGCAAAATATAGGGTTGCTAGCTTGAACATAAGTCTTTCTTTTTGGATCTTTACATGTGTGGTACTGACAGTCAGCCGCAGGAGCGAATGGTACTCCGGGCACCAAGGGGTGCAGGTAGTAATTTTGGTGCAGCTTTAAAACCATCAGCCATTCATGTCTGAAACTTGGCAGTGTATCTTCTTATAGGGTACGGTTATCAGTGATAAAGTTTTGATTGCAGCTGACAACTTTTTTTGTTTCATTACAGGCCACACAGGGCAATTGCTTCCGGTGCATGTAGTAACTTTTCCGCCAGAAATAGTTCAAAAAATTTCCTCCCTTTTTGCCATTTTTTTAGGGTGTAAAACTTCAATTGTATGCTTTTTTTGGCGTTTTGAGCAACAAAAGGCATGACAGGTGGTGTGAAAAAGAGCAAAATCTGGGTAATTTTAGTCGATAGTGTGTTCATGGGAGCCTAATTGGGGCATGTGCACGGTTGTATGCAGGCTTGCAGACGACAGTTTTGTCATGGGGTACTTAATGCATTTGAGTGTTGTGAAAAACGCTAACTCTTAATTTTTTTAAGAATTGCTGAAATAGCTTCTCCTGTGATGTGCTCCGCGTGGATTTTTTGTTTTGGCAGAAAAGTTCTTCGTTCATAGTTTTATGCTGCAAGAGGCTAACAGATAACAGTGTGTGAAAAGGGGGCGTAACCTAATTGCCCTGTGTGGCCACACGTGCAGACAAACTGACCTCCACCTTGGCCTTACCAAGTACGTTTACCAAATCTCGCTCGTTCTCGCGAGGTGCGTGGTTTTATACCGGTGTAATCTCGCGAGCCGAGCTGCTTTCATTCATCATGTTGCTGGCTGTGAGGAAGTTTATGCCGACAGAATGCCTGGAAAGTGCATTTTTTAGGCAAAATGGAGGACAGTCAAAGAATACAAAGACTGGCTCGTAGATGATGCAAAGGACAGGCATTTTGCACAGTGTTTTCTGTTCAATTAGACTGAATGTCGCAAACATGGGCAAGAGCATGCTTTGTCAACATTTGAAAACGGTTCGCCACGTGCGCAATGAGAAGTACAGAGTTGACGTCAGCTGCACTGTGAAGGATTTCTCTGCCTCCTCAGCACCAACGACTGGAACAGCTGTTTCTGCTACGTCGACCGGAGCCACAAACTCACTTTTGACGGCAGGTGCTTCAACTCCAAGTCTATGTCCAGGTTAGTAGATTTTGAGGCCATATTTTCTGTTTAGTTGATTAAAATGTGGATCATGGAATCAGGCATGAGGACAGCTTTGACGGAAATAAAAACATTTATTCCAGAGTTGAACCGTTGCTAGATTTAGCTAGCCATGCTTACATTACTCGTGAATTTTAGCCATATCTCTCAATGTGTGTTAATTCTTCAAGATCTGGAAGCTTCAGTGGGCCATGCTTGCAGCATTGCTTACTGGAGCCTTCAAAACTTGAAGGGTTGACCCTTTTAGCCTTATTAAGCCAGAGACTTCTGTGGTCTATGCAAATAGCAGGGACTGTAGGTGATTGTCGGATTTAGTGACTTAACTCTGTCACACCATCCTCTGTGCAGTTCTGTGGAAGGTAATATGAACTTAAATTAAAAGGGTTAACTTATAAGGTATCCTCTGCACATGCCGTCCAGTGCTCTTATTTCCTGTAAAATTCATGCTGTCCACAGATAGTTACATCCCACCCAGAAGATGAAGGCTGTGATCCTGTCGACTCTGAAGATGGTGGACTTAAGCTGCGCCTCTTTCAGTAGCGTGTCAGATATATTCAAGACAATGTTTCCTGACAGCCAAGTCGCCACAACATTCAAAGTCAGTGAAACTAAAAGTAGGTACATGATCACGTTTGGATTAGCCCTGCATTTCTCTGACATTCTACATGCATACAAGGAAGTAATCACAGATAACTTGAGCCTTGGAAGGAAGACGAGTTGTGCTTGATCACATCAGAGATGCTGGGGGCGGGGGGCTGCAGTTCAACCTTAACAAGAAGCTGATGGTGTCAGTTGGAGCAGCATGGGGCAGATACGACAGGTATGCCATTATGCTATTCTGTTAGTGCTAATGTACATCACTTTTAACGTTCACTCTACTGTACAACTTACAGGTGTTTCCTAATATTAGTGCCTGTAGGCTGTTTATTGGCATGCATTTTTCCCCCTTTATCCAGTGTTTGACTTTCACTTAAAGACTTGGCAGTTGCAGTATTTCTCCAGCGTTCTCAACAGCTGTGTATTTGAAACTCATTTTTTGCAGATGTGGTGTCATGCTGCTCTGTGATCAGAATTACTAATCCGTTTTCCCTTCATAATATGTTCTGTTATATGTTATATGTCCTGACATATTATGTCCTGTTATACTCATTGTTCTCTCTTTTTTTGACAGGTATCTTGCAGACCAGAGAAAAGAAAAGGAGACAGAAGAGAGGACTTTGAAGAGGAAGAGACTCACAGATGTGATTGAGGACTGCAGAAAGAAGAAGAAGAGGGCAGAGGATGATGCCAGGCAGATCGCCTCAGTTTCCAGGCACAAGAGCAGAGATCTTTTAACCTTGTGGATCAGTCTAACACACTGCGACTGACCTCAAAGGACAAGCTGGAGAAAGCATCTCGCTGTGAAAAGGAACTGTGCAGACTGCAAGATGAGGTAAAGAAACTTGGATAGGCAGGTTCTTTAACTAGTGCTGCAGGTTGCTTTGTACCGAATCCCTGCACCAAGCTTGTCACTCCTGCAAAAAATGGAAAACTGACCTTATGCTGAAGAAGCTTGGGCGGTGCCTTGGACATGGAGAGCACAGAGTTAAAGCTGTCAATGCTGTTGCTTGAAAAGGATCAAGATTGACAGGCCCATCATTGAAATTTTCTTGGTTAACCTAAGTCCTTTTACTTGTCTTCGCTCGTTAGAAGATAAGTGCGTTTGGACATTAATACTTCTTTTTTTTCCACGCTTAAATACCATTTTGATATTAAGTGTACGTTTATTATTCCTTATACTTAGAATTATCATAGTGTACATTAAATGGCTTCTGATCGCCACCTACACGTTGGATATTTAAACATTAAACATTTATCATTTAGCCAACAAAGTTCCTGATCTCTGTGTGCTTTTGACTCAGCCCAGTCCATTTCATCTGTTTGGTGTCACAGAATCGCATCTCAATCCGAACATCAGCGATGAGGCCGTTTCTATCCAGGACTTTACTGTCTTCCGCCACGATTCTGAATACCCGGGACATACCCTCATATGGGTATAGCAGTTTATATTCACAACTCAATCAGCAGAATCACCCACAGGCGTGAAGACACAAGGAGTCACAAGCAGTGGAATGTGTCTGGGTTGAGCTAAGGGCAGACAATACAGCCCCGTGCTGAATATATATATATATATATATATATATATATATATATATATATATATATATATATATATATATATATATATATATATATATATATATATATATATATATATATATATATATATACGCTTAGAAGCAGCAGAAATATCGTCGATTTAAGAAAAAGAAACTGTCGGGAATAGACAGCCAGGAATGTAGAAAAACTGGCAAAGGAAGCACTAAATCAAAAAAGAAACGTTTGACTGAACAACTAAGTTTACGAGTGATTCAGACGTTTCCAAGATGGCCGACAACATGTCCACATTGACGAACGTTCTGGGAGACCCGCAACCAGCAGAACTGAGAAAAACAGAGAAATCGTCAAATTACCATCCTTGAGTTAACAGAGGATGTGCAGATTAGTTATGGTTCTGTTCAGTCCATTCTCACTGAAGATTTGGGTATGAGATGCGCGTCTGCCAAGTTTGTGCCAAAACTGCTTTCAGCTGACCAAAAATAAACTCGGGTGTCAGTTGCACAATATCTCCTTGATTGTGTCGAGAACGATGAAAACTTTTTGAAAACGGTCAAAACGGGTGAGGAGTTGTGGGTCTATGGCTATGACCCCGAAACCAAGGCTCAGTCTTCGCAGTGGAAGACCACAACCTCTCCGAGACTGAATAAAGCATGAATGAGTCGAAGCAATGTGAAGACACTGTTGACGGTTTTCTTCGACTACAAGGGGATTGTTCATCATGAGTATGCCTGGTCAGACAGTAAACAAAGAGTACTACTGTGACATGTTGCGGCGTTTGCGTGATGCCACTCGTCGCAAAAAGCCAGAATTGCATGCGTCCGGAGAGAGGCAATTATTAATAATAATAATAATAATAATAATAATAATACAGTGGCTGTCGGACCTGGGGGATGTTGTGTTTGGCCAAAAACTGCTGCACAAGCTGCGCTGAATGGGCAGGTGCGTTGTCATGGTGCAATTGCATGCGTCCGGTGAGTGGCAATTGCACCATGACAACGCACCTGCCCATTCAGTGCAGCTTGTGCAGCAGCTTTTGGTCAAACAACATCCCCCAGGTCCGACAGCCACCGTATTCCCCAGAACTCTCCCCTTGCGACTTTTCCCTCTTTCCAAGAATCAAATCCCACTTGAAAGGAAGAAGATTTTAGGACGTAGAGGACATCCAAGTGAATGCGACGAGGCAGCTGCTGGTTATCCCAGAAACCGAGTTCCAGAAATGCTTCCATTAGGTAGGTCCAGCCGCTATGAGCGAGTGTGAAACATAGCTGAAAAGCGGCATTTTTACGACTTTTCACTTTGCTCCTGTTGATAATATCTTGCATTAACTCTTGTGAAAATTATACCAGTGAATAAAACAGTCTTTCTTACTTTGTTTGTTTATCTTTTTATGCGGGAGAATGTGAGTGAGTTATTCCTGTAAGCTGAATACTGAGGCACGTATCACGGGGGAAAAACAATCGCAGCCATACTTTCTGAACGCTCGTGACAACACTGGTTTTGAAGGGTTCTCCCCAAAACGTCACGGATTCTCCGACTCTTGACCAATCAGAACGAACCAACTACTGTTGGAAAGGTCGGGGTTTCCTCTACAAGCCAGTGTTATTTTCGTATTCAAACGCTTTTAGTTTAATAGTTTTCTAAGGAGGTAAAAATTTGCTTCTTCTTCAACGCATAAGGAAATGTTACTGCTTAATATCACCCCATCAAGCTGCATATCAACAGAAAGCTCGTTTTTTTCTCTTTAAAATGATATAAAACGTGACCTGGCTGTATTATTCTCGGAGAGTCCGTGGGCAAGTAAAGCGAGAACCCCGCACTCCACGCGTGCCCATCAAGTCCCAAAAAATGGCCGAAGCCGAAGTTCACGACTACGCTACAACTTTGGATTCTCTCAGCCCTTTACTCCGTAAGTAACCTAAGCAGATTACGTGAAGTTGTTCTACGATTTTTGCTACATATTATCATAGGTTTAGTTATGTTTCAATTTGTGTTTGAATCGAGATTTTTGTGCTGCAAAGTCGGCGATTGAAGTGTTGACAACTACTGATCGAGTCGGTTTGAGAAATCACAATTTTCGTTGGAAAATATGGGGCATCTTGTTGTAAATATCTGTTGTTTCCGAAGAAATGTACCTTAGCGGGTTTCTGATTTATTTTCAAGACATTATATTGGGGCTTTCTAATTTTAAATAATGTTTTTGTTCGACGTTTGCTAAATCAGGAACGACAACTCGGTGAAGCAGACGAATTTTTGCAGTGTTCAAATAACACATTAGGCCTACGTGTTTTGTTTGTTTTCGACATTCTCCTCCCTCCTGCTGCTAATATCGATATTATTAACTATATTTGGAGGTGTTGGGGTGGAAGAGGGGATACAGAAGGAGGAAATCTATGCCCCATCTTTCAATGAGTGGGATTAGGAATGCCGAAAACTGAAGAAAGTGCTTAGATTTTAGATCATGCACTCAGTCCATTTGACACCCCCCCCCCCCCCTTTCACATACATATACTGTGACACATGATCACACTGTCATTAAAGGACCCAGTTCAACTTGTACTATCTTATACATACAGTAAACAAAATTGCACTGAATGCAATGTCATAAGCTTGTTTTTAAAGTTTTGAAATAAGTGAAACTTAACTTTTCGTGACCTTTTCAGTTTTTTTTTTTGAGGGGGGGGGGGGGGGGGGGGGGGGTGTATTTTGTCCTATTAACTGACAGTTAACCATTATGTACTGCTTGCAGGAGATGCGCAGTATGACATGTTAAAAAAACGCCTTGAGCCACGGAAAAGGGGTCGCCCAAGTTTGCAAGAGATGACAAGTCTGACGACGTTTACTAATCGCTTACTCCTGCAACTTCATTTGGCACGACAAGACACTGGGTGTTCACTGGCAAGTCTTCAAGCATTGTTCAAGGAAATGTGTGCTACAGCAGAAATGCCTGACCATAATGTAGCTCATTTGATTCAAACTTGTCTTTATCAGTTTTCGCGTGTGGACAATAACCAGGTAAATAAATTTCTTGATGAAAATCTTGAAAAACTTCAGTGGTTAGGAGATTATTCACAAAAGTATTCAATATCAAAAGATCTTCTTCTGTCTATAGCTTCTGGATGTTCAACTGCAAGCAGCATATCTGTAATGCCCTGCATACCAAATGGCCTTCTGAATGAGATGAACATTTTCAGAAACCGAAAAAGCTTTCACATTGATGTTTTGCTGTTGTGGTTGAAAACACTGTGTGGAGATTTTGAAGGGATGAACTCAACCAGCTGAACAAACTCCTGAAGAAGGTCTCTTCAGAGCTTAAACAATTGCAACGGCGCAAATCTGATGCTGATGGTGTTTTCAAGCTTGGTGAATACAAAGACCGCTCTTGCCTTTTGTCACTGTCAGTGTCGAGTACAGAAGCCACTGTAATTGTTGCATCTTCCGGTGAATCATCATCATTACCATCGTCAAGACTGTCTACTGCAGCAATTGCTGTGAACTTTCCTGTATCTGTCGAGATCAATCAGCCATCCCCATGCCTACCCTTTTCACTCTGTTCATCAGCGAGCTCATCTCAAACTACGTTTACATGCATGAGTATGCCATCAGAAACAAGTCAGTTGCCCAGTTCCATCCATGAATATTCACTACAGACAGCATTATCGACAGTTTCAGTACTGCAAGACTCTCTGCCTCAGTCCATGCCCCCACCATGTCCATGTTCTCCACCAGCATCTGCACCACCATCTACATCTGTTGAGTTCCTATTGCTTGTCAAAGAAACTGAAGTCAAAACTTTGCAAGAGATCATTTATCAAAGAGATCAAACTATAAGTGGGTTGAGAAAAGAGGTAAATAAGCTGACCAAGATAGAACAAGCCTTGAAAGATAAGCTCCACGCGGCAAAGGAAAATGAAAAGAAACTTAACCAGCAACTGCAACTTCAGCGACAAAATAGGAGAGAATATAGTGCTTTGAAGCAGACAAACTTGTACAGACGGTGCTCCAGGCTGAGCAACACGGTCCGACAGCTGCAGCAACAACTTGAAGGCTTGCAAAATGTTCAAACATGTATTAATGAAGAGAAGACACTGAAGCGAAGAGCTCAAATTCGTTCCAGCCAACTTCAAGCTAAACATAGGAAACTTGAACAAGCCCTAGAAGAAAACAGGAAAACAATCACAGCTCTTGAACAAGTACAGGCTGATGTTGCAGTTGTTCCTCCAGAAACAAGAGATGCCACTGGAAAATTCACAGAGCCAGTGGTAAAATGTGTTATGGAACTGGTTGGTGAAAACGAAGTCCCAGCAGGTCGTTGCAAGGATGTGATAAAAACGGTTGCACAGAATGTTTTCAACATCAAATTTGAAGATCAAGCACTTCCTTCCAAAACGTCTGCTTTAAGATTTGCAGATCAGATTCATTCTGTTGCACACATGCACATTGCAGAAGAACTTTCCAACAAAAAATATGATCTGCATCTTGACGGAACTAGCAAGAATACGAAGAAGTTTGTTGGAATGCAGGTGACGTTGCAAGACAAGACCTTACTTTCGCTTGGATTTGATCCTGTTGCACATGAGACTGCACAAACTTTATTTGACTTAGCCCTCAGCAAGTTGTCAGAGTTTGCCTTGTTGCAATCCCCCGATGATTCTGACCAACAGCTCAAGAACATGCTTCGAAACTTGGTTGGCATTATGAGTGACCGAGCTGCCACCATGAAAGCATTTGACAACCAGCTGGATCAGCACATTAAACAGAATGTGGATCCAGCCATTCAAGTGGAATTTCTGCACTGCAATGCCCACTTTTTACTTGGGCTGTCTACAGCAGCAGACAAGGCACTGACAGAGGTGGCAGAGACAGCTGACCTGCATGGAAAGCTGGGCAGAGATTCCATGCCAGCATTCCAATGCTTCAAATCACCAGAGGCTGCTGCTTGCAGGTATGTAATTTTGAGCATTTTTATTCATAGTTAATCAGTATCGAACTAGTCTACTACAGTTCATGCTTTTACGGTTTTACTTTTAATGTTATATAATTATAAACAAACTGTATGTAACTTGCAAGCATAAGTAGCAGGCATTTTTACCATCAGCAACTACTGTTCACTTTTATTTCAGATACATCCGTTTGGCATGTGACACACTTGGACCACGTGGTGATGAGAAGTCGGGCTGCCATCATCTGTGGCTGGCGTTCTGCTCAACACAAGAAGAGACCAGTGCCATCACAAGTTTCAGGAGCAACCGCTTCAACAACTTGTTCAGCGCTGCTGCAGCACTTATCCATCACCGACAACTCATCATCAGCTTCTTTGATTATCGAGCTGCATCCAACTTGAAGCAAAAGAGTGTGGAGGCTGATGCCAGGTGATTATTTAAAGCATTTCCTACCTTCCTCCATCCCTCTTTTTCTGCCCAAATTTGCCAATCCTATTTAATTTATACTAATCTAAATGTTGTTTTTTTTTAACCAGTTTCACTGTCTTGATCAAATATTTGAAGTATTTTTCTTTTTGTGTGTGTTACTTTTTGACATAACATATGCATATTATTGCCATGAATGTAAATTAAATACTGTGTGTATGTTCCTTGGTGTGAAACTATTGAGTTTACAAAGAATTGTGAAATATTTTCACATCAGTCATTCTTGTTCTTTTTCAGGTGTGATCAGCTTGCTGTGATGTTACTCGGCCTGGCCTTGATGCACGTGTATGTCTCTGGTCCCTTTTGGTGCCTGATCAACAGTGACATGCACTACCTTGATCAGTTCCGCTTCATCCAGCCACTCTTCTTCTTCCTGTCTGAAGTGGAACAGCATCCAGACATTCTTCTAGGAGGCCCTGAAGAAATACCCCATGAAGTGGAAAGCTTCAGACTGCGAGCACCTAGGACGCCAACAGCTGAGTCTGTTCTTCGGTTCAGAGAGACAGCAGCTGCAATTAACAGAGACCTCCTCCTCCAAGTCTTGAAGACAATGGCAAGACACTTCCGTGAAACCGTGGAACGTCAGCTGAAAGATTTTCTACCAGAGGGCAAGTATGGCCAGGCTCCAGATGACGACGCAAGACAGCGCATGCAACACTGCCAGCTGACCAACTTATTAGGAGAAGCATGCTTTGCTGATCTTGACTACTCCAGATTCAAGAGCAGACGGGCTACTTTGCATCATCACAGCACCTTGAATCTGGGAAAGAGGAACCATCCAATATCTAAATGGCTTTCTAAAAAGACCCCTGAGGAACAGTCGCTTCTGCTTGCTAAAGCACGTAAACTCGCCCCAGGAATCAGAGCTGCTAACAACCAGAAGGAGCTGATCGTTCTTCAAGAGCTGAATGAGGACATGGAAGAGCAGCAGAGGATAAAGGCAGACAAAGCGCGCAGACAGCTGCAGGCAAAGCACAAGCTGATGGCCGACATCCAAGCGCAGGGTGGTGGATGCAAAACAGGAATGGAGGTGGATAGTCTTCTTGAAAGCTGCTCAACAAAGACAGAGAAGACTAGTGCCATGAAGCTGCAATCCAGGTATTACCGAGAGTTTTTCGGAGCTAAACTTCCTCTGACCAATCTAACTCCGGACCAGCTGGCAGCAAATTTGAAAGGATTCTTGGAGTCCACCTTTCCGGCCGATGCTACGCCATTGCTGATTCCCGGCTTGGAGGAGGAGGAGGAGGAAGATGACCTTGCTGCGCCAGGAGAGCTGTCCAGTGACACGGACAGTTTTAACGCTGCGCCAGGAGACATGTCCAGTGACACGGACAGTTTTAACTTTCTATATGCTGGCCAAGGACAGTCTGTCGCTGTATTTTATGATGATCACTTTTATGTCGGCCAAGTTCTTGTGGTTCACCAACCTGACTCAGCTGACATAACTTTCATGGAACAGAAAGGAGAAGAAAATGTGTTCAAATGGCCCTTATCTGACACAATTGAGCAGGTGTCTGCTTGCTTTGTTTTTTATGCAGACTTTGACTTGGTAGAAAGGCATAGGGTGTGGGCTGTCAGGGAACCAGAGTGGACAACTTTGAAGAGGAGATGGAAGATGTTCTTGCAACATGCCATCCAAGTTTAATAATGACACTGTTCACCACCACCCCCCACCTCCCCTTCCCACCCCAAGTGTTCTTCAAATCAAATTCTCAGACATTTAACTATCTCAAGATCCAAATGTACAGTAACTCTGAATGAACCCGGGACAGCAGTATATTCTGTGTATAGTAAGGCTGTTTTGTAAAACATGTTCTCTGTGTAAGATTAAGAATCATGGGGCTTTCTACAGCAGCCAGGACACCAAAAATAGGTTATCACACAGTTAATGAATGTACCAGGATTGGAAGTACATAACATTTAGGTGAGTTCTAATTGGAAGACAAAACAAGGCCACTTTTGTTCATTTTTTGCTACAAAATTTTTGCATTACCCTTAAGCTTTATGCCTTCTACTTTTCTTAATGTTAATTTGTTTGTCTTTAAACTAGTATTTTCTAGTTACTGGATGTGTGCTGAATCCATAGATATAAGTATCTCTCTTGTATCTTTATTAGTTTTTGAGATACACTCTTTTTACTGTTTGTTATGTACGAAATTGCAAATCGGACGGCTGTCAAAATACAATTTTTTCACATTTTCAGACGCTTGGCATTTAAAAATTAACACTAGGAAACACTTGGAAAAAAATCAGATGTACTGTATGTATTGTAGACAGCTTGGAAACATAGTTACAGCAATGGCTGATCAGTAGATTTGAAGATGCGAGTCCCCAAAAATCACATTTTATGCTTTTATTAAAAACGGCCATTATTTTTAGAATTTCAAAGGTGAATATTTCAAAAACTAGTAAAGATATCCACGTGAAATTTTTTTGTTTGTATTTCTTTTGTTTGTTTGTTTTCAGAAATGTTAAATTTTAGGTATGTTTTTAAAGTTGAAAATTTAGCTGGACCTACCTACTTCCATCAATGGAAACAGCGCTGGATTAAGTGTGTGGCTTCTGGGGGGACTACTTTGAAGAGGATTAAATGCCAGATTGGTCCGTGTTGTAGTTTTCTTTTTATAGCACCAGTTCCGATACTTATTGATCACACCACGTATAATGATGCATGGTGATATTCTACACTGTGTGGGCATTGGGGGGGTGGGGGGGGGGGGGTGTCGCAAAGGGGGCATAGCTGATAGTGTTACACCATTGCTGCTAATTTGAATTCAATCTATAATTTTCAGTTTGTATACATGCATGAATAATGATGCATGGTGATATTCTACATGGGAAAGACTTTAATCGTCTGCCTATTTATCCTTTTAAAATCCTTTGTACGGACACTGAAGACATCTGTATTGTTTTCTTCTGTATCACACATTGTTATATAATTTTATAAGACTTTTGGTATTAAGCAGTAACATTTTTATTAATTAACACTGTGGGTGTCTAAGCTTTATCGCCTGTGGATGAGCTGAATTTTTTTTAATTGCAGGCTACAGAAAACAGACACTTGTCTGCGCAGGTAAACAAACAAGCAATGTCGGCCCCAGCCAGTACATCAGCAGTATCTGATCAGGCCAGCATGTCTATAAGACACAGCTGAAGAGGATAATGTGCTAAACGTCAGCGAAGACATCCCCATGCCAGAGGTTCAAGAGGGCAGCTATTTGCAGCTTGAGAAGCACCACAAAGGTGTTCAAACAAGAGTCAGACACCGCAGCAAGAGTAAGCATTCATGCTTGTGTTTATGTGTGTGAGGAAACACTTCAATTTGTACTTAACCCCTCCCTTGCCTCCATCACTCCATGTATGACCTTACCGCCCCGTTCCGCCCATATATATGTACCTATTTTAGTTTCAACTCAGTTCCGCTTCTTTTCACAGCCATTCCCACTTTAAACAGAGTCAATACATTGTGGGATACACCTGCTTCCGTTTCCACTACATGTGGGTGTGCTTTTCGAGTTTGTTTTTGTTACACCCAAAGCTGTGGCACGCCTCAGCCTGTGCAAAGACCCTTTCCAGTCTCGAGTAGCCTCGTAATTGAGGCATGCCCTTTGGTGACTGGTTGATCATTTGGGACGGCCATTTACAAACTCACTTGTACAGATCTTGATCTAGATCTGGAAAATTAAATGACGTTTTAATGGACGCTGTCACAATTTAGCATAAGCTTTGAAAAATCTGCAAAAAGCGCACATTCTGAAAGTCCAAAATCACTACATAATGATAAAACATTATGTGGGCACTTTCCTACTTATTTCAAACAAACTGATCTTTAAAACGGTCACATTTGCACCACATATTTTTAAAATATTTTTCACATATTCCCATTGGTCACGTGATGAATTTGAGACCAGAAGACCTTCTGTGCACAGGCTGGGGCGTGCCACAGCTTGGGGCGTAACAGTTTTGAATCAAAAAGAAGCCACACAAACGACTGGAGACTGAAAACAAAGCATAGCCTAGGTGGCCTGCAGACCATAACATGCCCCTGTATTTCACAACAGCTATATTTCATCCATTTAGCTATTAGCTTGTATGATGCAGAGATACAAACCTTCAAGTCTTCTTCACCAATGTCACATTCAAGTCCATATCTAGTACACTATGACCAGTACACTAGAATCTGTGCTGTCTGGAGCATATACCTGCGTCAGAGACCGTATAGAAACAAAGTTCTTTATGAGGATTCTCTATCCATGGGGTGCACATGCAACCGCTGGACCCCAGTTAGTGTATTACACTGGCAGTATTCCTCATGCGAATGTCGGTCACTGTGCATTGGTTTCAGATGCAAAATTTATGATCATTGGTAGCAAGGCGGTTAACAGTAAGAAGACAAAACATATGATGCTTGAGTGACATAATGTGTGATATGCATTTCCTCCATACTCCTCTGCACAATGATCTGCTCAGGGGGTGAGTTGTGCTCACGATCGACGTCACACAGTAGAAGAGCGGCTCCGCACATTTTTAGCATTTTGCAACATAATTACTTAATTAGTGACTTTAGAACAACGACAGGGTGATTCAGCTCATCATGCCGATCAGTTCGGTAGCTTTTCGTGCCATTTGCGGTACCTTTTACTGGACTTTTCAAAACTTCATGGCACGCAAAGCACAGAGGAAGGCAGCCCTATGTTACCGCACTGTCAGTGTCAGCGGACCGGTGGCAGTCATACTCGTGTTTTTGGTCGGCTTTCTGCTCCGGTGCGGCGATGTCGAAGCGAACCCAGGCCCACCGAAACGACAGACTCTTTTGACATGCCAGGGGAACCAAGACAACCAGTCGCCCAGGGGTGAGACAAACGCAGTGTCTGAGCCGACTATTGCGGATGTGTTTAAAATGTTGAATGTGATGGACAAAAAGATGGACAGTATGAAAGCTACAATGCAGGAGCAGATGGACAGAATTCAGAGTGACTTTACTGCGGTGATGAAAGAAAACAAAGAGTTGAAGGAGAAAGTTACGCAGCTGGAGGATAAGCTGGATGATTTGGAGGGGCGGAGCAGACGCAAGAATCTGATCTTTCACGGAATCCCCCACCCCCAGGGGCGCTCAGAGACTTGGGCGGACTGTGAGAAAGCTGTCAAGTCAATGTTGAAGGACGAGATGGGCATAGAGGAGGAGATCGAGGTGGAGCGTGCCCATCGTCTGAAGGGGGGCAAGGCGCCCCACCCCATCATCGTGTGCTTCAACAAGTACAAAGACAAGGAGCGGATCCTGTTTGAGCGCAGAACGCTGAAGGAGAACAGGTCCCGGGTCTACATCTCTGAGGACTTCACCCCTCGGGTGAGGGACGTGCGCCGCAAGCTGCTACCCTTCCTCAAGGAGGCCAAGCAGGCGGGGAAGAAGGCCTTCCTCCGCTTCGACTCCCTCGTTGTTGAGGGAAAGACCCACGCATACGACGCTGCTACCCAGAGGCCAGTGGAGCGCAGGGGGCAGAAATGAGGGGCAGGCCGGCATGTTGACCCAGCAACCAGGAGAAGACAGCCCGTCCCTCATTTAGACCCCCAGGGCCCTCACCATGTGTCTTCAAAGGACGACTTACCTGCACACACACACACTCAAGTGCCCACACTCAAACCCACACCAACACACTGTGATGATGAAAGTGGTAGTGGTGAAAGTAGTAGCTCAGTGTTTTGCATCATGGCATGGAATATCCAAGGTCTTGTAAATAAGCTGAAAAGTGTTTCTTTTAGGCAGTTCTGTGAAAAGTGTCAAATTTTTGCATTTTCAGAGATCTGGTCATGTAAGCAAAATGTTTTAGAGGATACCTTTCCAGAGTATCAGGTGTTTTTTTCACCACGTACACAAAAGTTGAAAGGGGGCGTGGCCGTGTGTGTACATAAATCTATAGCCTGTCATGTGTTGCGTTTAATGCAGGCAGCTGAGGATATTGTGTTTCTAAAGATCGGTAAGTCTGTTTTGAACTCTGCATCTGATGTTCTGGCAGCATTTGTGTATGTGGCTCCAGAGCGTTCTGTTGTATATGGTGAAGATAACGTTGATGGTTTTGAAGTGTTAGAAAACTACATGGCTCAAGTGTTACGTGCTCATCCTGAGCTGCCTTGGCTATTATGTGGCGATTTTAACGCCCGCACCGCCGGTCTGTCTGATACTGATTTTATTGATGATAATACACACGTGCAGCCTTTACAGGAATTAACAGATCTGCTAGAGGATGTACCACAAAGCCCACGGAGGTCAAAAGATATTGGAGTAAACAGTTTTGGTCGGAAACTGATAGAACTATGTCAAGAGTACTGTTTGTTTATTGTCAATGGCAGAACGAAAGGTGACAGTGAGGGAGAAATTACGTGTGTGGCCAACAGAGGCAAAAGTGTGGTGGACTACTGTATTTGCTCTCAATCCGTGTTTGACCTAGTGACCGATATGTTTGTTGCAGACAGGTGCGAGTCAGACCATTTCCCCATTGTAACCACGTTTACTTCTATTCAGTCTGTTTATTCATGTGATGATGATGATTTAAATGATGATATAATACTAGAGGAAGGGGTTAAATTTGTTTGGAAAGAAAACTACGCTGAGTCCTTTTGGGCATACATTAAAGATAATCAGGAGACTCAATTTCAACACTTTTCGTCAGCGCTTGACTCGAGTGTAGAAGAAGGGTCGGCCTGTTTTGTAGCATTCATTCAGAAGGCGGCTGACAAAATGAGGTCAGGTAAGAAGGTAGGTGGTGAATCCCGTGCACAGCTGCCGTGGTGGGACTCGGACTGCGAGTTAGCAAAACAAAACAAGTACATACAGTTGAAGCAGTTCAGACACACAAACACACATGACGACCTAGGGAAGTATCTTGACATGAAGAAAGAATTTAAGAAGTTGTGTAAAACAAAACAAGTAGAGTACAACGCACGGGTTTTGAATGAGCTCAACGATGCATGTAACGATGCAAATTCAAGAACATTTTGGCAAAAAATAAAGTCTCTGACTGGAGTTAAGAAGTTGTGTTCTGATGTTATTCACCACGCGTGTGGTATGATTATTTTCGTAATTTGTTAAATGTGGATCAGAATGTTGATGATTCAGGTTTCAGCAGACAGGCCGAGGGTGTTTTGAATGACCATATATTATCTGATGATTGTGATGGTTGTCACAATGCAAAATTTGACGAGGAAATCACGCAGGATGAAATTCGCAGTGCTATTAATAGTATGAAGAAAGGGAAAGCATCAGGCCCTGATGGCTTGCCCACTGACCTTTTTCATCATGCAGGTGAAATCCTTGTGAAATTTCTGCATCCTTTGTTCAATCGTGTGTTTCAAAGTGCGGAATACCCTGAAAGCTGGACCATGGCTGTGATATTTCCACTACACAAAAAGGGTAACCCTAGAAATGTTGACAACTACAGAGGAATTTCTCTTTTGAACGTTATCAGTAAGTTGTACAGTTTTGTCATTAACAACAGGTTGATTCGTTTGAGTGAAGAGAATGATTGTATTCCTGAGGCTCAAGCTGGCTTCCGTAAAGGGTACAGTACTATAGACAACATTTTTTGTTTACAGGCACTAGTGCAAAAGTATCTTAGCAAGCAGGGTGGCCGTTTTTACACCATGTACGTAGACTTTTCTAAAGCTTACGACAGTGTGCACAGGACAAAACTGTTGTATCTCTTGTTACGTAAAGGAGTTCATGGTAAGTTGCTTCAGACACTGGAGAGTATGTACAAACATGTAAAAGCTGCTGTAAGGGTTGGAACCAAAGTTACCGACTACTTTGATTGCATGTCAGGGGTGCGACAAGGTTGTGTGTTGAGCCCACTGCTGTTTTCTATCTTTCTTTCAGAATTTGAGACAGAAATATCATCGTGCGGTGCACGTGGCATTGATATTTTTGCGGACCCACTGGGTATTTTCCTTCTTATGTATGCTGATGATATAGCCATTGTCTCTGACTCTGTAGCAGATCTCCAAAAGAAAATTAATTGTTTAGAAAAATACTGTAAAAAATGGGGTCTCACTGTGAACATGGACAAGACAAAAGTGGTGGTCTTCAAAAATGGAGGTTTTGTGAAAAATGGTTTTATGCTGACAAGCAGATTCAAGTCGAGTCCAGTTATACTTACCTTGGTGTGATATTTTCCTCTACTCTGAACTGGGCTAGATGTGTAGAAAACTTAGCTGGAAAAGCCAGGAGAGCAGTTGCAGGCATCAAAAGACTATACTTCAAATTACAAAACTTGCCAGCTGACACTGTTTTTCACATTTTTGATGTCAAGATTAAGCCCATTGTGCTATACGGGTCAGAGGTTTGGGGTTTCCAGAGGCATGATGTAATTGAGCAGGTTCATATAAAGGTTTGTAAAATGGTCCTTGGTGTTGGAAGAGATGTAAAAAACAATATTGCGCTGGGTGAGTGTGGAAAATTTCCTATGTATATTGATGCCTATGTTCGAATGGTGAAGTATTGGTGCAGACTTCTTACCATGTCAGAAAACAGATACCCAAGACAGTGTTACACGATGTTATGTATGCATGATGCCTCAGGTAGATCGAACTGGGCTACGCAAATAAAGACTCTGTTGTGTATGCATGGGTTTGGGTATGTGTGGGAAATGCAGTCAGTTGGAAACACTCCTCTGTTCATTCAGATATTCAAAGATCAGCTGATGGATTGTTTCCGACAGGACTGGCATGCATCCCTTACATCAAACACAGAATACTGCCATTACCACCCAGAAATACTTAGAGCAAGTTACATAGGGCAGCTGACTTCTTGTGAACTCAGGCGGGCAATTTGTTTACTTAGATGTAACCGTTTACCTTTAAACGGAGTATCCAGATTTGGAAAACCCATCACTAATCCAGAATGTAATTCATGTGATTGGCATAAGGCTGAAGATTTGTGTCATTTTCTTTTCGAGTGTCCAAAATATTCCCCTTTACGTAAAAAGTACATTCCACTGTTTTACTACAGATTCCCATCCGATCTCAAAGTTCAGCTGCTGTGTGGAAACCTACATGATAAACTGGTCTTTAAAGTTGCTATGTATATTTCAGGGTGCCTTAAATTAAGGAATTAGAGGGATTTGCTTTGAACTTTCGTTGTTTTTGTTTATTTATGTGCGCTGATGTAATGCTATGTGATTGTGTTCTTTACAACCACCTTCCTGTATTTTCTGGTTGTAAATTGTATTTTGTGTTCATATGGGCCTGATGGCCTGCAAAAACTGAAATAAATTTATTATTATTATTATTATTATTATTATTAATGATCTGCTCATGGTGGAAACAATGCAAGGAAAATCCTTGCCTAGTGAGCATAATGTCACAAGTTCTATAGCTGTAAACCTGTACAAACCCTGGTGCAAGTCACTCAATCGCAAACAGATTTATACCAACAACAAAAACTGCAGGATGCTGATCGTATTCTTTGGCCTGAAACGATCATGATCTATAGCTAAAATCAAAAGCGAGGAAAAGGTCATCAGGCCGCTGATGCACCACTACCATCTGCAGGAGATGAACTGACCATGATAGTTCAAGGGTAGTGCCAGATTAGCTTGGTGCTAATCTGGCACTATCCTTGAATTATCACAGACCATCATGGTCAATCTATCTCCTGCTGTAATGTGTTGGGGGGAAATGGGTTAATCCATAATTTTGACCTAATTGTCTATTACAGCATGCTCAGGGATGCTCAAAATATTCAGGGCCCCCAGTAAATTCTACTGGCTGTGGCAATGGAAGGTCTAAAACATAAAGCCATCATACATCTCCTCACCACTTGACTCCTCGTCAACTCCAAACCTTAACCTCTGACCTTTCTGTCCGACGTCTTTTTTCTCTGATTCTCTCCCTTTGTGGCGAGTCTTCTCCCCTTGATTGCAAATGTCCTCATTCTTTCCATCACTGAAGTTCAAACATGGCCGATTAGATCCTGCATCAGAAGCTCTGTCACAAAATCTTTCCTGATCGACCTTGGCATTTTTCTCAGCACTTAAAGTATCAACATCATCATCATTCTCCAAATGTTCTTTCTCTTTCTGTTCTTCCTGATCAGCAGAAGGTGGGGCCCGGGCAGTCAGGATCTCGTAAAATTGGTCACACACTTTATCAAAGTGCGAGCCTTTCCAGAACACTTTACCACACGTGACACACACGTAAAACATGTCCACCTGGTCCAAAATGGCTACTGGGAAGGCCATTACCTGTACACACGCCCCGCTTGCGACCAGAGTCAGAGTTTCATACGCAATGCCGTGACTCGCAAACACTGTTGGCCAGTCACAGCCTTGACCGTCTGGATCATTTTTTTCAAGAGGTGCAATATCATTCCCTGAGGTCAGTGCATCAATGGCCAGTTTCTTCTGATGAAGCTGTTTCATCTCATCGCTCTTCAGCACCAGGTATGCATCACCGTTGCACACCTGGAAGACAACGATAGACAAAAACAAGTGTAAACGACTTGTTTCACAACAATACAGTAACAATATCCATGAAGTAATTTGATCCCTTTAGCTTAACTGCTGCATCAAGGCAAACGTTACTCAGCTGCATGAGACATAAACCTTCATAAGCAAGGGCTCATGAGGATTTATGTCTCTTGTTAGGCCTATGTTCCCGATACCTATTTTTTGTCCCATTTCCACGGTCTCCTTGTGACTTATTCAGTCCGACGCATGTATTTCCCAAATTTTGGAGGCGTCATCTAACGACAATGCACCTATTGCTGAAGATGGATCGACCATGATAATTCAAGGGTAGTGCCAGATTAGCTTGGCGCCGACAGGCGCCAAGCTAATCTGGCACTACCCTTGAATTATCATGGTCAATCCATCTCCTGCTGTAGTGCGTCAAGGCTGAATGGGTTAAGCAAATGTTCGTCAGTGTGCAGACATTTCAGACGCGCAATCTGTGGTCACAAGCAGTGAATGGGTTAGTTCTGGGAGTCAAAGGGTACAAAAACACTACAGGACAAGAAGGCACATTACAATTTACAAAGCTTGCTGGACTTAGTACACATAGTTCATTTTCATACGCAGACCATGCAGAACCACTCTACAGAAGGCCCTACACTAAATCCAGATTGCATGGGATGTGAAGACCATTCCCACTTCATGTTGCACTTTCTTCTGGAAAAAAAGTGACTTTAGTAGAAAAAGGTGCAACACAACATGTGATCACAGATCAGTCACAAACAGGTGCAATGTGGTAGGTCTTCCTGACCAGATATCTTGCAAATAATCGCGGGAGGTATTTTGGCCACCAACCTGGCACCGTGAGAAGATGTCCTCTTGCACAACATAGACATTGAACCCTGTCAACACTTCCAACAGTTGATCTCTGGCTCCATGAGTGGTGACTTCGTAACACATGCATTCCCCCAGTGATGCCTGGATCTAAAGACACACAGATACTGAATGTTCTCAATCAGACTGCTCACACACACATGTACATGGTCATGACAGACAGGACACAATAAATTCCTTATGCTGAAAAAACATCCGACACCAAATCGGAAGAGTGCATCGGCTTTAACAGCTTTTACGACATCGCCAGAACACACAAGCTGCTGAAGCTGGAGCCGCTTGTGTGTTCTAGCAACGTCCCGATGTGACCAAAAGCCATAATTTTGTCACGGCGCTAAACTAATAAAAAATAAATTCCAGCGAAACAGTAATAAAAACAAAACAGTAAGACATTTCTAACCCTTTGGCTCTCTCTAGCGCTTTTATGTTTTGAGGATTCCTGCATGAATCATCAAAACAAAACGCATACCAATAGCCAAGGGCTAACTTATCACAAAACAAACCCTTCAAATCTAGACCACAAAGGCTACTATCAAGGGTGTACAATGCAAAGAAAATTCCAACTAAACAGAAACATACTTAGAGAGGAAAATTACAACAATGTGTTTTAACTGTCCTTGTTACACTATAAGTGTATACGACCAATATCACGGTCGGGTAATTTTATAATTTCCCGTGATATGAAAATAACGAGGGTATAATTAGTACCACGGGCTCACGTGGAGTTGAGAAGTGGCCGGCCCTACTAAGCTGGGACTAATGAATGATAATTTCGAGTGGAAATACATCAATCTCACTTTAGCGGTCCCGATGCGGGCAGTAGCGAACTGGGAGCTGGGACTAATGAATAAATAATGGGTTACTGGTCAGCGAGGATCAGAGGACGCCGACCACCATAATAGATGTGGAATAATTAGGAGAGCCAGTAATGAGTTCCTGGTCAGCTAAGATCAGAGGACGCTGACCACCATAATAGATGTGGAATAATTATGAGAAACAGTAATGGGTTCCTTTGATAGCTAGGATCAGATTGATTGATTGATTGTATATTGCTTAACGTCCCGACAGCAACAAGGCTTTCTCAGGACGTGTCTGCACTGCTTGTAAAAAAATAAAAAATAAACAGAACATTGAATGTATGTCGCCAGCCGGTCAAATACGTTAAATAAACCTAACACATGGGGCCTAAATAAAGCTAAGACCATTTAGCAACACACATCCAACATCAAGAGCTACAGGCAGTGCAGACAGTAGGGAGAGTTTTAAAAAGGCAAATACAGGTGAATGGACAAAGGGTAGACAGAAACACATGCCCCAGAATAGAGAGAAAAACCCACCCTGTGGGGCTGACCAGGGTGACCCTGGGAACTAAAAAATACCTAACCCCACCCAAGTCCCCCAGGGCAGACCCGGGTGGGGGAGCTAGGATCAGAGGACGCTGACCAGCCTAATAGATGTGGAATAATTATGAGAGACAGTAATGGGTCCCTGGTCAGCTAGGATCAGAGGGCGCTATCCACCAGAGCAGATGGGGGATAGATTATGGGCGACAGTAATAGCTCCTTTGACAGATAGGGTCAGGGGACGCTGGCCACCATGATAGATGTGGAATAATATGGGTGACAGTAATAGCCCCTTTGACTGGTTGAGACAAAGGGGCGATGCCCTCGGCCAGAACGGGTATATATAGTGGGGGGAAACACCAGAACGGGCAGCTCACAACGAAGGGAACGAGATAGATGAAGAGAGCTCACAACGAAGGGAACGAGATAGAGAGGAGCTCGCACAATGAAGAGAACGAGAGAGCACACAACGAAGAGAGAGAGATAGATAGATAGAGGGAGCTAAGAAGCGAGAGACCGAGTGCCGGTATTTTCGCCATTTTAGTATGCCATGCTAGTAGGTTGGTTGTGCCCAACCTATTAGACCCACGATGACCAAGAAATAAAAGACTCTTCTGGAAACACTCTTGTCTGGCTGCGTCTTCCATCTACAACACCTTGCGTGTGGCTGCGGTAGTGTAACATCCTCTCTAACCATTTTCTTTCTTTCTTGAAATCCTCCTGTAAAACGCAATCACCAAAATCAATCAAGTTGAAACGCACTTACAGCGGCAAAGGGTGCACCAGTGGACACAGCAATACGGTTTTCCGTCAGCGATATCTGAAACAAGAATGTCACCGCACTATTGAATCAAGTTATGACAACTACATACTATTTTACTTTCCCCCTCTGACCTTGACCTGTAGACAGGTCGTTCCAACTGGTAAGTGTTAAACTAAAGCATCTTGACATAAACTACCACTAAAGCATCTTAACATAAACTACCGCTATGCCAAGTACAGGGTTCCGATTCCACCTGGCAAGTGTTAAGCTACAGCATCATGACATAAACTACCACTAAAGCATCTTGACACAAACTATCACTAAACTACCGTTGTACCAAGTACAGAGTTCTGTTTTCTCAACATATGCAATTTTCACACTTTTTCTTCTCTCTCCTTGACTCAACCTTTAACCCTTTAAGCCCCAACACCCTACAGAGGAGATTGATTAACCATGATAATTCAAGGGTAGTGCCACATTAGCTTGGTTCCTTCAGGCACCAAGCTAATCTGGCACTACCTTTGAATTATCATGGTCAATCCACCTCCTGCAACTGGTACATCGTCATTTAGTAACACTTTGAAAATTTGGGAAATGCACCCATGGGGCTAAAATTCATTTTTCTCTAAAAGGTATTTTTTCGAAAAATACTTACCGATGACATGACTACATGGGAATATCTACTTCTAGGCTCAATTTTAGCCTACTTGCCCGTTGTGTGCCCACACAACCCGAGAGGCACTCGGGGAACCCCCCCCAGAGGGGCCGAGAGTTATCTCCCCATACCTGCCTTACCAGATCCGGTCACGAGACCATTCAGTCTGATACTTCGCTCGAAAGCGGCAAGCGGGGCAGGCGGGAGGGTCATCCGAGTCATGTCATCGGTAAGTATTTTTCGAAAAAATACCTTTTAGAGAAAAATGAATTTATTTCCTCAAAAACATTACCGATGACATGACTACATGGGAGAATTGCGATGATGAGGCGGGTGCCGCCCAAAACTCCCCCAGCAGAACAGCGCCGTTCTCCCCGTCGCACACTCCCGACAATTTTAGCGAAGTGCCTATCTACGGTGCCAGTGGCACCGGGAGGGAGTGTTGCGCGGCGGCGATGTCCCCCCACCAGTGCGAGATTCTCTCGCTGGCTAGCCAGGTCCCGGAGGTAGAAAGGGGCAAAGGCCGACTCGGTTTTCCAGCCCACGGCTGCCACGAAGTCCTTGACAGCGCAGCTTCGATCAAGCGTGACGCTCGTGGCCATAGCTCGTACCTCGTGTGCATGAAAGTGCAGCCTCTTCGCTCCCTTTGAGGGAGATCTCCTGATAAGCGGAGCGTATGACCCAGCGGAGCCAGGAAGATCGTCTGGACTGTAATGTCACGCCAGTTGGGTCTTAGAGGTAGGAAGAGGCGCGACCGTCCCCTGAGGACGGGCCTAGATCGCCGCAGATAGATTTTAAGGGCGCGCCCGGGAACCTGTAGCCTGGTCTCCTGGGACCGGGGTCGGTCTCTCAGCGGCCTAATGGTGATCACCTGAGGCGGAGTTAAAGGAGACCTGTTCTTCGCCAGAAAGGCCGGGTCCGTGAGCCGCTGGACGGAGCCATCTGTTCGGAACTGCAGACCGGCAGGGCGTGCCGAAAGCGCATGTAGCTCGCTCACACGTGAAGCGGTAGCAAGTGCCAGCCGGAAACAAGACTTGCGTGCCCAGTCCGCGAGCTGGGCCAAAGGTAATGGTTCGAAGCGGGTGGAGTTCAACCACGTGAGCACCCAGGGTAGGTCCCAGCGAGGAATGAGCGAGCGGAGTGTCGGGCGCTGGATGCCGAAGTGTCCCATAAGGTCGGCTAGGTCCTTGCAGGCGCCCGGATCGGGTCGTCCCAGGTGACGATAGGTGTCCGCAACCATGGACAGGTAACCGCGTACCGTGATGAGGGCTAGGCCTGGGTCTCGGAAGAGCCAGAGAAAGAAGTCCGCCAGCGGAGGATGCGTCAGATCCGTGGGCGTAAGGCCATGATCGGTGCACCAGGAACAGAGGACTCGCCACTTCCCTCGTAGACTCGAAGGGTCGACAGTCTCCGGGCCGCAGCGATCGCCTCCATTGCTGCACCTGAGTAGACTCTAGCTCCGAGAGCTTGCCGCACAACCTCCAGGCGTGAAGGAGGAGACACTCCGGGCAGGGGTGGAACAGCGCCTGGCGCGGTTGCTTGAGCATGGCCCGCGGGGTGGGCAGCAGCAGGGGCGGGTCTGTGGCGAGGCTGAGCAGGTCGGTGGTCCAGGAGCGGTTCCAGGCAAACGGCGCGACCAACAGGAGGCACGCCGAACAGCCCCGAAGTTAGAGGAGGACTTAGGGAACGAGGACGGTAGGGGGACAGGTATAGGCCACAAGTCCGTCCCAGGGAATGGAGAGCGCATCGACAGCCCAGGCAAGGTGGTCGGGAATCGGGGAGACGAAGAGGGAAAGCTGGTGGTTCCACCTCGTGGCGACCAAGTCGACCTGGGGAGTCTCCCAGCGGGCGCAGATCATCCGAAAGATGTCCTGTCGCAGGGTCCATTCCGTGTGTAGGAGTTGGTCGCGGCGAGACCGAGAGTCGGCCAAGACAATCAGGCATCCGGGAACGTGCCGGGCTTGAAGGATAATGCTCCGGTCCTCGCACCAACGCATCTTCCTGTAGAGGAGCATACACAGGCCAGGGGAGCGTGTGCCACCTTGCTTCTGGATGTAAGCGACCACCGTCGTGTCGTCCGAAAGCACGAGAAGCTCCTGGTGTCTGAGGAGGTACTCCCCGGCCTGAAGGGCTCGCCAGACGGACTGCATCTCCAGCTAGTTGATGTGGGTGTGCGCCAAGTGTGAGGGCCAGGGGCCCGCCGACGCGAGGAACCGCGGTAGGAGGTGGGCCCCCCACCCCGAAAGGCTGGCATCGACGCAAGGAGAGACCTGTGGAGGGGGAGAGGCTAAGGGAACTCCCGACGCTAGCCACGTAGGGTCGGTCCACCGACGAAGGTGCAGGCGGAGCATCTGGGACACTGTGACCGCGGTCGTCAAGTCTCCGGAAGACGTGAGCCAATGGAGAAGAAGATGCAGTTGAATTGGCCGGGAGTAGAGACGCCCTAGCGGGATAAGATCCACTGCGGCGTTCATCCAACCCAGCAACTGAAGCCAGACTCTGGCGGGGGCTGCCTCCTCCCGAGCTAACTGGTCGGCTAGATCCGCCATCTTCTTGATCCGGGGCGCCGGAAGGCGTACCGTGTTGAGGTTGGTAGCGAATTCCATACCCAGATGCACAACCCGGCGGGAGGGAGAGAGATCCGACTCGCCGTCGTCTACTAGAAAGCCCAGGTGTGCCAGGAGGTGCAGGAGAGCATCTCTGTCCGTGGCTAGCGCGGTCTCTGATTGGTTGCGCAACGGAGGTCGTCCAGGTAGTTCGACGTGGACTGGAGGAGGACTGTCGGGCTAAGGCGACTAAGGCGTCCATCCGCCGAGTGAAGACCCAGGGGCGGAGGTTGAGTCCGAACGGCAATCCTACCGAAGGCGCTCGAGCGGTGCGCACTAGTGTCCTGAACTGAAGTGGAACGGAAGGAGTCGGGGGCGCGACCGAGTCGCGCAAGCTAGGGCTGACGTCTCTCCTGGCCAGACTCAGTGAGTAGGGCGCTACGCCGGCGTACAGATCCTCCGGAAGGATCAGCGGGCTTAACGGGGAGAGACGGGAGAGGAAGGCCAGTCACGTGGGACGGCACATGGCGGACTGCTGCAGGCCGGGCTCAGTGAGGCGGGCGCTGTGCCGGCAAACAGACCCTCCGGAAGGGTCAGCGGGCGTGGCAGCAGTGGCAGTCCTCTGATCAGCCATCAAGTGATCTGAAAGTGGAACGGAGGGAGTCGGGGCGCGACCGTGTCGCGCAAGCTAAGGCTGACGCCTCTCTTGGCCAGACTCCGAGAGCAGGGCGCTATGCCGGCGTTCAGATCCTCCGGAAGGATCAGCGGGCTGTGGAGAGAGACGGGTGAGGAAGGCCAGTCAACGTGGGACGGCTCAGGGCAGACTGCTGCAGGCCGGGCTCATTGAGGCGGGCGCTCTGCCGGCAAGGCAGACCCTCCGGAAGGGTCAGCGGGCGTGGCAGCAGTGGCGGTCCTCTAGTCAGCCAGCAACACCGAGTCCCAACGGGAATCCTTTCCGTGATGCGAGGGCGGGAAAGGGTGGTCTGCACCGTAAGGGCTGCCGAAGAATCAACCGGAGCCGGAAGTGAGGAAGCAGGCAGGGGCCGCTCTCTTGCCAACAGCACTTGGTGCTCCCAGGCGGTCACCCCTCCAAGTACTAACCGAGCCCGACGTTGCTTAACTTCGGTGATCAGACGAGAACCGGTGTATTCAACTTGGTATAGCCGTTGGCCGGCGGTACAGCCCCCCGCGGTCCGACCAAACGTGTCCGGCCAAGTCGCACAGACATCACGAGGAACGAACCGCAGACCCGTAGAGACTGAGTCGCCGAACAGCAAGGGTCCACCCAAGGGGGCACGGTGAAGTTGCGCTCGCAGGTCCGGCGGCAACGTACTGCAGGGGCGGAGCAGGGCATCTCGACGCATGAGGTCGCAGTTGGCCGAAGCCACCATCGCGTTGACCGAGGAATGGTAGGCGGCGCAGTTGGCGGTCTCCGCGAGGACCAGCAGGTCTCCTAGGAGGGGAGAGATGGAAAGATGCCAGGATACCTCCACCCGACGACCCAAGGCTTGAGTGAGGAGCTCCATAACACCCGAGCAGGGTAAGGTGTTTCGGACCAAGGTCGCTGTCTTGTCCAGGCCCCGCGGCGGGGACCGCCGCAGCAGTCAGACCGCCGGCTAGCGACACCGCCGAAGGGTCCAGCGTAGGCAGAGGGATGGAGAAGGCTAGGAGAGTCCAACACACCAGTCCCGCCGAAACAAGATGTCTAAATCCGCGGGCCAGCGACGGTCGGAGAAGAAGACCGGCTCCTGGGACGTGGCGAGCTGTAGGTGCGACGAAAAGACGTCTCGAAGACCCTTAAAGCCGGGCGGTTGGGGAAGCGACTTAAACCTCTTGACCTGCCTCTCCGCGTCAACGAAGGCGGCGACCTTCCTCTTCAGCGGTGGGGAAGCTGGGCAGGCGTCCGCCGGCAGCGTCACGGCCACGATCCTGGCGGCTTCAACCGGAGCTAGAAGCGTCTCTGACTGGGAAGAAGACGGGAGCGCCGAGGGGGAAACATCCTCGAGGGCCGCGTGCGAGGTCGAGCGATCCTCCTCGTCCAACAGAGCCGAGACAGAGACTTCGGGTAGCAGGCTGAGCGCATCGTCCTGCAGGGGGCGTCGAGAATCCCGCTGACAGCGCTCGCGAGGCGAGCGAGGGCGCGGGCGTCTGGAGGAGGAACGGTGCGGATCAGAGTCGCGGCTGCGTCGCGACGGACGGTGCTGACGTCTCTCCGGGCCCTACTCCGGAAGTAGGCCACTATGCCAGCAAGGCGATCTTCCGGAAGGATCAGCGGGCCTGGTGCGGGGAGAGTGGTGAGGACGGCTCGTCAACGACGGACGGCTCAAGGCCGACTGCTGCTGGTCACTCTCAGTGAGACGTGCGCTAAGCCGGCAAACAGACCCTCCGGAAGGGTCAGCGGGCGTGGCAGCAGTGGCGGTCCTGTGGTCAGACAAAAACCGCGAACCCCGACGAGGGGACCGTTCCGTGCGGGAGTGGCCGAGGAAACAGCCAGGGCGGCCAACGTGTCAAAGGGCGCTGAACGCTCGTAAGCCGGGCGGGAACGCTCTCGGCGGAACAAGGGCCAAGGTCCGCCCACAGAACCTCCGGCCAGGCCGCACCCAGCTTACACTTTGGTATTAGTTTCCGTCCACTTAATCAAATTTCAAATACAACGATTTTGAATTTCCAAAACTACAGCAGCTCGCCTGAGCTCGCCCTTAGCACCACGTGAAAGTTCTGTGTTTACGTTCCGTGTGTGAGTGAGTGCGCGTGACTCACGTGAGCGCGCTTGTTGGGCTCAGTCCGCGGCGGCGCCTTGAGCCGATTTTCAATTGGGATAAAGCGCCTATTTAAAGCGCTGATTATTATTATTATTATTATTATTATTATTACACCTGCGGTCCGAGGAACCACCCGAACGCGGTAGGCAGACCGAGTGAGTCCGTCGGCCACCTAAAGTCACCGCACCGGGAGCACAACGACATTCTCTAAGCGTAAGCGGGCTCCCGGTGAAAGCGCAATGGGGCACTCTCGGAGGGCTAACGGGGCTTTAAACGGGCTAACACACACGGAGCCCAAGGCCCACGTGCAAAACGGGCGCGACACGGCAACAGCCGACCGTGAGCTAATCAGGCACTACGCACTGAAACGAACCACCAAGCAAAAAGCAGGGAAGCACCCACAGGCAGCCGGCTCTCAGCCCGAGGGACGGCCGAGGGAACTACCGCTACCTTACCTCTGCAACGAAGGGAAGGGGGGAAAGGGCAGTCAAACCGCCGTCCACAGAAGCAGAAGAATCCCCGCAAGCGGCCCAACGAAGCAGGAAGAGAAGGCCAGGTAGAAGGCAGGGTAGAAGCGGGCGCAGAGCACACGAAGTCGGCAACAAGCGTCGGTAGGCAGAAGACCGGTCGAGGCAGCGAGAGCGCAGGCCAGACACGTCTTCTCTCCACGAGCGAAGTAGAAAGACTGAATGGTCTCGTGACCGGATCTGGTAAGGTAGGTATGGGGAGATAACTCTCGGCCCCTCTGGGGGGGTTCCCCGAGTGCCTCTCGGGTTGTGTGGGCACACAACGGGCAAGTAGGCTAAAATTGAGCCTAGAAGTAGATATTCCCATGTAGTCATGTCATCGGTAATGTTTTTGAGGAAATAAAGGGTTAACCAGTGGAAGGAGGCCGTTTACCAAATCACAGTCATTTTCAATGTCAAAGAGCTCAAGACATCACAGGCACATGGATACTTCGTTTCTGCAAGAGGCATAGATCCTCATGAGCCCCCACAAATGCGTGCACACACACACACAAACCACCCACCTGGACCATTTCAGCATGAGGTGTGTGATCCGGCAGGATTCGAACATCAGCCCCACATGTGCGCAACTGGCTGCCTAGACCCACCAGGCTAGTGTCGACTACCACACGAAACTCCCGCACAGAGAGCGGGGGGTGATTTCGCGGCCGAGGTAATGGTCTGCGCTCTGTGGTCTGCAAGACAAAATGCAGTATGCAAAATATTTTAGATGCCTTTTCAGACAAAAATGGCATATGGACTCTAGAATGAAGACCACAATGTGCTGGTCTGTGATTTAGGACCTTGCAGCTTTGCCGCAAGTTCTGAAATCACAGACTAGAACACAAAAGGTTCTGAAAGTGAACAGAATACAAACTACTGTGAGACAAGCACACACATACATGCCGGTCGAGTTCTCACCTTCTGTGCCTTCCTGGCAGCTTTAGCCTTTTTGCGTTCATTTTTGGAGGGCCCAAGAAACTTGAGCGAGATCTGCGGTTCAAGATCAATGTCCAGTTGCCTTTCAAGGGCGATGGCAGTCAGGTGGTCATAAAGTTCCAGCAACACAAAGGCATCCAGTGCTACAAATGAAAAAAAAAACGAAAACAGATCAACCTCAGCCAGGTTTTCTGTTTACGGAAAAATCTCCCTATTTGACGGACGAAATGGAAGACCGTCTGACCCCGAGACGGACAATCTTGAGAATGAATTAACTTATCACTGCTGTATATAAGTACTCGATGGACTGTAGCCTGGGACAGATTTTTTGTCATGCTGTCTGTCCCAATGATGGACAATTTTAAACCCTAACAGAAAGCCTGTGGTACCTGTGAACCATAATGTCAAAGCGCCTTACACAAATTTGTTTTAACTCTTAAACTCCCAAACTAAATGACTTTTATTCTAAAAAATTTAAAGAATTTAGTTCTGGGAGTTTAAGAACTAATAATGCTGAATAAAACTCGGTCAAGCATGGCACAGTCTTCAAAATTCTGTGGTGAGGACGATGATTTTTTGTCACCGGAATGGAAACAGAGATAGATTTTCAATACACGACCAGAACACTCTGGCCCCTGACTCACCTGCATATGTGACCTGTGCAGGGCGCAGTGGGCGTCTCTCCCAGTCAGACATCTGCTCTGATTTACACAGAGGTTTGCCCAGACACCGCTGTACAAGCTGGCTCAGACCTTGAAGTTCTGAGTGAACAATCATTCATAAACTGTTAACCCTTTGGCTGTCGTTAGCACTTTTTGTCGCAAAGATTCCTGCAGGAATCATCGCGACAAAATTGCTACTGACACCCAAAGGGTTCACAAAAGCATGTGGTCACTGGTACTGTAAACAGTACAGGTGGCTGTGTGCACAAAAGGGTGAAAATGAAGAACTTTTCTGACAGGAAACTAAGCTATGGTGTATAACAGAACTTGTGCTGCCAAACAGGATAACAAAACGTCTTTAACCCATATATTGAGGCTAAAAGCTTCAAATTTGTAAACCGCCTTATGCAAGCTACATTATAGTACTTACAGATAAGGATATAGACCAATGGCTTTAGTTCAAGGGTGGTACCAGAATAGCTTGGCGCCTTAGAGGCGCCAAGCTATTCTGGCACTACCCTTGAACTATTTTAGTCAAACTAATAACACACACTGGTGTATTCCAAATGATAAGGGTTAACCCGTTCAGTTCCAAGAAAAACAGCACCACCCAACTGCAAGAGGTATAGATCCTCATGAGCCCCCGCAGCTGCCAGGGCTCATGAGGATCTATGCCTCTTGTTGACACCCTTTGGAATCCATGTTCCTGGGACACCTAGGGTTTTCGGGTCTTGAATTAACTCATTCTACCCCAGACACACCATAGAAAGATAAGGATCGACCATGATAGTTCAAGGGTGATGCCAGAATAGCTTGGCGCCTATAGGCGCCAAGCTATTCTGGCATCACCCTTGAACCATCATGGTTGATCTGTGTCCTGCACTGCAAAGCACTCTTCAGAGGACAACGGCAAAATTTGCGGATTTCGGTGTTGGGGTAGAATGAGTTAACGAAGATTGCAGAAACACAGTCTGCGTCAGCTGGCACTCAACGGGTTAATCTCATCAACTTCTTACTAAACTTGAATTCAGTGAGCTCTCTGACAATTTAACTGATTGCACTGTTATTTACTAGTTCCATTTCCGCTGCCAGTGGACGCTGATTATGTTTCTGAAATCTTTGTTAATTCTACACCAACACTGAACACTGACTCAAAATGATCTCAGTAAGAGATATAGACCTTCATAAGCCTGCGCAGGGGCCCATGATGATCTCTGTATCTTGCAGTTGGATTGTATTCACTTTTTTCTCAGCAGTGATGGGGTTAGTTTTCAAAAGAACACCTTCACTGTATATTCAGTCTTAAAAAAAAAAATGTGTACCTGCTGGTTCGTCCTCCCCTACTTCATCCTGTGAACTCTGTTTCTGACTTTTGACTTTTTTGCCCCTTCCCCCATCCGTAAGTGATCCACTTTCATCTAAACTGCCGGCATCAAACACAGGCTCAATAAGAGAGAACACCTGAAAATGAAATGGTCCGTAAGCATACACATGGCAGTTGACCATTGTCAACATACAGGGAGAGAGGGGCGGTATCATAAATGATTTAACACATTTCTGACCAAGAAATTTTGGCAGCGCGACTATCCCTGGCCTAAGCAATTTCTACTGCTGCATGACAGAAAAAGGGTCAAATCAGAAAAACAGCCTGTGTGGTCTTATCTGTGTATAGATTTCAAAGATTTTTGGAATTATTGTGTGCATATGAATTCTTATATAATGATTATAATAATAATTATTTCCTGTAAAAATAAATACTGCCATGCCCCCTCACACTTGTTCCTCTAAGACTTCTGCCACGAGTCTCACTACCCCCCCTGCAGTTGCTCTCCTCCTCTACTTCTTCACCATCTACGTCCAACATGATCTTACAATCCACCACCATTTTGCCGTGAAAAACTGCTGATCTTTTTACCATTTTGACTTATTCAAACACACTGAACACTCACTCAGATAGCTAACTCTGCTTTTAAAGTATCAAACATGAAAGTACATATGATGAACAAAGTTTTCTCGTTTGCGGGCGGGGGGAAGAAACTCACGCAAATGAAAAATATGAATTTTTTTCTCAAGTGTATTTTTTTGAAAAATACTTACCGATGCATTACTATTTGGAATACACTCTATTGAATATAGATTTCAGCCCAAAAGTTGTGTCCCCCACACAACCGGAGAGGAGACACCAGGGATCCACGCACAGGGGCCCCGGGTGGCCTCCCCTTACTACCCTATCCCGGCATTCGTAGGGCGACCCTGTCAGTTTCACACTTGGACAAAAGCGGCAAGCGGGGCAGGAGGGAGGGCAGTCCGAGTAATGCCATCGGTAAGTATTTTTCAAAAAAATACATTTTAGAAAAAAAATTAAATGTTTTTTCAAAATACATTACCGATGGCATTACTATTTGGAAGAATATCGAACAGGAGGAGGGTGCCGTTCCTAAAACCGCCAACATAACCACCCCGCCGGCCCCGGAGGGAGCACTCCCGACGATTTCAACTAGGACGTACCTAAGGCGCCTGAGGCGCGCGGAGGGAGTGCTGGGCCGCGGAGATGTCGCCCACCCGTGCCAAGGAGTCATGTTGGCCAGATAGGTCTCGGAGGTAGAAGCGGGCGAAGGTGGAGTCTGCATGCCAGCCGACCGCTGTAACAATATCCTTGACCGAGCAGTTGCGGTCCAGGGTGAGACTGGTGGCTACTGCTCGCACTTCATGCGCCCGGATCTGAAGAAGCCTATCGTTGTCCCGGGAGAGGTCCCAATAGGCCGACCTAATCACCCACCGCAGCCAGGACGACACGGTCTGGGCCGAGATATCGGTTCTGCCAGAAGACAGTGGGAGGAAGAGGCGAGAGCGCCCCCGGCGTCGCAGCTTAGAGCGACGCAGGTAAATCCTCAGCACCCGAACCGGGTCCTGTTGACGCGACTCACGGGAAAGGTCCGTTCCACGGAGAGGACGTACGGTCAGCATCTGGGGGGCCACCGAGGGGCGGCGGTTCTTGGCCAGAAAGGACAGGTCGGTGAGTAGCTGTGCAGAGCCGTCGGAACGAAACTGCAAACAGGCAAGAAGTACCGAGAGCACGTGAAGCTCGCTCACTCAGGACGCCGTGGCGAGAGCCAGAAGAAAACATGTTTCCGGGTCAGATCTGAGAAATGAGCCAAAGGCAGAGGTTCGAAACGGTCCGTATTCAGCCACGTCAGTACCCAGGCGAGGTCCCACCGAGGTACTAGGGAACGGGAGACTGGTCGTCGGAGCTCAATGTGTGCCAACAGGTCCGACAGGTCCTTGCAAGCGCCTGGGTCTGGGAGGCCCAGGTAGCGGTAAGTGTCCGCGATTATGGCACGGTAGCCCTTGACGGTAACGGGGGCTAAGCCTTGATCGTCGAAGAGCCACAGGAAGAACTCCGCCAGTTGGGGGGTGGCTAGATTTTTGTGAGGGAGACGCTGGGCAGCACACCGGACCTGAAAGACCCTCCACTTGCCTTCGTACACCTTCCGTGTAGACAGTCTGCGAGCTGCTGCAATCGCAGCCACCGCCGCATCTGAGAAACCTCTAGCGGTGAGGGCTTGCCGGACAATCTCCAGGCGTGTAGGAGGGGGCACTCCGGGCACGGATGGAAAAGTTGCTGGCGGGGCTGCTTGAGCATCGTGGGTGGGGTAGGAAGCTCCAGGGGCGGGTCCGTCGCTAGTGCGAGTAAGTCCGTGGTCCAGCTCTTGGTCCAATTGAAGGGGGCCACCAAGAAGACGACTGCGGAGCATCCCAGAAGCTTCCGTAGGACCTTTGGTACCAGGACTGACGGGAGGTAGGCATATGCGATCAGGCCGTCCCAAGGGATGGAGAGCGCGTCTACCGCCCAGGCGTGCGGGTCCGGTACTGGGGAGACGTAGACCGGGAGCTGGTTGTTCCATCTGGTGGCAAAAAGGTCCACTAGAGGCGTCTCCCACCACGATTGATTGATTGATTGTACATTGCTTAACGTCCCGACAGCAACAAGGCTTTCTCAGGACGTGCCTGCACTGCTTGTGAAAAAAAAAAACTAAACAGAACATTGAATGTATGTCGCCAGCCGGTCAAATACATTAAATAAACCTAACACATGGGCCTAAATAAAGCTAAGACCATTTAGCAACACACATCCAATATCAAGAGCTACAGGCAGTGCAGACAGTCGGGAGAGTTTTAAAAAGGCAAATACAGGTGAATGGACAAAGGGTAGACAGAAACACATGCCCCAGAATAGAGAGATAAACCCACCCTGTGGGGCTGACCAGGGTGACCCTGGGAACTAAAAAATACCTAACCCCACCCAAGTCCCCCAGGGCAGACCCGGGTGGGGCGTCTCCCACCACGAGCAGATCAGGCGAAAGATGTACGGGTGTAAGGACCACTCCATGTGGAGCCGGGACAGGGCGTCCGCGACCACGTTCAGGTGGCCGGGGATGTGGCGGGCTTGTAGAGTAATGCCCCGATCCCTGCACCAGAGGAGGAGGTGGTACAGGAGAATGCACAGGGAGGACGAGCGCGTGCCCCCCTGGTTCTGTATGTAAGCCACCACCGTCGAGTTTTGGGAGAGAACGAGAACGTCCTGGTTGGTCAAGGTCTCTTGCCAGAAGCTGAGGGCCAGCCAAACTGCCTTCAGCTCCAGCCAGTTGATGTGTTTGTCCGCCAATCCCCGAGGCCAAAGGCCCGAGGCCGAGACAAAGTCCGGTAGCAGATGTGCGCCCCAGCCGGCCTGGCTCGTGTTGGTGCAGAGAGACCATCGGGGCGGAGGGGAGTGAAGAGGCACGCCCGTAGCCAGCCAAGCGAGGTCTGCCCACCTCTGGAGGTGCGGACGAGCCAGAGGAGTAACCGGAACGGGATCCGACAGAGAGCCCAGCAAAGGACGCCAGTGGAGGAGGTGATGTAGCTGCAACGGGCGGGCATAAAGCCTGCCCAAGGGAAGCAAGTCCGCTGCCACGCTGAGAAGGCCCAGAAGTTGAAGCCAGACCCTGGCTGAGAAGGAGACCCCTATCTCCATAGAATGCGCTAGATCGACGATCTTCTGCCGCCTCGCCAACGGCAGGCGGACTAGGTTGAGGTCGGTCAGGAATTCCATCCCCAGGTGTAGAAAGCGTAGAGAGGGGGTAAGATCCGATTTGCCCAGGTTGACTAGGAACCCGAGACGGCGCAGAAGGGAAAGCAGTGCGTCGCTGTCCTCTTGGAGCGCCGAGGTGATCAGGTTGCGCAGCAGTAGGTCGTCCAAGTAGTTGGAGGCCGGGCTCTGGGATCGTTGGCGGAAGTAGGCCATCACCGCGTCGAGGAGCCTTGTAAAAACCCAAGGACTGATGTTGAGGCCGAAGAGGAGGGCGCGGAACTGGTAAACGACCCCACCAAAGGCAAACCGAAGGTACCGGCGAGACGACGGATGAATCGGGACGTGAAGATAGGCGTCTGACAGATCAAGGCTGATCGCGAAGTCCATCGGTCGGACGGCTGCTCGGGAGGATCCTGGCCGTCTCCATCCGGAAACGAGGGGCCAAAATGAAGGTCACAGGATGGACTGCACATCGCGGAGTGGGGACGAATCCTCCAGGTCCCAAGTTTCCTCCAGGCACTGCAATACCGCCTGAGTAGCCAATTCCAGGAAACCAGAGCACGCCAGCGAATTCCGCACTAAGCAAGCGATCCTGTCGAGAGGCCGAGGCCAAGCGTTCTGGACCGTTCTGTGGCCAACCGCCTGGTCTAGGGCCGCCGCATCCACCGCTGGAAGAGGGACGGCAAAATCTTGAGAGTGCCCAGCGTACCAGGCCTGGCCGAAACACAAGTTAATCCCCACAGGCCACCGCGGATCTGTGAAGAACCCCGTGTCGCCGAAGGAGTCGTGGCGTAACTGGGCGGAGAATGCATTGGTGAGGTCCCGGAAGCCGGCTGGCTGATGGAGGGACTTGCGACGCTTCACCTGCCTCTGCGCGTCGACCATGGCGGAAGCCTGTCTCTTCAGAGGGGGGGAAGGCGGACAGAAGTCGGGCGGGAGGAACTTCGCAATAAGCTGGGAGGCCTCTCCCAAGGCGCGGACCATCTGCGAGCCAAGCGAAGGGCCGACGTCGTCCGAGGAGGAGGAGACCGACGAGACAGCTGACAGGTGGGAGGGAGATCCAGCCGTAGAGTTCCGCAAGAAGATGGCCGAAGCCGAATCCGTAGGATGAAGGCTGAGGACATCCGGTTCCAAGAAGCTAGACCGTCTATCCCGCAAAGGCGCACGGAGGGACGACCGGCTCCGAAAGCGCAGATCCGCCACGCGAGAGATGGACGGAGCCGCCCGAGACGCCCGCAGGGGACGGAGGGACCGCGATAGATGGACGGTCAATAGGTTCCGAACGCGGGAGCCGGAGACCACTCTCCGAACGTAACAGGTCTTGAGACGAAGTGTCCGGGTCACACTGGGCCCGCCTGGAAAAATCGGGGCGGGGGGGCCATAAGGGGTCACGCCAAACCCGCTCAGGAAAAGCGGAGCGGGGATGGGACAAATTCCGGGCACGCGGCCCCAGCTCCGAGATCTCGGAGCGTGGGGGACGCGTGACGATGTCACACCGGGCCCGCCTGGTCGATAGGGGGCAGGGGGGGAGGGGTGGTGGGGGGGGACAGTCTAGGGTCACGCCAAGCCCGCTCAGGAGAAGCGAAGCGGGGAGGGGACAATCTTTGCGCACGCGGCCCCAGCTCAGACGCTTCGGAGCGATGGGGACGCGTGTCCAAGTCACACCAGGCCCGCCTGGCTGGTGCGGGGCGGGGGGGGGGGGGGGGGGGGGGGGGGGGGGGGAGGGGACAGTTTATGGTCTTGCCAAGCCCGCTCAGGAGAAGCGAAGCGGGGAGGGGGCAAATTTTGAGCACGCGGCCCCCGCTCAGAGGCTTCGGAGCATGGGGGACGTGTGTCAACGTCACACCGGGCCCGCCTGGACGAGACGGGGCGGGGGGAGGGGTGGGGGGGGGGGGGGGAGGGGGGGGGTGTGTGGAGTAAGCGAAGCTGGCCGGGCCCGCTCTGAAACAAAGGAACAGGGGGGCAGCACATCTAAGGGCCTCAAGTCACGCTCTGACGCCTCGGAGCGGGAGTGAGAACCTCTCTTAGTACGTTTTCTCTTTCTTACTACGCTTGCGTTCGTCCCGCCGAACCCGCTCGGGGGACCCAGAGCAGGGGGTGGCAGACGAACGCTCAGCTTGCCTAGACCACTCGCCCGAAGAGGAGCGGGAGGTGAGCAGACTCAAGGGGCTCAAGCCACGCCCTGACGAAGCACAGCGTGGGGAGCGCGACTCAGTAACTCGCCTACCCTGCTCCGAAGACTCGGAGCGGTGAGGGAGTACCTGCGAGGTAATGGTGCAAGAAGGGGACTTACCTGCGGGCCGGATGGCCCGGACGACGGAGCAAAGCGGTGCCCGAGGAGCCGACGGAGTGACGCCATCCTGTGGCGGAGTCCGGGGAGACTGAAGCAGCCGAGAGGGCCGGTCACGTCTGTAGAAGTCCCACATCTGCGACCACCGGTCTTCCGCCACTCGGTACACACGTCACACATCCTGTCTGAAGAACAGCCCGAACACGGCAAGCAAGCGTCGTGGGCGTCGGAAGGCCACTGAAAGTCCCCGCAAAGGAGGCAAGACTTCAACACAGAAGTAGCCATAGCGTCCGCTGAACACCGTACGTAGGCGTAAAAAACACCCAAGTCGCACTCACACCACGAGGCACAAAGTCACGTGAGTAAAGTCACAAGCCTAAACCCCAAGGCCCCAGCCAAGGGCGAAGCTCACTGAAAGGTAGAGCCCGTCCGAACCAGACGGCGCTCAGTTCACACAGTCTTCAAACTTCGAAGAGTAGAGAAGCCAACGAAAGGTAGAGAGTCCAAGGCCTATCGTTCTTAGTAAACCACTGAAGATAACATCTGAAAAGGAGCAAGGCAAAAAACTTGACCATACACGGTCAAGCTAAGAGTGAAAACTGACAGGGTCGCCCTATGAATGCCGGGATAGGGTAGTAAAGGGAGGCCACCCGGGGCCCCTGTGCGTGGATCCCTGGTGTCTCCTCCCCGGTTGTGTGGGGGACACAACTTTTGGGCTGAAATCTATAGGCAATAGAGTGTATTCCAAATAGTAATGCCATCGGTAATGTATTTTGAAAAACAATCTCGTACGCTCGTATGCAGTCAGATATTTTACCATTTCCAAACATTCTCCTGCAGTGTAAACATTCACATGTGTATATCTGATGCTACAGGCACAAAACAGCCTCTGTGTTCCTGACATGGGTGGATGCTTTTTTTTCTTTTATTTTTATTTTTTTTATTTTTTTATTTTATTTTTTTTTTTTTTGGGGGGGGGGGGGGGGGGGGGGGGGTAGGGGGCTGAAATTTGTCTGTCCCAGTGAGTGACACCCTTCCATTTTTTTTCCATCCCTGGCAACATTTATCCATCCAATATGGAGAATTTTCTGCTTACTCATTGGAGATGGGCCGCTTCCAGATACGTGACAATAGCGGCACGTCTCCAATGAGTTAACGAACAGCCTGCAATCAATCTACTGCTGATGCTTAAAGTTAACCCTTTGGATGTCGGTAGCAGTTTTGTCGCGGTGATTCCTGCAGGAATCATCACAACAAAAAACGCTACCGACAGCCAAAGCATTCACCCCCTTGTGCCTGCAGCCACTGGTCCTGTGAACAGCAGTGGAGACTGCTTGCACAAGGGAGTTAACCCCTTCACTGCCAGTGGATGCAGATTGTGTTTTTGAAATCATTAATTCAACGCCAAAGACCCCAGCCTTCCTAGGAAGGCAGATACAAAGTAGTGTCAGAACAGGCACAGATCCATTTTAACCCTCAGCAACTGCCAGGGCTCATGAGGATCTAAGCCTCTTGCCGCTGGATCACATTCCGTTTTTATCTGCAGTGAATAGGATAACTCCTCTAGACATGCTTGCGCACACACACACACACCCGCCCTCCTACATGCCTCACCTGTTTCGCCACAACCGCGACATCCACCACCCGTCTCATGCGAGCAAGAGCCCGTGTCATGGCAGGAATGGTTTTGACCAGCATCCTCAGGTCTGATGAAAATCCATAACCTGTAATGAACAAAACAATGTGTATGTTTTTAAATTGTCACTGTTTTCTCTGGTTTTGTGACCACGCTGTGCATGCAGCCGCCATTACTGGAAACAGTGCCTGTGGCTGCATGCACATGGGGGTTAACCTATTCACTGCTGAGAAAAATTTAACACCACCCAAGTGCAAGAGGTATAGATCCTCAAGAGTCCCCGCGGTTGCAGGGGCTCTTGAGGATCTATACCTCTTGCTGAAACCAGTGTGTTCCTTTGATGGCTGGGGATCTTTGATGCTAAACTCATAATGATTTCACAAGCACAATCTGCATCCAAAACTCCAATGGCAGAGAAGGGGCCAAGTTAACTCCGTTACCTGCAAGCTGGAATTTGCCTCAGTAGGTAGGTGTTAGTTCAAGTGGCCTTACCATGGAGGCTGAAATGTTGTGCCTAAACAAATTTGGTGCCTGGAGATGTTGTACGTTAGTCAGACCCTACCTGTTCACCACACAGAACTGGACCTCAAAGTCAAAGTGAACAAAGTTACACCATGGCCATCAGGTTTTAACCTTTCAATGCCTGTGGATGCAGATTGTGCTTCTGCAATCTCTGTTAATTTATGGCCAAAGAGACTCGGCCGTACCTGAAACATGGATTCAAAGTGCCATCAGCAAGAGACATAGATCCTCATGAGCCCCCGCAAATGCGGGGGCCCATGAAGATCTATCTCTTGCAATTGGTTTAAGTGCCCTTTCTCTCAGCAGTCAAGGAATATTTAGAGGAATATGGCTCATCCAGTACAGTCCATATGTAAGAGGCACATGCCCCCCCCCCCCCCCCCCCCCCCAAGATTTTCAGAAACTGAAACTGCCTCCTCACCTAGTATCAAGTTGTTTTCATCGGCAAAGAGAGCCATAGACATGCGGTGCCAGTCGTCATCAGAAAGAATGTCCTGTAGTCGTGCAACATCCACCAGAAACACATGGTCCCTCACAGCTACTTGCAGTAGTGCCACCCTGTTAGCCACACATAAACACTGATCAAATATGCCAGACTTTTTGTTGACACTAAATTCTCCATATCTGACGGGCACATTTTTATGAGGATGGAAAAAATGGAATGCCATCTGTCACTGGGATGGACAAATCTTGAGAAAAAAAAACATAGCCCTGCCATGTTTCAAGTACAAGATGGACTGTAGAGAACATGGACCGGACTTTTTGTCATGCTGTTGTAAATACTAGTGGAAAGCCTGCATGCAGTGTAGACTTCACAATAACAATGGTCGTGTAGACTTCACTCATAACATAGGTTGGATAAACTAAGTCAGATATACCTATGAAATAACCAATAATGAAAGAAACATGCTTTGAAAAGTCTACAAAACAATCTATTCAATTTTGAGGTTCATACCTTTTGTCAATATTGATAGATAAACAAACAGAAATACAATGGTCTACTTATCTTTTAAAGTCAAGTCAGGTCAAGTGAAATGAAATGAAATGCAATCCAATCGCTGTATTGGGTTCAACAGACAAGAACAGACACCATCTGCATAAGGCATAGACTCTCATGAGCCCCTGCAGTTGCAGGGAATCATGATAATCTAAGCCTATTGCTGGCCGAGATGGTCTAAACTGGTTTCTTGTCATCCTTGCCAAGCATGGGAAGACTGCAGTGTAGACAGCGTGGGGCTCATGAGAGTCTGACAATGTAGGGACTTGTGTGTTATTTTTTTTTATAAAAAAAAAGGTCTGTACATCACAACTATGTGATGGCTTGATGTGACCAGCCAATCACATAGTACAGTGCAGTGTACAGACTTTTTTTAACCAAGAGCGTCTCTGCATATTGCAGCTCTGTGGATTAGGCCATGTCATAAATGGTACGCATGCCTACAAGGGAAACCCATAAAAGAAGCACAGCTTACCTTTCTTGTCGGCCAATAAAGCCAGGACGCCATTCTGAGTCCACACCAATCACAGTGTCTGGCTGAAATAAGAGAACAGCCATGAACAGAAACTAGACAGCAGGCCCTCTGACTGACAAATGCTGAGTGAACATGCAGAAAAACACAAAATCTAAATGCTCAGACTTTAAAAATGAAATCTTTCATCTGGTACGGATAGCAGAAACTGCAAACAGGCGGGACACACCGAGAGTGCATGTAACTCGCTCACGCGGGACGCAGTAGCGAGGGCCAGGAGGAAACACGTTTTCCGGGTTAGGTCGGAGAACCGCGCCAAGGGCAGGGGTTCGAAGCAGTCCGAGTTTAGCCATGTCAGGACCCAGGCGAGGTCCCACTGAGGGATGAGCGAACAGGAGACTGGTCATCGGAGCTCAAAGTGGGCCATAAGGTCCGAGAGGTCCTTGCCACGGCAGTTTAGCCTATGCTCTTTAGTTTTCAGCTGGCTGCCCGCCGGCGCGCGCCAGCACACTTAGAGATTGGCTTCGTGGGAGCACTGAGATAGTGAGGCAGCCTCCTTCCCCTTACTATCAGCGCGCTAAATACCATCACTGATAAGGCGCCAGCTATGCGGTCTCGCTTCCGCTGGGGATGTGAATAGCGCAGCAGCCGTCTTTGTTTACAGTACTACTGTGCTTGACCCCGATTATCTCTTAACCTCTGCTGCATACATCGGCGAATAAGCTGTAAATTACAGATGTTGTCTTTTAACCGGAATTAATTCACCTGCAGTTGTGAGTGATTATTTGAACATACGTCGTCTTGTAGAGGAGAAATTGTACTATCTTTGGACACCAAACATGCTGGGGTAATCTGCGTGGATGTGTGTCATGCACTGGCTCAAAGTATCACTAGGAGACGGATTAGATGCAGCCTTCCGTTAGTTTATCAAACTTTTTATCACATCACTGTTCATAAACAAAAGTTTTTGGAAAGTTCAGACAAAGTCAGTGATGTCAACAGATGTCTTAACTGGCATATCCCATGCTAAAAACTTCAATCAACATACCGGAGTCCTGCTACAGACGATTTGGTGGGCCATGTGAAAACGGTAATCCATTCAGAGAACGCCGACATGAATTAATCATTATGCGAATTTTACCAGGTCAGTCAATGTTTTTAACAATATCACAATTTTAACACAGTTTGAAAACAACACACAAAGCAGAGGTTCAACTATTTGATGTTCAGAGATTCAGTTCCGGCTAAATGTCACATTAAAATGGCTTAAAATGAGTGTGTCTACAGGGTCACTATGATCCTGCGTCTAAACTTGGTAGGCCGATCAGTGTCATTTTTTGGACGTGTAACGGTCTGTGAATACCTGATGAAAATGTGGAGAAACCAAAGCCAAATGCTCTGTCAGAAGGATTCTAAGCTTCTGTTGAGGATCTCTCTGTGCCCATGCCTTCCTTTTCAAGATATTCACGATTGCATCTGAAGATAAGTAGCGGCTAATGTGTCTGTTTGTTTGTCTATTTTGACAAAGGGTATTTACCCGAAATATTAATAAATTGTGTTGTACCGTTTTTTCTAAGCGTGTTTCTTTCTCCGTTGGGTACACGATTGCATGAGTTTCAACAGAAAGAGTTTCATCAAAGGCTACCCAAAGATCGGCACACGTTTTGTGAATGTCTGTAGAGCTTGTGTGTTCCACTTGTTTACTTAATCTGACAAGCTTAGTATGACACATGAAACAAATTGTTTTAGAATGCTTCCCTTCCTGGTCGTTGAGCACATCAATGTTGTAACACGAAAAGAAACTGGTGTATTTAGTGCACAAATACATGGGTTTGTTTTTGTCTTTGACTGCTCGCCTAGACCTTCTACCACAAAGTCTACACAAAGAATTCACGGCCTCCAAATGTCTTGGAAAGGAATGTTCATTCTCCATGGCTTTAACATGCGCTACTTTACATAAATGCATCAGATAAGGGCATGTACACATAGTGATACATCTGGCACTGAAAACCAGTTTTTTTACACACTCGCACTGTCTACCGCGGAAGGAAAGTTCCTCGAACTACACACATTTTAATCACGTAATAACCACAGAAGTCAAAGCTGATTACAAAAGAAGCTTACATGAGCTTGAAGAGGACATTTTCAAGCATAGTATTACATAATGATATTTACGATTGAAACTTTTTAGCCACGGTAATAATAAGTTATTTCCCCGCTGTACATCAACTTTGTGATTTATGAGAAAGCATTTGACAGCGTGGACCGAGAGACTCTGTGGAGACTCCTACAACACTATGGTGTACCCACAAAGCTCGTCCGCCTGATCAAGAGCAGCTATGATGGCATGACATGTCGCGTGATCCACGAAGGGCAGTTCACCAGAGAGCTCCAGGTCAGAACTGGTGTCAGGCAGGGGTGTCTGCTGTCTCCGTTCCTCTTCCTACTGGCCATAGACTGGGTCATGAAGATGACCACAGAGCACAGACGAAGTGGAATACAGTGGACACTGTGGACACAGCTTGACGACCTCGATTTTGCAGACGACTTGGCATTACTGTCCCACACTCATCAACAAATGCAGGACAAGACCACGAGGCTTGCTGACATCTCGTCCCAAGTGGGCCTCACCATTCACAAACAGAAAACAAAGACAATGAGGCTGAACGCAACCAGGGAAGAACCAGTCTTGCTTGCTGGCACCCCGTTGGAGGAGGTGGAGTCCTTCACCTATCTCGGGAGCATCATAGACAAAAAAGGCGGCACTGATGCAGATGTCAGAGCACGAATCGGTAAAGCCAGAGCAGCCTTTCTCCAGTTGAAAAAAGTGTGGAGTTCCAGAGAGCTGTCACAACACACCAAAGTCCGGATTTTCAACTCCAATGTAAAAGCAGTTCTCCTATATGGAGCAGAGACATGGAGATTGACAAAAACCACAGTCAACAGAGTACAGACCTTCATGAACAGTTGCCTTAGAAGAATTTTGAAAATCCACTGGCCAGAGAAGATCAGCAACGTCAGACTCTGGGAGAGAACAGAGCAGATAACAGCAGAGAATGAAATTGGGCGAAGAAGATGGGGATGGATCGGTCACAGTCTGAGAAAGCCAGCTTCCAGTATCACTAGGCAGGCATTGTCATGGAACCCCCAGGGAAAGAGGAAAAGAGGTAGGCCGAGAAACTCCTGGCGTCGAGACCTCCAAGCAGACATCAAGAGACTGGGAACCACCTGGAGTAGAATCGAAGGAGAAGCACAGGACAGGAGTTGCTGGAGGTCTCTCGTCGACGGCCTATACCCGGGTAGGGGTGACAGGCGTAAGTAAGTAAGTAAGTAATAATAAGTTATTAACAGGCTAAACTGGTCACATGCCTGACAGCCTTCAACAGGAAACAAAGAGCGCTACGCTTCCCGCCTGCAGCTCGGCTGAGCCTGCTGTGACTCGTGCGCATTTATCAGCGAAGTGGGTCACGGCCGGGTCAGAGCCAAACTAAAGAGAGCGATTTCCAGAAGGGTAAACTGCCATGTTGCACACACCCGGATCTGGGAGGCCCAGGTGGCAGTAAGTGTCCGCAATCATTGCCCGGTATCCCTTGATGGTAATGGGTGCTAAGTCCTGATCGTCGAAGAGCCACAGGAAAAAATCCGCCAGTTGGGGGGTAGTCAGATCCATGGGGGGGGGGAGCCGCTGGGCGGCGCACCAGGACTAGAAGACCCACCACTTGCCTTCGTAGACATTTCTGGTAGAAAGTCTGTGGGCTGCTGTGATAACCTCCATTGCCGCACCCGAGAAACCTCTAATGGCGAGGGTTTGCCGGACAACCTCCAAGCGTGTAGGAGGAGCCGCTCCGGGCACGGGTGGAAGAGAGCCTGTCGGGGCTGCTTGAGCATCGAGGGTGGGGTAGGAAGCTCCAAGGGCAGGTCCGTCGCTAGAGCGAGGAGGTCTGTGGTCCAGCTCTTGGCCCAACTGAAGGGGGCCACCAAAAGGAGAACCGGAGAGCATCCCTGAAGTTTCCGCATGATCTTGGGCACCAGAACGGTAGGCGATCAACCCGTCACATGGCCCAGATGAGGGGGTCTGGTACGAGCGAGACAAAGAGCGGGAGCTGCTTGTTCCACCTGGTGGCGAAGAGGTCAATTAACGGCGTCTCCCACCGTGTGCAGATCAGGCGAAAGATGTCTGGGCGTAGGGACCACTCTGTGTGGAGGAGATGGCCGCGCCAGGATAGGGAGTCCGCGAGGACGTTTACTTACATACTTACGCCTGTCACCCCTACCCGGGTATAGGCCGTCGACGAGAGACCTCCAGCAACTCCTGTCCTGTGCTTCTCCTTCGATTATACTCCAGGTGGTTCCCAGTCTCTTGATGTCTGCTTGGAGGTCTCGACGCCAGGAGTTTCTCGGCCTACCTCTTTTCCTCTTTCCCTGGGGGTTCCATGACAATGCCTGCCTAGTGATACTGGAAGCTGGCTTTCTCAGACTGTGACCGATCCATCCCCATCTTCTTCGCCCAATTTCATTCTCTGCTGTTATCTGCTCTGTTCTCTCCCAGAGTCTGACGTTGCTGATCTTCTCTGGCCAGTGGATTTTCAAAATTCTTCTAAGGCAACTGTTCATGAAGGTCTGTACTCTGTTGACTGTGGTTTTTGTCAATCTCCAAGTCTCTGCTCCATATAGGAGAACTGCTTTTACATTGAAGTTGAAAATCCGGACTTTGGTGTGTTGTGACAGCTCTCTGGAACTCCACATTTTTTTCAACTGGAGAAAGGCTGCTCTGGCTTTACCGATTCGTGCTCTGACATCTGCATCAGTGCCGCCTTTTTTGTCTATGATGCGAGGACGTTTAGGCGGCCCGCAATGTGGTGGGCCCGGAGAGCGATGCCCCGGTCTCTGCAACAGAGCAGGAGATGGTAAAGGAGGATGCACAGAGAGGGCGAGCGAGTGCCCCGCTGGTTCTGAATGTAGGCCACCACTGTCATGTTGTCTGAGAGAACTAGTACCTCCTGGTGTCCCATCATCTTCTGCCAGGCGCTGAGGGCTAACCACACTGCTTTCAATTCCAGCCAGTTGATGTGCTTGCCGGCAAGGTCCCGGGGCCAGAGGCTCAAGGCCGAGGCGAAGTCTGGAAGCAGGTGCACTCCCCAACCCAACCAGCTCACGTCGGTGCAGATGGACCACCGGGGCGGAGAGAAGTGTAGGTGCACACCCGAAGCCAACCAAGACAGGTACGTCCACTGCTGGAGGTGGGGCCAAATCAGAGGGAGAACGGGGACCGAATCCATCAGCCCAGCGGAGGACGGGCGCCAGTGCAGGAGAAGGTGTAGGGCCCGGAACTGGTACACGACCCCGCGAAAGGCGAAGCGCAGATACCGGCGGGAGGACGGGTGAATGGGCACATGCAGATACGCGTCCGCTAAATCGAGGCTGATCGCTAAGTCCATCGGCCAGACCAGCGAGCGAAGGATCCTGGCCGTCTCAATCCGAAAGTGCGGAGGCCCGAGGCCCAGGCGAAGTCCGGAAGCAGGTGCGCTCCCCAACCCGACCGGCTCATGTCGGTGCATGATTGATTGATTGTACATTGCTTAACGTCCCGACAGCAACAAGGCTTTCTCAGGACGTGCCTGCACTGCTTGTGAAAAAAAACCTAAACAGAACATTGAATGTATGTCGCCAGCCGGTCAAATACATTAAATAAACCTAACACATGGGCCTAAATAAGCTAAGACCATTTAGCAACACATCCAATATCAGAGCTACAGGCAGTGCAGACAGTAGGGAGAGTTTTAAAAGGCAAATACAGGTGAATGGACAAGGGTAGACAGAACACATGCCCAGAATAAGAGTAAACCCACCTGTGGGGCTGACCAGGGTGACCTGGAACTAAAAATACCTAACCCACCAAGTCCCCAGGCAGACCGGGTGGGGGTCATGTCGGTGCAGATGGACCACCGGGGCGGAGAGGAGTGCAGGGGCACGCCCGAAGCCAACCAAGACAGGTCCGTCCACTGCTGGAGGTGGGGCCGAATCAGAGGGAGAAAGGGGACCAGATCCATCAGCCAGAAGTAATGTATGCTTGGCTCGCCAGGCCCGCTCGGACAATTTGGAGTGAGGGGGGCAGAAATTCTATGGCTCGCAGGCCCACGCGCAGATGAATCGGAGTGTGGGGGAAGCGTCATCGAGTCTGAGCGGGGCGGGGGGGGGGGGGGGGGGGGGGGGGGGGGATGTAACTACATCTCGCCTGCCCCGCTCAGTAGACTCAGCAGGGAGGGAGCGTCTCTAAAGTCAGCGTAGAAAGAACGCACTTACCTGGGGGCCGCACAGCCCGAACGACGGAGCGAAGGGGGGCCCTAGGCACCGACAAAGCAACGACATCTGAGCTAGAGTGCGGATGTCCCAAAGAGGGCGGGGAAGCTGGGGGAGCCTGCTGGGGCCGGGAAGGACACTCGCGCCGGTAGAAGTCCCAGAGCTGAGACCAACGCTCCTCCCTCCAAGCGGCACACACGTCACAAGTCCGACTCAAAGCGCAGTCAGAGCACAGGAGGCAGACGTCATGGGAGTCCGAGGGCCACTGAAAGTCCCCGCAGCGAAGGCAAGTCTTCATGCGCGAATTCGCCATAACGCCAACCATAGCCGGTACGACCTTTTCTCTTTGCACCACAAGCACACACAAGGCCGGTAACAAGAGTTCAAAGGCTGTAGAACCACAAGCGAGAACGAAGTAAGAGTTCTGTTCTTGCCACACGTACACACGAGGCCGAAGCCAACATAAAAGTTCAATGCAGTAAGAGTCCGAGAACGACGCATGACGAAGCCAGTTGCAAAACACAGGAGCTAGGCCAAAACACAACCACACACGGTCGAGCTAAGGGTGAAACTGGCGGGCTTCCTCCCAGCATGTGACCAGATAGGGAGGGAAGGGGAGGCCACCCGTAATTGTAATTTTGTACAATTAGTTTTTTGTTAAGCGCCTAGAACTCTAATCCGACATTAGGCGCTATACAAGTACTCATTATTATTTTCATTATATTACAGAAGAGAAGGTAGATCCACCATTTTAGTTCATGCACCAAGCTATTCTTGCACCACCCTTGAAACTATCAGTCAAATTATTTCAAGCAATCGTGTATCAGGACGAAACGGATTAAATTCAGTCTATTGTATTAACCCCCTTGTTCACAGTTCCTGTGGCTAAATGGGATAACGCTTCTAACAGACACCAACCTGGCCGATGGTCCTGTAGAAGTCTCGAAGCTGTTCTTTAGAGTCTATAACAGTGATCTGACTCTCATGCAGACTAAGCGTATGGTAGCAGCTGAGCATTTCATTTACGGAGTACGTGTTGCCATCCGCATCCCACAGTTCCTCATCATTCACCCTCGCCTGAGGGTATGCCGGCAGTGCAACACCATCTTGTCCCGATGCCTGGAGAGCAGCTTCATTTGTTTCCCTGTATGCAGAGATAAAAATATGTCAACATTTATGTTCCATGCAAATCAGCAAGGATTTTATTTAACCCTTTGGTGCCAAGAAATGTGTAACTCCCCCCAAACTGCAAGAGGCATAGAGCCTAATGAGCCCCAGCATATGACGGGGTTCATGAAGCTCTATGCCTCCTTCAAATGGGATCATGCTGTCATCAGTTACCAGCAAAGAGCTGGCAAGTGCCATTCTAGAGAGAATGACAGCAGTGCTCCACATGGAACTCGGAGCTACAAACAGACCACATAGCTACCATCTGTACCATCACTGAACACAAGAATGACAAAATGTATTTTCTCTAAAATGTATTTTTTCGAAAAATACTTACTGATGGCATTACTAATAGGATAGTATAATGCTTATCTTACCAATTTCAGCCCCCAAAAAACGTGTATACATCACAACCAGGGGGGCGACTCTAGGGAGCCGTTACCAGGAAATCCTGGGTTGCCTCCCCTGCCTCCCTATCCGGTCACGTGCCTGGCAGTACCCGTCAGTCTTTGCCTTAGCTCAACAGCGGCAAGCGGGGCAGGAGAGAGGGACCTCTGAGTAATGCCATCAGTAAGTATTTTTCGAAAAAATACATTTTATAGAAAAATACATTTGTTTTCTCAAAACTCTTACCGATGGCATTACTAATAAGAAGAATTGCGAATAGAAAGAGGGTGCCGCCCCCCCTATGCATCTCCCACATGTACACTTTGCCAGGAAAAAAACACCCCGCATCGTGCGTTAAACTATCGAGGGCCCCTCATGCGCCCACTCCTGACAGTTTCAGCAAGGCGTGACCTACAGGGAGTGTCTCGCTGCCGAGATGTCCCCCACTCCAGGGCCAGGCTGTTGCGCTGGCCGGATAGGCCTCGGTATCCGAGACGGGCAAAGGTGGATCACCCCGCCAAGCCAAGGCTGCCCAATGTCTCTTCTGTGCAGTTGCGGTCCAGGCGGTGCCCAAAGCCACTCCTTCGATCTCTTGTGCCCGGGTGCACACCATCCTCGCCCGCTCCTCTCTCTCTGGGCGTGGGGACCGAGCTCCCGATGCCTGGACTCGCCTAGGGAGCACGACCCGTCATGGGCGGACCAGCAATTCCCTCACCCAAGGTGGGGCAGGGCTCCCGGATCACGGCAGTTTACCCTTCTCTAAATTGCTCTCTTTAGTTGGGCTCTGACCCGGCCGTGACCCACTTCACTGATAAGTGCGCACGGGTCTTGGCAGGCTCAGCCGAGCTGCGGGCGGGAAGTGTAGCGCTCTTTGTTCACGGGGCGTGGAATTCCTCCAGGGTGGTGCTAGAATTACTTGGCGCCTCAGGCGCGAAGCTATTCTGGCACCAACCTTGAACTATCATGATCAAATTTATTTCAAGTATCAAGATGAAAATAATGGGCTAAGCGTATTACCGCAGGTCAATGACTGCCCCGGGAAGCTTGTCGTCAGGCAGGTGAAGCCGCTGAGCCCAGAACAGGGCCTCCGACACCTGACTGCTGAACACCAGGTGCTCTACTAGCTGTTCCTGCAGGTACAGTTGTCCTTCACATTTTCCTGTACACGACAATCAATCAATGGGAGACATTCCTAAATCAGAATCAGGTCAGCTGATGGCTCTCTGAGTGTGGGGATCGAGTACCCGCTGCCTGGACCGGCTGGGGAGCATTTCCCATCGTGGGCAGACCCGCATTTCACCCACAAAAGGGCAGGGTAGGGTCTCTGGTGTCTGTACCTAGTGGGGCGGCGCGCGCCCTTATGGCTGCTGACAGGCTCCCCTGAGTGTGGGTATCGAGCTCCTGCTGCCTGGCGTCACCTAGGGACCCCGTCCCGTTACAGGGGGGGCCGGCATTTTGCCCACTGAAGGGTGGGGTAGGGCTCCTGGTGCCTGTACTTGACGGGCGGGCACATCCCGTCGGCTGCTGACCGTCTCTCGCATAGAAGGCCCACAGCTGTGACCAGCGTTCCTCAACCCATGCCGCGCAGGTGTTACATGTTCGCCCGGAGGAGCAGCCCAACAGGGCAGGCTCACATAGTGGGAGTTGGTCGGCCAGAGGAATTGTCCGCACCTGGTGCAGGTCATGAACAGTGCACTGTAACAAAGCAGACAAACAACCATCGTGCGGGGCGTCCCCCGTCAATGACGTCCCCCATTCCTCTTATTCTGACAAAACACCGGCGAATGCATCAACCGAAGCTTTACCTTGTCATGGTCGAGCCGCTACCAGGTCCTCCCACAAGAGACCAACCAAGTAATCCCCCAGAAAAACCCAAGGTAATCCTCCAAGCTTCACACAGAGTTCACTCTCTCTCCTTCCCTCTTTTCACATAAATCCAGGGGAAGCACACCAAGCCCCACTTCGAAGAGGTAACCACACACGAAGCGGTAATCCCACACAAAGCAGTAATCAAACACGAAGTCTTCTGGTAATCACATCGTACACAGCCGAAGCGAAGCAGGCTGAACAAAACCGGTCTTGGTGAGCTAAGCACAAAGACTGGCGGGTACTGCCAGGCACGTGACCGGATAGGGAGGCAGGGGAGGAAACCCAGGGTTTCCTGTTAACGGCTCCCTAGAGTCGTCCCCCTGGTTATGATGTATACACAACGTTTTTTTGGGCTGAAATTGGTAAGCTAAGCGTACCTTCCTATTAGTAATGCTATTGGTAAGAATTTTGAGAAAACAGACAAGTGTAAAGAATTTCTCGGCAAGCAAGATAAATAAAGTTTACTTGACAACAGACAGCTCAGTAGCTCAACTCACTTTTCTTTCACACATGAGCACCTATACAAAACTAGCACTACTTCAACCCTTCACAATAACTGAATAAGTTAACCTGTTACATCCTGAGGCTGAATTTTTTTTCAATTGCTTATTGTCCTATAAAAGGCTACATTACAGATTAGGAAATAGATCGACTATTTTAGTTCCAGGGTGGTGCTAGAATTACTTGGCGCCTCAGGCGCGAAGCTATTCTGGCACCAACCTTGAACTATCATGGTCAAATTTATTTCAAGTATCAAGATGAAAATAATGGGCTAAGCGTATTACCGCAGGTCAATGACTGCCCCGGGAAGCTTGTCGTCAGGCAGGTGAAGCCGCTGAGCCCAGAACAGGGCCTCCGACACCTGACTGCTGAACACCAGGTGCTCTACTAGCTGTTCCTGCAGGTACGGGTTGTCCTTCACGTTTTCCTGTACACGACAATCAATCAATGGGAGACATTCCTAAATCAGAATCAGGTCAAAGACAGTAGTCTGTGCCCCTTTACAGCAAGACCACCCACACAGTAACAAGGGACTATTCTGCTGGATCACTCCACTCACTGCAGCATGTGTTCTCATAACAGTTGCATTCTTAATACTTCAAACTGTGGATGTCAGTGAGGAAACTGTTGCGAGCACGAGGCGTATATTCTCACGAGGCCCTGAGGCTGCAGGAGCTCATAAGAATAGGTACGCATCTTGCAGATGGAGTGGCTAGATGAATCCCCTGAATCTTTTTAAGTCTATGCAATTTTGGGGGGCCTACTTCTGATTTAAGGCTATCCTATACTTTCAGATACAAGGCATCCTCCCCATCTATTTATCATGAAGACCTGACCTCTAACATCTGACGGGAAAATATTAACCCTTTGCGTGTCGGTGGCAGTTTTAGTCGTGACTAAAACCGCTGTCAAATACAAAACAGCAACTGCTCCCTGTAGGCTATCCAAATCAACAATTACACACCACAGGCACAGCACTGGACAGACCGATAACTTATCCAGTACAAATACCTTGTCATCGAGATGCCCACTAAATGTGTACTTGAATATACTAAGTAATTTTTTTCCCTGCACCATAAATGTACATCAGAGAAAAGACTAACATCAGCTAACATACCCAAACAAGCTCTCTCCATGGCCCATCTCCCATGCTGCCCTGAAATAGAAAATTAAACAAAGTGAGGAAGTGAATTATGCAGCCTTTCAGGCAGATGTTAGTATCTATTATGAACAAAATGAACACAACTTGAACTACCTTACAAGATGGGATGACCCATGCCCATAAAGTCTCTTCTATATGAGTTTGCATGCATTTTCCCACTTTTTGCACAATTTGCTCGCAGACAACATCAGAAAGACGGAGACAGTGTTCCTAAATCAAATTGTCTGAGAGAGACAATGACAACGACTCTTTATTTTACAACAGTGAAACTTTTGGTTGGGTGAACCACTTTTTTTTCAACTTGCTGTTAGAGAGAGAGAGCATAGCCTCAATTTCAATTCATGTTTAACAATGACGTGTCTGGTGCCTTGCATCAATATAGCAACATTGCACAACACTGATGTTCCTGCTGCTTTCATATCACCGTAACTGTCTGATTCTTCTCCAGAAGTCACATATTCTTATTTTTGACATTTTTCTGTATTATTCCTTTCAAAAAAGTTAAAGAGGTACAAAGGTGGCTAACAAACTCATACAATGTCTTTCTCTAAGCTAGCTATATCCAAACTGTCAAGTAAGAAGACAAACATTATGGACTCGTATGTGGGTCAACTGACTTTAAGTAAATGGTCATTTAACTCTTCAATGAGTTAAATTTCAATATGCTCAGAGAATCTCTTGTATGCTCCTTCAATAAGGAGTTTACTCCATTTTCAAGCTGGCATGCACACAAACATCAGAGATTTTCTTGTTTACATACATACGCATACAAAAGCACACAAACGGCCCTTCGCGCCAAAAGTATGTTCTGCAGCAAGGCGTAACTAGATATGACGTAATTTGTATCTTGTTCTTCAATGTCAGAGTTTGAGGTCTGTCCCCCCAGCAAGACATTACGTGCATGCTAATTTGCTATTGAAAGCGCTCCAAGTCCCATCCTAAACAGTCTCTTCTATACATAGAAGAGACTTAACTCATTCAGTCCGACGCACGTATTTCCCAAATTTTGAAGGCGTCATCTAACAACTATGCACCTGTTGCAGGAGATGGATCGACCATGATAATTCTAGGGCAGTGCCAGAAAGTCGGCGCCAAGCTAATCTGGCACTACCATTGAATTATCATGGTCGACCCATCTCCTGCTGTAGTGCGTCAGGGTTGAATGGGTAAACAGCAGCTGCTGACACTCAAAGTCTCCCCAAGATATGAACCTGATAATACTTTGTTGTTTACAACTTTTCTTGGTGGTACAAAGGATCCAAGGGACTAACAGAACATTAAACCATTTAGCCCAAATGCACTACAGCAGGAGATTGATCAACAATGATAATTCAAGGGTAGTGCCAGATCAGCTTGGCGCCTGATCTTAATCTGACATCCAGACCCAAAATGTGACTGCCAAGCATGTAAAATGAAGCATGCAATGCAGAAAGAAGCACTCTTAGTCTTAGAAAAGACAGTTACATTTGTGTTGTAACTGTCTTTTCTTCGTTGGGTTATTCTCAAGCTCTCTCTTAGGTAATTCTCAAGCTAATCTGGACTAGACTTGAATTATCATGGTCAATCTATTTCCTACAACAATGACATAGTCATGAGGTGACATTTAATAATAATAATGAATGGTTCTTGTATAGCGCAAAATCTTTTTGTGGCAAAAACTCATTGCGCTAACACACGCAGTCAAACATGACATAGACGATATGAAACATTACAAATAAATACAACAGGACCACGGATCTACGACAGAGGAAAAGCAAGCTGGAAGAAGTGAGTTTTCAACTGAGCCTTAAACTGAGGGAGAGTAGAGAGATTTTGCAGATTGACAGGCAGCGAGTTCCAAACTGAAGGTGCAATGAAGCTGAATGAGCATTCACCAACAGTTTTCAAGTTACGCTTCGGAGCTTTTGGAGATATGCGGCCGTGGGGTAAAAATCAAATGCCCCATCTAACACAGTTCTGCCATGTAAAATCAAGACAGGAAATTCTTGCGTTTCTCAGACGTGGCCATACTGTCTTTCGTCTTCACAGAACAGACGTACCCATGCCGCTTGTGGGAGTGCTCACCAGATAGGCCCAATTAACCTATTTAGCCCCAAAGCCCTACAGCAGGAATGGACTGACCATGATAATTCAAGGGTAGTGCCAGATTGGCTTGGTGCCTTTAGGCGCCAAGCCAATCTGGCACTTCCCTTAAATTTATCATGGTCAATCCATCTATTGGAACTGGTACATAGTCGTTAGGTAACACCTCAAAAATTTGAGAAATGCTGTCATGGGGCTAAATGGGTTAAGGAGTACACCACAAGTACACTAATATTAAAAAAAAGATTCTTCATATCATTTGTGGGAGCAACTCCTCAGATAAGACTCCCTCGGGGAGTACACCACAAGTACACTTCTATTCAAAAGAGATGCTTCGCATTTCTTTTGAATAGAAGTGTACTTGTGGTGTACTCCCTTAGCATCTCTTTTGAACAGAAGTGTACTTGTGGTGTACTCCCTTAGCATCTCTTTTAACAAAAGTGTATTTGTGGTGTACTCCCCAAGTGGGCCATTTGGGAAGTACTACCGCCAACTGTACTGGTAGGGCGTATGTATGATGTGAACATATTGCAGAAGGATAACAGAACCCACAGCCAACTTCACACTTAGATGCCACATATCTTGGTCATGTTGATTATTGCCTCTCACTAGCAAAAGATTTTAATAATTATTTGGTTATCGGTTTCACTTCAACAAAACCTGCTACTGACAACCAAGGGGTTAAAAGGACAAATAAACAGTACCTCTGTGTATCTCTTGTACATGAGATATTTGATTCCTCCAAGTGCCTTAACATTTGTGATGTTCGGACAGGCATCTGAAAAAAAAATAAAAAATTAAAAGCACAATACTACAGTAACTGTTAATAAATGCTCCAGGGCACAATGCTAAAGGCATACAACTGAATAAAAAGATTGAACAGCAAATTAAAAATTCCTTGATGCACTGTGGGCCCACACACGTCATGCATGGGTCCACAGTAGATGGCTTCTGCTCATTGGCCTTTGCGCACTGGGTGTAGACTCAGCACCTGACAACGCAATTTATGAATGAAGCTAGCAAGATGCATAGATTCTCATGAACCCATTCAGTCTGCAGGGGTGCATGAGGATCTATTTCTCTTGCAGATAATTACATTTGATGAGTTCCCAAAAAACTCACGGGGATTTTACTGTGAAATATTTCCCGAGACCCGCAAAGGTTCACAAAAATTAATTGAAGCATTGTATTTGCGGAAGCCATCCCCAGTTCATGAGAATCTATAGTGGCATTTTATATAAAAAGGTGGCTGCCAAGCGTGTCAAATGCAAGAAAGACACACACTCAGAATTTATCAGAATGACAAATCTACCACAGTTTATTAGAGCTTTAATTAATTTAATGAACTGTGTTGTACTTGCCCTTTCTAAGCATTTTTCTTTCTTTCTTCAATATTTAACCCTTTTCATCCTGATACACCCACTGCTTGAAATAAATCTGAATATGATAGTTCAAGGGTGGTGCCAGAATAGCTTGGCACCTCAGGCGTCAGCTATTCTGGCACCACCCTTGAAGTAAAACGGTTGATCCATCTCCTAATCTGTAATGTATCGTCATAAGACAATAAACAATGTTTTAAAAATCCACCTCAGGATGTATTGATTAACTGTGTTTGACAGAAATATTGAGCTCCTGAAGATCTGCTGCAGTGTTGTTGGGGTCGGGGGGGGGGGGGGGGGGGGGGGGTGGGAGGGGGTGTGAGGGGGGGGGCAGGGGAAGGGGGCCCTGTACCTGCCGATATGGAGTACAGCTTCATGAGTCTGGAGGCCAGTTTACCCAGCGTCTTTTTCTGGATCTTCTCCCGTCGGCAGTCCTTCACGTTCGCACGACTGCAACAGTCACGCGCCTGTTTCTTTAACCCATTTAGCCCCAAGGCCACACTTCTAAAATTTTGGATGTGTCACTTAACGATTCTGTACCAGTTGCAGGAGATGGATGGACCATGATAATTCAAGGGTATGGCAGATTAGCTTGGTGCCTTCAGGCGCCAAGCTAATCTGGCACTACCCTTGAATTATTATGGTCCATCCATCTCCTGCTGTAGGGCGTTGGGGCTAAATGGGTTAACCCCATTGCTGCCACCAGATGAGTATTTTAAAGTTTCATGTCTGTGTTCATTTAATGATCAAAACCCACAACTGCCAAAGGTACACAGATACAAATTGGAATGTGAATGTCCTGTCTGTACTGTGTTCATCTTCAATGTGTGAATGTGTGTTTCACGTGAGCATGCACACTGCGTTCAGCTCCAGGCACTATAATGAAGCCAATTCATAGAGCAGACAATTTCTGTAACCAATGGATTAAAGACCTGGACAAACATGCCATATTTTGCATGTTTGTCCAGGTCTTTAATCCAGTTTTCATTGAAACGTGCAATTGTAACCTACTTCAGATTTGCGAATGTCTATTGAGTAAAGTGCCTATATATATATATATATATATATATATATATATATATATATATATATATATATATATATATATATATATATATATATATATATATATATATATATATATATATATATATATATATAGTGCTGTTATTTATCATTATCATTATTATCTACTACTCACTCCATGAACTGCGTAAGGTCTGCGTCCCTGTCACACAGCTGGTCAAGGAGGCTAAGGAACTGGCGCTGTTGATCGGTATGACCAGCCAGGTATGTCTCCACTAGGTTCACCTTGTCCTGAAGCAGCAGTGGCACCAAAATCTGAAAATATTCAAACATGAATAGTGCGATTACTTTCACTTCTCTTCCATGTACAGTTTGTTGAATTTCACTGTAAAATTGTGTGGGGGGAGTGGTGGAAGGATCAACTGAAAGAATTTCAACATTAACCCATTTAACTGCAGGGTTGTATTTCTCAAAATGTTGAAGTTTCACCTAACTATATCTTACGCACTCCGTCAAAACCAGAACAAAGTGTGTTTTGGGGCATTTTGAGTGGTGTGTGTGTGTGTGTGTGTGTGTATATATATATATATATATATATATATATATATATATATATATATATATATATATATATATATATATATATATATATATATATATATATATATATATATATACTTTATTATAAATACTCATAGATATATATAATTTTTCAATAAATTCTGAGAATGCTGTTATGCTAATGCCATGGAAATCCAGGCTGGTAAGCTTGCATTGTGTCAGTGATGATCAGGACATTAGCTGTCCTTTTTGCGACTGCATCACTTTTTAGATCTTTTAAGCCTTCCACTGAACACCTACTACATAAAGTAACAGGGACTACCCCCAGGCGCCCCGCAACCCGCTGGAGAATATCCAGTCCTCCCCCCGAGTGGGGAGGCTAGAAATTCTATATATTCTTTACTTTTAACAAAGGCGTCGCCCAAAGCCCAAAAAGAAAGAAAGGGTCCAAGATCTGTTTGGGAATATTCATGCACTAGCCTCCCCTCTCGGGGGGAGGACTGGTTATTCTCCAGCGGATTGCAGGGCGCCTGGGGGTAGTCCCTATTGCTATATGCAGTAGGTGTTCAGTTGAAGGCTAAAAAAAATAGGTCTGTCATTCCTTTCTCCCACTACTCTTTCTTTCTAAATCTCGTGAGCGATGCAGTCATAAAAAGGGCAGCTGATGTCCTGATGACACAATGCAAGCTTACCAGCCTGGAATTCCATGGCGTTAGCACAGCAAGAGCATTCTCAGAATTTATTGAAAAATTACGTCCTTTGGAGCTATTCTGATTGAGTGCATTTTTTGGCTTTGGGTGACGCCTTTGTTATAAGTAAAGAATAATTGCACCACAAAATTGCCTAGGTGTTGCCTTTTCAAAATTAGTCTGTTTTTCTTCCACTGCAACACCTCATAAAGCTTTAGGGATGCAATCCGCGCTGTGCTAGTGGTGCTACCAGTAAAGTCTGGAAGGCGGCTTCTAGTACATGCGTTGTGTTTTGCAATTTCAGGTTACGCCGTATGCCTACCTGAAGAGCCCCCCCCACCCCACTCCCCCCCCCTGGGGGTGAAACCGGTCGTAGGCGGCAAAAACAAAAATCTATCCAGCAGGTCCAAGGTCTGTTTGGGAATATTCATGCACTAGCCTCCCCTCTTTGGGGGGGGGGGGGGGGGGAGGGGAGGACTGGATATTCTCCAGCGGATTGCAGGGTGCCTGGGGGTAGTCCCTATTGCTATAGGCAGTAGGTGTTCAGGGGAAGGCTAAAAAAAATAGGTCTGTCATTCCTTTTCTCCCACTTCCCCGTTCTTTCTGGATCTCGTGAGCGATGTAGTCATAAAAAGGGCAGCTGATGTCCTGATAACACAATGCAAGCTTACCAGCCTGGAATTCCATGGCGTTAGCACAGCAAGAGCATTCTCAGAATTTATTGAAAAATTATATAAATATATATATATATATATATGACCCATTGGCAGAAGGTGTTACTATTTTGGCTGACCAAACTTCATGCATAATAAAAGCACTTCCAGTCCTGATTCATCTGTTTTTAGTAGTTGAGATCATGGCAAAATGACTGAATATACACTAGAAATAACATGGGATACACATTTTGAGAGGTCTAGTGACTGCATGATCAAAATGTTGGCCAAGGCTGAAAATTTCCCTTGCCAGAAAGCATCAGCGATCGACCTCATGTGAGCGATGTGATGTGTAAAGAACAGGTCGACCAACTGGTTTCATATCATCAATTCCGTGAGGCAAGACATGTATAATATTCACCAGTTAAGAACAGATATTTTCATGTGCGAAATATTGTGGTATTGCCTATTAAAAAACGGCATGTTGAACATAAGGTGTGTTGTAATTTTGTGACAGAAAGTCTCTTCCCTGAACTTAGCACAACGTGAAACTCATAGCAGATGAATAATGACCATCACTTCTTCTTCTGTACATGCATAATGCATGTTTCAAGATAAAAACACAAACAGCCTTTTTGGAAAGGCGAGTTTACTTCCACCGGTTTTCGTTGTAAGAATCGACGTTCGACAAAGTTGTCTTTTTTTTTCTCAACTGCTGCCGATTTCATTTTGAAAATTTACCCATTGTTTCTTCGTATCACATGATGCATAGGCGCCATGATGGATCGATGATTGCAGCAAGCTTCAAAACGACAAAACTCGAGAAAGGTATGTTCTAATATTCACCTTTATATGACGTGTCACGTCCGACATAAAATCAACGTTCAACATAGTTTTTGTATCGTTTTTGCATTACCTAGACAAAGGATTGATATGGCATTTGTACTGACAGGATTTACAAGCTGTGCAGATTGAAAGGAATTTGGCAGTTTGTTGTTGCCAACCATGTGCGTTAAAAATGATTTAGCGAGATTTCCGTCATTACATTACCACAATGCGTGTGTTGTAAACATGACGTTCGATCAAAGAAAGTTGATATTTGGTGCAGCATCTTTGTCTAGACCGCTCTCTGGAACGTCGTGTTCCCTGACTTGTCTAGCAAAACAAACGTGACATGACTGTATTTGTCTGTTTCTTCTGCAATTTCCAGTTGCTTGAAAACCCATTCTGACCATCTGTCACTATCCTAATAGATCTCTGAGCGGAGTATGTCTTGAGACACATACAAAAGGGTTTTGGCCCCAGTGTAAAAAAACAAAATAAGATATATTCATATGAATGTAAGAATTTTCTTTTACACCGTTTTAACCTTCATTATGGTGAGCCACATTTGAGAAGAAATGAGCGTAAAACAAGATGTGATTTGCAGTTTTTAGGATTGATGAGCAGTTCAATAAATGAGGAATAGTGCAGAACGATATGTGATTTAGCAGTATTGCGGATTGATCAGCAGCTCAGGTAAATGAGAAAATGTGTATATGCAGCGTTTGTAGGGGATGAAAAGTGACTTGTGGGCAGACTTGTGGTTTTGGATACATAAATGTTAAACTTCCGTTCAGTTTGTTGTAATTATGATGTTCGACATAATATCTGTTTTCCTGAATTTGCATCGATCTTCCTGTACTTAAAATAAAATGATCATAGGAAATGTTGCTGTTGTCTCTCTTTATTTATTTTTTTTACATCCCTGAGACTTTGGTTTGAATGAGAATGTGGCTGCATTTCACATTTACAACAAACAGAAAGAAGCACCCAGTGCCGGATGTCAGGTATTACAACAATTCATCTCTTTCAGCGACACTCTGAAAACCTGAATAATTTAGTTTTGCAAAAGACTACATAAAGTAATAGGGACTACCCCCAGGCGCCCCGCAACCCGCTGGAGAATATCCAGTCCTATATATGTAGTAGGTGTTCAGTGGAAGGCTCAAAAAATCTAATAAGCGATGCAGTCACAAAAGGACAGCTGATGTCCTGATGACACAATGCAAGCTTACCAGCCTGGAATTCCATGGCATTAGCACAGCATTCTCAGAATTTATTGAAACATTATATATATATATATATATATATATATATATATATATATATATATATATATATATATATTATATATATATATATATATATATATATATATATATATATATATATATATATATATATATATACACACACACACTTAAAATGTGAAGAAAGGATCCACATACACCACGTAGTTTAGGAGGAGTTACACTTTTATTCTATGTGCACAAATTTTCGCCCTCTCAGCAAGGAATTCTTTAGGGGAATGCCCAGGTAAAAGGGAACTAGGTAACAAAACATAATTTACTGTGAGAATGTAGTGCGTCAAAATAGATACAGAATGTACACACATGCACTTTCACTTAAGATTTTCTAAGTTCAACTAGTCACGAATCTCTCTCTCTCTCTCTCTTTCTCACACCCACACACACATTTATAAAACACCAACTTCTAGTTTGCAACATTTCTTCCTCCGCACACTGCGTGTCAATACTCGTGTTTCATAAAAATTTCATGTCATCAGTAATGACGCACTAATATCACGAACTTGTGCACGTGCTTTTGTACCATAGTCTATATATGTAAAAGTATTATGATAATTTAGAATTTGAAAGTGCATGTGTGTACATTCTGTATCTATTTTGACGCACAGAATTCTCACACATAAATTATGTTTTGTTACCTGTTACTGTTACCTGGGCATTCCCCTGAAGAGGCCCTCGCTGAGAAGGCGAAAATTTACGCATAGAATAAAAGTGTAACTCCTCCTAAAATACGTGGTGTATGTGGATCCTTTCTTCACATTTTAAGTATCTCACTGCTGCTTGGATCCATATTTGGAGTGTGTGGTGCCAGCTTTCTTTGACTGGTTTTATTTATTCATATATATATATATATATATATATATATATATATATATATATATATATATATATATATATATATATATATATATATATATATATATATTTGTTTTCATCCCTACGTCACACGACCAGTCGCTTTAGCGCAAACCGTACCATGAGACCGTGATACAAAAACCCTTGTAGCAACAAATGGCGGACTTCTTGTAGCCCTCTTTATGATGCATCTTGGATGCGAGTATTGTTCTATAAAAGATCACCAAAACGTTCTAAAGTAACAAATTACTTAGTGTTGTTCAAAACAACAAGCACACTCAGTACTGGAGACAGCAACGTCATGAAATATTTTAAATTTACGTCATAAGTTTATTATGTATAAATGTATATTCCTTTGACGTCAGTCATGTCTGGTGTGATCCAGGTCAGAAGATGTCGTCTTGATTTCTTTTACGAAAATAGTGGAGGAATGAAAACAAATATGTTATTGGTAGCAGGGGCTTGCTGCGCGGACCCTTGTAGGTCTTCGGGATGTCAAACGAACCATTGAACAATGGTTCCATTGACCTCCCTCAGGCCCAGAAGGGTCCGTGTAGCAAACCCTGCAACCAATAACTTATATAATGATCAATAAAATCTTCAGACATAACGTTTATCAGAAAGCTTTTTTTATGCATGACAACATATTGTATGCAAATGCGTACAAGAGTAATTAACATTTAGAATTTTTTTGGAATGGTGGCATTTTACAGAAAATCGACTTGAAAGTTGTTTATGCAGCAGTAAGTATGCCAGAATAGGTGATCAAAAGAACATTTTTCACTAATTTAGACTCATGCTTACAGCTTTTGACATATTATAATTTGAAGACCAGAGAACTCTAAAACGCTGAAAACCTACCCCAAACATTTTCTGGCTGTAGTTACTACACCGCCCAGCAATGCTGTCCTGGTTTTGTCAGAGCCGGTCGCATACATATATATAAAAAGTTGCAGGAGATGGTTCGACCATAATAATTCAAGGGTTGTGCCAGATTAGCTTGGCGCCGGCAGGCGCCAAGCTGATCTGGCACAACCCTTGAATTATCATGGTCAAACCATCTAATGCTATAGTGTGTCAGGGCATGATGGGTTAACCCCTTGACCGCTATCAATATTGCTGCGCGAAACTACACACTTTCTCCCCTGATCATTACGACTATTACTGACAATACCCCTCGGCAAACAAAGCATGTGGCTAAACATCTTTTTCGCTGAACGGTACTGTCAGTAGTAGTCATGAGGTTAAACCTTTGGCTGTTGGTAGCAGCTTTTGTCATGATGATTTCTGCAGGAATCTGTGCGACAAAACCGCTGCTGACACCCTAAGGGCTAAAACAAATCAAGCAATGCCTTTCAGCTGTAACAACCCATGTCCTTCATAGGCACTTGAAATCATATTGTTTTCTTTTTGTTTGCAACTGAGATTGTCACCTAAAGGCCATGCATTATGGCCAAAATCTTTTATTTCAGGTGCCAACCATGAAAGAACAGAACTTTTCAAAATCCCTTTCATGTAGCAACTAGCCCCACACCATATATCCTACTCTTACCGTGCAGTGCTTTCTGGGATCCACATTATATACCTCTGGGCAGCAAACAAACCACGGTTTACTCAACACTACAATCAATGACATTGCACTCCTCACAAAAGCGATAAAAACATCTGAAAGTGAAACATAAAAACCTTTACGATTCATTGTCACTGCTGTAGATATCCAAAGTTTACACTGCTTGCTTTATGTAGCAGTGAAACTCAACAGAATCACTGATTAGCAGCTAAGACCGGTGCAGCCAACAAACAAGCTAAAGCGAAACTGTCGTCTGCTTTGTTTGATTTTTGGTGACTGGATTCATGTAGTGAAAAGTTCTATAAAACATATTAGTGGAGTTTTCATATACTATCATTATTTTCTAGACAGACCTCATGACTCCCATTCTCAAACTGTTTTAATCATAGTCACCGAGAGCTTTGCTCTCAGTGTCTATGATTCAAACAATCTGAGAATGGCAGTCACTCAGTCTGTCTAGAAATGATAGTATACGAACACTCCGCGTCCATGCTATTGCATAATGGCAAACGGTGAGTTCTGAACAAAATATACAAACAAGACAGGACCCACCTGATCAAGTGTAAAATGGTCCTGCAGACCGAGGCGACCAGCGACCTGTGCTGCCTGTTGACAGACAGAGCAAACGTTCCCTATCAGCAGGCATGCAACTAGGTGTCAGTTATTCAACACAGTCTGACTGACAGGCTAAAAGGTCTGACTGGAACAGCAGACAGGCAATCAAAAGTAATATTGGTATTTTACCCATTACATCCTGAGGCTGATTTTGCAAAATCTACTTATTGTTCTTTGAAGGCTAAGTTACAGATTAAGAGATAGATCAACTGTTTTTCAAGGGTGGTGCCAAAATAGCTTGGCGCCTAAGGCTTGACCATTGCGAGAGGTCACTGAAATTGGTACGTTCAGAAAGGTTTTACCACAAAGAACCCTTGGGCCAAGTGTGAAGTCTGAGGCTTGAACAGTCTCTGAGAAAATGCCATCGTTAAAGTTTAACACAGACGACAGATGCCAGATAGCCCATTACATAGACTCACTTTTGCTATTGCACATGAGCCAAAAGTTAGTCACAATTAAAAGTTGAAAGAGTACATATCTGGTGATATGTGGTGAGGAAGCTGAAAAAAATAGTCAGGCTCAGTGAGAAGATCGTTGGGGGCAGGTTGTTGAGCCTTGACAGCCTCTACAGGAAGAGAGTGATATGCAAGGGCCCAAGGATGGCTGGTTCCCACTTCCTTTCTAAGCACCTCCAAAAGCTCCCGTCTGGCCGTAGGTTCAAAGCTCCTCTTGTTAAAACCAAACACAACCATCCGTCTTCTAAATGAGAGTGCATTGGCTAGCATATCACTCTCTCCCTGTTGACACCGTCGAGGAACTTGCACCTCAGAACGCCACAGTGGAATCTTGCAAGTGGCACACTTACTTAATATCCTACTGACAATGTGGTCATGTGTTGGGTTTGTATGTGTGTTCAGCTTTTTGGGGGTTCTTGCCGCACAAGTGGGGGGGGGGGGGGTGGAGAACAAACAAAACAAAAGAAAATTTGTCGGCCAGACTGACACAATAAAGTTTTTGAATCTTGAATCTTGAGAGATTGCATCTGAGTTCATCTACAGTACTGAGCACCAAAAGTGGGAAAATAGGATGGAAAAAAAAAAAAGCTAAAGATGAAACAATGTCTGTTTTAGACATGTCTGACAAAGTATAAGTAAAAATCGAAAAAAGAAAATAATCTGTTCTGTGTTGACACAATTGAGGATCGACTAAGGGGGTATGCTAACCCATTTCGGATGCACCATAGGGACACATGCAATGCACCCACTCTAATTAAATTTAATATGCACCATTTTGTGAACATGTAATGTTCAGTCAAAGAGTAAATATACTTTTTGAGGTGATTTTAGAAAACAAATCACCTAAACGAAAGGTTAGATTGATTGATTGATTGTACATTGCTTAACGTCCCGACAGCAACAAGGCTTTCTCAGGACGTGCCTGCACTGCTTGTGAAAAAAAAAACTAAACAGAACATTGAATGTATGTCGCCAGCCGGTCAAATACATTAAATAAACCTAACACATGGGGCCTAAATAAAGCTAAGACCATTTAGCAACACACATCCAATATCAAGAGCTACATGCAGTGCAGACAGTAGGGAGAGTTTTAAAAAGGCAAATACAGGTGAATGGACAAAGGGTAGACAGAAACACATGCCCAGAATAGAGAGAAAAACCCACCCTGTGGGGCTGACCAGGGTGACCCTGGGAACTAAAAAATACCTAACCCCACCCAAGTCCCCCAGGGCAGACCCGGGTGGGGTCGAAAGGTTAGAGCTGCGTCAAAACTTGGGACACCGTAGCATCTGAAACATCTTACGAAATCATTTCACCACAAAAGCAAGAACAGTTGTTTTCCATTAGTTAAGCACAAGCAAGGTATAAAACAAGTGAAACAATATGGCAACCAAAAACAATAAAATTATATTAGTTGCATCTCCTAAATATTACACTTGTTAGTTATGACATTTCAGATGTCACGGGACACCATGAATGAAAAAACAATTGCTTTGACTTGTTATTAAGTGTCATTTCCAGTTGTTCTGGTCTGGTGGCATGCAATCATTGATACTTTGATAGCATAAGATACCTCATAAAATATTATAAGAAAAATATTGCAAACACTAATGGTAATGGTAGGCAGTTTGATCAGGATTGGCCTCTATATTTACAAGCAACTTAATACTAGAGGTGTGAAAGTGTGGGTCTGAGGGTGTGGAGCAGAGGTACAAGGCTTGTGTACACAAGATGAATGTTCATTTGCAAAGTACTTGTTCAGTTTTGTGTGTATTAATGAATGCTTTAGTTGAACTTTTTAAGAAATAAGTGAACTTTTAAAAAAAATAATTAACAATTAAAACAAAACCAAAAACGCAAAAACAAAAACAAAACCTAGACTTACCCCCAGAATGCTCGGTGATTTGTAAAAAGAAAGCAAACACAGATGGTTCACTACACTAATAAATTAAGCTCTCGCGGACGATACATTTATTATGATTTAGTCTTTTCACAATCCTAAAAGTCTGCACTTTCATTTGTTTCCTCAAAAACATTACTGATGACATTACTTTGTGGAAGTGTCTTTTACTTATTCAATTTTAGCCTAAGAACCCGTTGTTTTCCTACACAACCCAGGAGGCACTCGGGGAACCCCAAGTGGGGCCGAAAGTAGCCTCCCGTCCCTGCCCATCCGGTTCCGAGTCACGTGGTGGGCCAACCAGTCGGAATACTTAGCTCATGCTGTGCAGACATGTTTTCAGCGCTAGCCTACGGACCCTGAATGTGTTTGGTGCGACCGGTTTTTAGCGCCGGTCGTCTTGCCTTGTTGGTACTTCGGACATTGTGCTTCGTCTTCGACGCTGCTGTTCAGCGTTCTGGGAGGGCTTCGTTTCCTGCGCTACCGGTGCTTCCCTCTTCTGCGCCTTCCCGGGTTCGCGTGGACTCCACGGCACCGACTCTGTAGGGACGCCCCCCCACCTTCGCGCGCTGAGGGTGTTATGGAGGTTCCTCCCCCCATCCCCGCTTTGACTGAGAGGTAAGGTAGCGTGGTACCTGCCCTCGGCTGGCCCCGGGCAGGGCGCCGGCTTCGATCAGAGGCACCTCATTTCGATCGTACTTTCGCGTCGGACACTCGACATAGTTCGTTAGTTATTGGTGTTTGACGCCGAGCAGGCGACTATGGCCATCTCACGGCGGACGCTTGACTTAGCTTGGCGGGGCCCCTCGTTGCCCTCACCCGGTCGCCTTGCATGTCTGATATGTGTTGCAGCTGCCAGGTGCGTACCTGCACGCAAAGCAGCAATTTCCAATGGCCCACGGACACCCACAAGGTCAGTCTCCCCTGCGCTGGCTGCACTCTCCGTCCCCGGAGCAGTGACCACACGCGCCCACACTGACCTTGTGGACCGGACGACATGCCGGACACGAGCGGCCAGCTCTTCTAGCAGGACTGAAGCCACTGTGACTCCCGCCAGGACAAAGCCCGCTGACTCTTACGGGGAGTCATATAGCCTGCACAGACGCGCTTCGCACCGTCAATTGTCCACTGGCAGTCCTGACTTGTCTCTCCTCGGAAAACTCGCTGACTCTTACGGGAAGTCATATAGCCGGCAGAAAGCCTACCTCACTGAGGCCGGCCTGCAGAGACCTGTGTCCACTCGTCCGCGGACTACTAGCAGACCTGTACCCTCCCTCTCCGCCAGCAGCTCCAGACACTCTCACTCGTCCGGGAAGGACCGCGATGTGTCACTCCAGCAGACTCAGCCTTCACCCCTCCGCGGCGTCGTCGCTGTCAACAATGTCTCGCGCTTCAGTTCCGCGGTCTGCTTTATGTTCGTCTCGTTACTACTCACCTCGCCCGCCGCGTTGCCTGTCGCCTTGTCGGCGCTCGAGTAGGTGCTCACCTGACCAGGATCGTCAACCCCGCTTCCGTCATCGCAGTCGCTCCCCCCGCTCCAGACGCCAGCCTCACTCTGCCTGCCCTTCGCCCCCGTGCCTCTCGCCTCCGTTGTCCCACTGTCTTCGACAGTGGAGCCCCCCCCTAGGATTAAGCGCTTACCTGCTGCCCCCCACCAGCCCGACGCGATGGAGCTGTCGTGTTCTCCGTTCCCCGTCTTTCCCAACGGTTTTCTTCCCCCCTGGCTGACAACGAGGCCTTGAGCTTTCTGCCCGAGGACTCTGTCTCCGATCTCCTCGGCGGCCATGGCCACTCCCCCTCGCCCCGCTCGGTGATCCCGCTTCCCTTAGGATGCCCCCGTTGTCACGTGCGGAGACTCTTCTTGCCCTGGATGAGGCGTCTCTTCTGATTGCAGCCTTCCCCCCCCCCCCCCCACCCCCACACAAGAGGAAGGTTTCCGCTTTCGTCAACGCGGGACAGCAGGTGAAGAGGTTCAAGTCGCTTCCACAGCCCCCCGGTTTTAGGGACCTTAGGTCCCTAAAACCGGGGGGCTGTGGAAGCGACCTGAACCTCTTCACTGCCCAGCTCAAACAGTCCGGTTCCCGGGACTACGACTTTTCCGACCATCGCTGGCCAGCTGGACTCGACATTGCCTTTCACCAGGACTGCTACGCGGGCCCTCTGGGCCGCCGTACAGCCCATGGACTTTGCGGTCAGTCTGGACCGGTCAGACGCATATCTCCACGTCCCCATGCACCCCGCATTCAGGAGGTATCTCCGCTTCGCCTTCGACAGCGTGATCTACCAGTTTCGAGCCCTCCCGTTCAGTCTCAACCTCAGCCCTTGGGTTTGCACCCGCATCATGGACGCCATAGTTGCCAAGGCCAGAGAGTCATCTTCCAGTCCGACCTCGAACTACCTAGATGACCTCCTCCTGAGGAACCATAGGACCTCACTCCCTCACGCCGGTTTGTCCACCTCCGCATGGAATCTGCAACCGACTTCAACAGGGTGCGTTGGCCGGAGCCTCGGATCGAGAAGATAGCCGCCCTAGCCGGCCGATAGCCCAGGAGGAAGCAGCCCCCGCCAGAGTTGGCTTCAGCTTCTCAGCTTGATGAATGCAGCGGCGGATCTCCTTCCCTCAGCTGTCTTTACTCCCGGCCACAACAGCTGCACCTCCTGCTCCATTGGCGTCCATCCTCTGGCGACATAGCTGCCCCGGTGCCCGTGACTCAGATGCTTCGTCCCCATCTGCGGCGTTGCACAGACACTTCGTGGCTCGCTTCGGGAGTCCCCCTTGCCTCTCCGCCCCCTCAGCTGACGAATCCCCAGCTCGCTGCCTTCTTCCTCTGGCTCTTTGGAGACCAAGGTTGGCCCCCATCACGATCAGGGGTTACCTATCCATGATTGCAGTCACTTACCGTCACCTCGGCCACCCGGACCCCGGCAAATGCAAAGACCTCGCCGACCTTAGGACTCACTTCGGCCTGCACCGTCCAGTTCCCAGCTCGCTGATTCCTCACTGGGACCTTCCCTGGGTACTGACATGGCTTAACCCCTACAGGTTCGAACTGCTGTCCATGGCCCACTTCGCGGATATGACTCGAAAGACATGCTGCCTGTTGGCCCTTGCCACGGTGGCCCGAGTAAGCGAGCTACACGCGCTGTCAGAGCGCCCCGCCTGCCTGCTGTTCAGGACGAATGGTTCCGTTGCAGCTTCTCACCGACTCTGCCTTCCTCGCCCAGACTAATTTTCCTTTGACCGTGCCACTGAGATATGTGAACTTTCCCCGGGATACCAGGCAACAAGATCCTGTGCATGCCATATGCGTTTACCTACGGCAATCCAAAGCCGTCCGGAGGGGATGCTCACGCCTCTTTCTGCCTTTGAACCCAGGCAGAGCTGACATAACAGCCCAGACGTTATCTTCCTGGCTACGCTGGGTCATACGGTCCGCCTACCAGGACCTCTCCATGGAGGGAGCAAAGAGGCTTAAGCTACGCGCACACGAGGTACGAGCCATGGCCACGAGCGTCGCATTCGACCGAAACTGAGTTGTCACAGACATCGTGGCTGCAGTGCGCTGGCAGGCAGAATGGACCTTCGCCTGCTTCTACCTCCGGGATCTGGCAGGCCAGCGAAACAACCTCACACTGGTGGGGGACATCACCGCAGCACAACACTCCCTCCCGGCGCCACAGGCGCCGTAGATGCGCACTTAGCTAAAATTGTCGGGAGTTTGCGGCAGAGAGGATGGCTCTGGCTATAGCCCTTGTTCAGGGGTGTTTTGGGCGCGGCACCCTCCTCCTTCTTGCAATTCTTCCACAAAGTAATGTCATCGGTAATGTTTTTGAGGAAAATAATTAATTTTTCTCTAAAATGTATTTTTTCGAAAAATACTTACCGATGACATTACTCGGAGGACCCTCCCTCCTGCCCCGCTTGCCGCTGGTAAGCTAAGTATTCCGATTGGTTGGCCCACCACGTGACTCGGAACCGGATGGGCAGAAAAATTAATATTTCCGATGCTGCATGGGACTTAACACAAAAATGCAATCGTGACGTCTCATGACACGTCCTAAACAAACTTCACCTAACTTACAATTTTTTTTAAGTTTTAAGGCATTTAGAAAAAAAATCACTACATGATTGATGAACACTATGCATAATAATAGTCCTTGAACACAAGATTAATTTGGTGCTGTTTCAGATTTGTTTGAAAATGTCCAAAAATTCATTACCGATGTTGCATGAGAAGCGTAAGCACGGTCTATTTAAAAACTGTAGTGTTAGTGTTATCTGCTTTAAAAATACAAACATGCAAATAATGATTTAGATTGATGCATGGAACATAAAAATATAAAAATGTCAAGCTGTAATGCAGATGGTCCAAGATAACTGGTAAAATTTGCAGATTCAAACTGTATGCTGTCAAAATAAGGCGCAAGCGTTTCAGATGCATGGTGGTCGCAAGTCGGGATGCGTCACTGTTTTTTGCATACCAGGGCTAAAATGTATACGGATTTTCTGTGTAAACGTCATCAGTTTGTGTGGAATTTCCTGGGGAATTCCCTCAACACAAGCAAACCGATCGGAAAGCGAGTTTTGAATGAGTTTCTGCGATTGCTTTGGATTGCATTTCAGACGTGACATTTGAGACACTGCGATATAAATATTTTTTCAGCATCCAAATCTTTCCAATATTTGTAACCTATTATGGTGCAAAATGAAGTATTTTGGGTATAGTTTGTTGATGCACATAGTGGACAAGCTGATTTTATCTTGTTGCTGACTTTGGGAAAGTGGAAAATATGTTGCAGTGGGACACTTTGTTATGCGTCCGAAACACCACTTTTCATCCATAACTGTGTCAATAGTTCTGAAGTGAAAAAAAAACAGTTTAGCACTGATTTTTCAATGTATGAAGCTTAAATTAAAAAAATTATTTCTTGTAATGATGCACTGATGTAGTCACAATCTTCGTTTGAGTTAACCCACTGAAACCATTCCTCTTTAGGGAAGCCATTTTGGGCAACTATTTCAACATTTTATTATCAGTTCACAATTAAATTCATCATGCAGATAGCCCAAAATATACAAATTTATACATTAACACGCTGACCCCTTTTGGCACTCAGTACTGTAGATGAACTCATTTGTAGTTCAACAGTTGTGTTCAAATAGCTTGGCATCTACAGGCACCAAGCTAAATGAGCACAGCTCTTGAACGTTCATGGTCAATTTTGTTCCCTTTGGCTGATCCAACTCCTGCTGCAGTGTACAATTTTAACCCTTTGGCTGTCAGTAGCAGTTTTAGCGACTAAAACCACTACCGACACCCAAAGGGTTAACTGGTAAGGATAATTTCTTACATCTTTTAGCTTGTCTGCAGCCAGGAAGCGATGAACCTCTTCCAAAAAGTATTCGTTTTCAGGGTGATCCAAGTGATACGCTGTCACAACTGTGTCAAAAATGGCTACATGTTTCCCTGTAGAGGCCTGGAAAGCTGCTAATCGCAGTTCTTTGGTCAAACACTGTTCACCCAGCTTGTCAGTCCAGCGATTGTCTTTGCACCATCTGAAAATCAGGAATGCATAACGACAGTTTGAAAGATATTTACTATTCGTAACTGAATGCGACACATGAACAACTTTTTCTTACAAAGCAGTGATATTTACAGTGATTTGGATGACTGATGTCCACAAAAGTGAAACTCTATTTAAAAACTCTGCACAAAATGAGTCAAAATGGGTTCTCATCTGTATGACTCATTCTAAACTGACAAGCAAAAGATATGCTACATTTCATAGGGAACATGTTTCCCAAGATTCCAAAAACGTCACATTTCTTCTGCTTTTTTTTTAATCATTTAGTGTTTCCAATGATTTGAAAAATGTTGCATTTCTTTTGCTCGTTAGTATATATGAGTTTTGAAATGGGATGGGTCATCTACAGAACCCTTCCTGATCACCCTGTGTTCTAAGGACTATTCAACCATAACATTATATTATAGGTCATTTCAACAAAGGTGCACACGTTTTTGTTTCAAATATCTCCACAAAGAAATTTACTTTTCTATACAGTTTCTATTAAGAACAAATATCATTCAGTGTGAATCGGGTAATTTTTATTTAACACCCATATTTTGCTAATTTTGCTGTACAGTCATAAAAGCCATTTTTCAATACCCTAATAGATCTCCAGCTAGAAACAGTATATATTTCAATATCAAGGACCGTCATGCACTCCAACTTCATGCATGCCTGTGTTGGTTCAGGTTTTAAAACTTTGTCATGTCCTCATTCACAGTCTAACTCTAAGGCACATTCAGAGATGTAAAATCATCATTTCATGGTTTTTCCAAACTTTTACCACCGCACAGCAAAACTGGAAAATTGCAACATTTTCTTCAAAATTAAAGTATATTGTATTACGTCAAGGGGCAAAGAATGATAGTTGTTCTAAGTGCGGTATAAAAAAATTATTCTCTGTGTAGATATGATTTGAGTGCCAAAAGGTGGATGTGACAGGGGCAACACTTTTCCTTTACCATAAACCATTTTCAAAAAACAACCTGTGTTGGTGTGGCTGTGGTGTATGTGTGATCAAAGCTTGGAGAAATACATAATACTATAAGTATACAGCAGCTGGCAATATTTCTTTTTTGTGCCACACCAAGGCCGGAGACCAAAACCCAGGTCCGATCATTAATGGGGTTGGTGGGGTTTTACCAGGATTTCATCCCAAACTTTGCCACCATCACCAGTCCTCTCAGTGACATGGTGAAAAAGGGAAAGGCCAAACAAGGTAGAATGGACTGACGCCGCCGAGAAAGCGTTCTGCATGATCAAACAGAGATTGGGGTCCTACCCCATTCTGAAACTCCCAGATTTCTCAAAATCCTTTACCCTACGGACAGACGCCTCTGGCACCGGCCTTGGAGCAGTACTCCTGCAAGAACACGAAGGACAGAAGTTTCCAGTGCGCTACGCCAGCCGAAAACTCAGCAAATGTGAGCAAGGCTATGCCACTGCAGAAAAGGAGTGTCTGGCCGTGGTTTGGGGAGTGAAGAAGTTCCAGAAATACCTGTACGGTAAGGAGTTCGTCCTGGAAACGGATCATCAGCCGCTGCACTACCTTCAAAAAGCACAGCTGCAAAACAGTCGGGTGCTGCGGTGGGCGATGACCTTACAACCGTATTGGTATCACGTGAAATACATACCAGGAAAAGAAAACGTAGGTGCCGACTACCTGAGCAGAGTAGTGTAAATGCAAAGGCAGAATAAGTGAACCCGGTTATAATCAGTTGACAGTCGCTGTGTTGTAAGAATAAATAAACCCAGTTATAATCAGTTGACAGTCGCTGTGTTGTAAGTGTTGTAAGTGCATGTGAAAAATGTTGCGAAATCCGAAATGGATGCGTGCAACGCAGTCGAGTGATCGTCGGTAAAGCCGTTTCGTTTACCACGCCTGAAGTGGCCAAGCCTCTTTGCATTATTTTATTGGGTTTTAATGCCGAGCAGGCGACTAAGGCCATCTCATGGCAGGATGGGTAAAAATCTGGTCAGCCAGACTAAAAAGCAAGGTCGTAAGACAAGATGGAAATATATCTTAAAAATATGACAGGCTAAAATGTCGCACAAGACTTTAAAAGAAACGTCTACAGACTCTCAAAAAGGGCAAAATAAAGAAATTTACATAGTCTAGAAATGCTCAGATCTTGTTAAAAATATTGCATTCTCTCAAGAAATTGAAGATTTTGTCTGGGGGAACATCCCGGAACAAAACCTTCAAGGAGTCTGCTGTGAAGTGTTTATATCTCGTGTCAATTAGATTGACACAATACAGCAAAAAGTAAGTAAGAGTGCGTAACATACGTGTGTCCGATGTGGAGCCGAGTAAGGACAGTCTCCTCACGGCGGCTGCCGCAGCGGAAAGGGAGACTGTCGGGCACCGTAGGAAGAGCTTCATGCAGCTTGTTCCCTTCCTCTTTGTCCCACCCAGACTGCCACTCACGGGCTATGTACGCACTAATCACAGGTTTAAAATCACTATAAACAGTCTGTGTGTCAGGGACAGGGTCACTGAGGGCACTGTTGGCAGCAGAATCTGCGATTCTGTTGCCTGCGATGCCCACATGGCCCGGGACCCAAATAAAAATGATGTCATAATATTCCTTCATCAAATCTGCATAGAGCTCTCTAATCTGCATCAGCAGTGGGTGGTCTGTTCCCGCGCCCTGAAGGGCCTGCAGACAGAATCAGGAAGTTCCTTTCCCGAGACCGATAGGCATGCCTGAGTGCCAGCAGAATTGCCTGCAGTTCTGCACTAAATACAGAGGAATGGTCAGGGAGGCGGATCTTAAGACTTAAATGGGTGTCTAGGATGGCGAGAGGACACTGCAGCCGCAGCCACTCTCCCATCCTCAGACTTGGACCCATCCGTATAAAGACGACTATAGCCAGGAAAAATTGAAAGGAGTTCATTGAGGCTCTGTTGGTATATATGGCTGATGGGGTACAATCCTTCTTGTGGGCAGTCAAGTCCAGCAAGATGTCAGGAACTGGTAGTAGCCAGGGTGGAGTGATGTGTTGCAGAGATTCCGAAACTTTGTCCAGGTCCACTCCGGCCGCCTGCAGATGAGGTCGGACACGGAAGGAAAGTGGACGAACAGCTCCCGGATGGGCATCGTAAATCTCTGCAAACGACGGGTTAAAAACACAATCATAGGCAGGATTGTTTGGATGGGCCTTCAGCTTCAGAACGTAGCTGAGCATGAGGCGGATGCGGCGGAGCCTGAGAGAAGGCTATCCTGCCTCGGCATACATACTAGGAACTGGAATGTCCTGAAGGCTCCCAGACATATTCGCAGACCTTGATGGTGAAATGTGTTCAGATGCTGCAGAACAGATTTGGAAGCCGAGCCATATACCACAGAGCTGTTTTTGATATTCTTAATATTGTTGTTGTGTGAAATCTACTACTCTAACAGCCCTATCATTTTGATGTTGTATTAGTCAATGAGATACTTTTAATATCTCTGACTGGGTTGCCAAATCGGTACAGTCGTGTGTGTCTTGATGACATAGTTTGTGTGGAAATCAAGTTTAGCCATAATATTTGGCCCTTGAGTTGACAAAGAAACAATACAGAGTATTGTCTGGTAGTTGGGGGAAATTGTCAAGGGACCAAAATTAAGCTCAGAATTAAATGAAAGGTTAAGAAGTGAGTGGAACCAAAGTTACTCCTGAAATAATTGGTTATGAGGAAATTTATATCGCCGATTGCAAGTAAGAATCATGGGGAGTTGAGACGGGGGCGATCGTGCCTGTATGCACGCCTCCCACCCTATTTAGCGGGGAAAGTTGGTCAGTACTTTCAACCGATGAGAGGAAGTGTGTACGTGCAGATTTGATGGTACCTAGATTAATTAGCGGGGAAAAGTGGATGATCAGTAGTGACTTTTCTACTGAGAAGAGGAAGTGTGTACGTGCGGAAGTGAAGGGACCTCACCTATTTAGCAGGGGAAAGGGGGTCAGTACGGTTCTTGGCTGATTCTGTAATAAAAGAATATACTCAGTACTGTCTGAGGAAATTCCAGCATTTGGAAAGAAATAGTCCGTTCACAAAATAATTACATTAATGTTGTGATATGGGTGTTAGGTTGAATTGGATGCATGGATCGGATGTGAAATGCATGATTAGTATATATATATTTTATATATATAGTTATTGAAGTTAGTTGATGTAGAGATGTGAATGAATATTCAAGACATCACGTAAGAATACAGAATGAGGAAGGGAGAGAGACTTGTGTATATGTACGGAGCGGAGCGTGGGGAGAGACAAGACGAAAACAAAAGAACACAGAGACTGGGCGCTGAGCGAGAGAGACAAAAAAGACCATGAGGTCGGAGAGAACTAAGATGGAAAGTGTGTTGACTTGCGGTGTGGTCAAAAATAACCGGTCATTACAGATTCAACGGAAGATGATTAGTTACACCCAAGAGAAGGAGATGGAAACCGGGTGGACTATTATAGTGTAACCAAAGCAGAGAAGAACGTTTTCCACTGCAGTCATCGCAAGGGTATTTAGCCCAAGAGTAATATGTGATCAGTACATAAATGCAGCAGTGACAATCGTGAACGTGCCTAGGTGACACAGAGAACATTATAAGATCACCATTGCCAGAGGGTTGACAGACGCAGCACCGATGAGGACCAGATAGCGGGTGAAAAGACGCAGCACCGACGAGCACCAGATAACCACAATAGTGTATAGAAAACATGGCCAGGTAAGGTGACTTTATTGTTTCTGTGCACAGAACTAGACAAAACTAAGTTAAAGTAGAGTGAAGCTGAAGAGAGTGTAATAACAGAGACTTTAGACAGTAGTTAAGTGTGACATGTTTAATGCTTTTATGTAAATAACAGAGATGAGAATCCTAAAATGACAAAAAGGCGGAAAAATTCCCAAGTCTGTCGAGTGGTGAAACCACGAGTGCGCGTACCTGCGAAGCAGGTACGCGATGCTAGGGGGGGGACAATTTTTGAAAAGATGGTTAAAATCTATGCATTCTGGTGCATTCTGAGCCTTATTTAATGGGGTCAGATCAGTTGTTTTTGTGACCCTGGGACCTTCCGAAAGAGCGGATTTCCGCTAAAAGGCGGAAGATTCTCATCCCTGAAATAATTAACATAGTTAGCATTTCAGTAACTGAGTTCTTAGTGAATGTGTGAGGGAAATGCATGCGAGACGTCCCTCTCCAGAATGAGAGAAATGTGATGAATGAGATGTTTATAGCTACAATGACGAGATTATGAGCGTGTGCGTGGAGATCCCCCTGGTAACAAAGTTATATAACCAACCTACACCCACATCATAAACAAACCACCATCTTTCCGCCAGTCCGTGACAGACCATGGAAATTCACGGATAGTGCCAGATTAGCTTGACACCACCATGCACCATGCTAATCTGGCACTACCCTTGAATTATCATGGTCAATGCATCTCCTGCAGTAGGGTGTTGGGGTCAACACATTTCTAACCGCAAGATAATGAGAATTTCTTGTTTGCAGGAGTTTCTTCCCATCGCCTGCAAACGCAAAAACTTTGTTTGTCACATGTACTTTCATTTTCACTACTTTTTTATGTGCAGTGTTAGCTAACCTAGCCGATGTTCAGGGAAGGAGATAACTCTACCCTCCCTTCCTTTGTCATTTTGTGGTCAGTGTGCGTTTTAACAAGTCACAATGGTAACAATTTGGCGATTTTTAATGGCAAAAAAGTGGCTGGTGAGATCATGATGGACGCAGATAGTGAAGAAAAGGGACAGCAACGAAGTGGACAGTAATTCAACAGACTTTTAAAATCCAACCTATGAAAGTGAAAGCAAGATTAATTTTATCACTGATGACCAGAACTGGTCATTGCCACTGACGGACATTGACTAGTTCTGTTCATCAGCGACTACAAGTAGTGGGACTCATGGCAGAACTTTTGGAGGAACAAGTGTGAGGGGGTGTGGCAGTATTTCAGCAAAATAATTATTTCTGCATGTTTTCCTAAAACTACTGATGGCAATAAGAAAGCATTCATATGCACAACACTTCCAACAAAAATTGTATCCATACACAGAGAACACCATACAGGCTGTTTTTCTAACTTGACCCTGTTTCTGTATGCAAAGTAAATACTAAAAATAGCTTGGTCCAGGGAGAGTCAATCTGCCAGAGTTGTTTGATCAGAAATGTGTTAAATGGGTTAAAGAGCCAGTGAAAACTTACTTTGCAAATGTTTTCATGCAGAAATATGCAAGGGTTGAGGGTTTAGCAGTGATGTAATCCTTGGCTGTTCGCATCAGGTACAGCGCTCCATCCCAGGGGTTCTTCACAGATTTGAAGCAATGGTACAACCATTCCGCACATTGCGTCTGTTTCACTTTGTCTGTGGGTGCTGCATATTCAGCGCCGAACCAAATTTGTTCCAGTCTCTGTAAGCAGTTAAATATTGTATGCAGATCATCTTTGCTGGAGACAGACTGGAGTGTCAGGCGTGACAGACCAGTCTCGGAAGCGATGTGATCTCTCCAGTTACCGACAGGCAGCTCCACATTCTGAATAGGTGCCATTCGCTCTTGTGTAGACTGCCGACTGTGTGCAGGAGCCTTGTCATGATGTCCAGATACAGGCTGGTTTCCTAATATACAGAAAAACTGATTTAGCAATAACCCTATGGTGCATGCAGCAACTGTAACTAATTACATTCAGTGATTCACCCCACTGTGCATGCAACAACTGGTACTCTGACCAGATTTTCCAATAAGATTCAAAATTGGCTGTTGTCGGCATCATACTGACAATAAGCCAATGGCGCAGGGCATGCTCCAAAACATGAATCCTGTATTTAGCATAAAGGCATGCAGGACCAAATCCTCTTGCCCATGGCCAAATGCTAGATTTCTTATTGGGCGAGGTAAAGTTACATTTATAAGGGGGCCCAAATGGCGAATGCAAATTTCATGGCATGCATTCACAGGAAATTGTTCGTGATACCAGAGTAATTTGCTACATTTGATCCTCCCTGTAAAAGTAAATTACAGAAATACAAGTGACAACCACCTGACTGTGGGTATACAAGGCCACGTCCACGCATAACTGGTGTTCGACCCGCAGTGTTATGCTGAGATCTGTTTCCAGGGAACCCATGTCCACGGCCCCGGCTAAATCCACCACCCAGAGTGAAGTCCACTTGTACCCCCGAGCTAGCTCTACCTTTGAACGCAGATTTTGAAGTGTTCAATGTGTCTTTGGCAGCGGGATCTGATGTGTTCCACGATGCATTTCCCCTACCAGGACTGTAATTGCCGACCCCTCGCCCTGCCATGGTGCGTCCACACAATGGTTTATTTTGAGAATCGCGATGGTGGTCTCCTGAATCTCCTGCCACAAAAAGTACTTTTATCATTAAGTGCTCTACATTAACAAATTCACTTGAAGACACAACTGCCGAAAGGATAACATTTTTAATGATCAAACAATTTTGGGCAATAACTGGAGCAAAATTTATGCATGAAGCTTCTGATGATTAATAACGTCTGAAGAATAAAATGGAAAAAGTTCTTTCCAAATTCCTGTTTAAAGGTGGGCTGCTAATAACTGGAATTCCTGATTTCCGGCAGTCAACCTTTCACCCATGGTAGAATGAAGGTGAATATGCTGCTAAAAGTTAAAGACTTTGAAAGAGGGATTGGACTAGGCGTAGATCACCTTCAGTTGTGGGTCTTTTCTTGTGCTTTTTCTTCCTCTTCTTGCCTTTCGATGATGGTAAGTTTAACTCTTTCACTAGCTTACATGGTTTAATGTCTTCAATACTCTGTGAAACCCTGATTGGTGAAACTGAAAGTAATGGCTGGTAAGTATGTTCGTTCGAAAGATATGTATTGCAGGTCGGGCAGATTCCGCCGACTTGCGTGGCTTTATCTTCGGTGTTGCGATACAAAACTGACAAAAACTTTTGAAATCCAATGTAGACAGAGTGAACAGTAGCAACCATATCACTGCATCATAAAATGTTACACATAACGTAAAGAAGCGTGTTCTGCCAAGTACTTGATTTTACCGGAAGTAGTTTGTTGATAAAGTTGCCGGTTAACTTGCCCATATGCCATCTCGCCCACGGTACGAGACAACTCCCGGAGTCACGTCGATAAAGATTTTCATGTGTCCCTTCAGAAAAAAGAGACACATATTATTATGTGCCCCTGCAGAAACAGGAAACATACATTTTCATGTGTGCCTGCAGAAACAAGAGGCGCAGATTATCATGTGCCCCTGATGTGCAAAAGACCATGACAGTCTAAAGTACTGAAGCTGGATGAGTGGGGAAACGCACCACCCTCCTCCCCAACACCGGTCCCCCCCACACTTGACAGCTAACATAAACGTCAGCCCTCTTGATGAAACAAGCCGGTCGACACAACCTTCCACATTTAAACAGCATAGATTCTCATAAGCAGGTATACAGGCGGCGTTTGATATATTTGTGCCAGAATATACTGCTGTACTCGCTATAGTGAGAGAATTATTGCTGTTGAATCCGCGTCTGCTGGCCTTGTAGAAGCAGCAGAACTTTCTGAAATGAATGAGGCACATGAGTAATTCTCATGAGGGTCCATTTCAATTCACAGCTATTGCATCTAGAAATATGCAGCTGTGTTCCTCAGACTGAGTTGATTTTCAGTTCAGTACTTATGAAGACAGCATGAGAGGTGAAGAGGATAACAACCAACCCGGGGATGGGTCTTCTGGAGCTAAAAACCTCCTTGCTAACACTTTTCTCTCCGCTAACTATCTATGATACAATCTTTATTTTACAGGGAACCTTGGAATTTATTGTAAAATTTTAGACTGAGCTACGCAAGCTGATAAAAAGTGTAAAACAAAGAGAAGGTGGTCAGAGAAAAGGGCAAAATAAATAAATAAAAATAAATAAATAAATAAATAAATGCATCTCAACTTAAGCCTTTTTCGGAAAGAAAATGCAAAGACTTCACCCAGAAGTACATGAGTACGATGTTTCAGAATAAAAAGTTGTGCGGTTGTGAAACATAAGGATCTTGAGATTTAACAAACAAGTGTATTTGAAACTGCCGTATGCCTATTTCAGCTTCAGGAATACAGACGTAAATGTCAGTACTTTTACTTCTAAATATTTCCTTAAGCCCTTGAATCCTACTTATACTTTTTGTTATTTACGTCGATAACCAGGAAGGGGGACACTCTTCTATAGACTGTGATTACAAACTGTCAGTATCACTCACATCACACATCAATGGTGAACTCTACTTCTCTTTTACATTAACATGCGTAGGTAATGCCATGAGTGCATGACGATTGCTGTATGCCCTTTGGCAAATGGGAGGGGGGCTGTTCTCAGTCTGTCTACTCCGACAGTGTTGGGTTTCAGTTCCAGGCCTCACTCCCGTGACATGTACCAGGCCTCACTCCCGTGACATGTACGGCAAGCTGCTGGCTCGGACTTTGTCACAAGACTTGAAAGCACAGTCGGCCTCCCCTGCAGTCCCATCTGTCAAAATGCCTCTGTCCCAGTTATCCCCTAATTTTTCAATCCCCTAAACAACATACCGCCCACTTGCTGCGCATTTGCCATGCACAAAATTAAATAATAATAAAGACATCACCCGTCTCATTTCCAGGCTATGCCAATATGACTATTCTGTACCAACCTCCGGGCCTACATCCAAGCGCATCCGCTTGGCAAACTCAAACTAGGCCAAAAGGAGTCTGCTGGTTAAGCCAAGGCTGGTATGAATCAAAGTACCAAACATGTCTCCTCTCATTTATCAAGAGATTTTAAGCAAATTCAAGCATACTGCCTCTGTACAAAATGCCAAAGAAGGCACTAAAAGATTTCTTTTAAAAAAAAATTTTTAAAAAACAACGAAACCACCGCCATCAGATTTTACGACATTCAAAGTGCCATAATTAAAGCAACCTACTCCAGGAAGTGAAGGGATAGTGAAATTAGTTTGCAATGTCTCCTCTATAAATGTCATTAGTATGTTTTACAATAAGTGCTGCACAAACGGGCTAACTTAAGTTATAAAGTTTAAATGTCATAACTGAATGAAATTAAAGACGTAGTTGTTGCTGAGCCCATTTAGAAAAACACACCAAAATAACAACAAAAAATGTATGCTCTCATGCCCTGTTAAATATATAAGCATGGTCTCGCAAGGCATCAGAGCCATGCATAGCTTGGCATAATTTTATCACTGAGCATTAGAGATGCAAGTCAGTGCATGGTCCCTGAGGCCCACCTGGTATGTTATATCAGCATTTTAAGTATACAGGTCTTCTCTATGATCATCTAAGGGTAGTGGATAAACCATTGGGTTTGGTGGTCGCATTTTGGGTTCATAAATGTCTTGTAACATTCCACCAAGTCAGGGCAGTGTTTTGTTAATACAAACTAACATCCACGGTCAGATGCAGTTAGTTAGTTATTGGTGTTTAACGCCAAGCAGGTGACTAAAGCCATCTCATGGCCGTCACTGAGATGCAGAAAATATTGACAGACATGCTGATGAAGTGGCTACAGCGGACATTCGTTTTTTTCCCGGCCTCAGGCCGGTTGCCAACTTCAGTGTCAGGCCGGGTGCACTACAAGTACAACTGAAATAAAATAAACACTTGAAATGACTGATAATATTCTGAGTAACTTGATGGCACTCAGTAACAGCCGTGTACAGCGGTAAGTTGAACTAGTGTGATTATGTGTGTGTGCTGTATTAAAAATGGTGTAGACGTTCATTAGTTGTGTCGAAGCCAAGGCATAGGGACGAATCACGAAATTAAGGCGTCTGCTTCATGCGACGTCATCTTCGTAAATGATCGGTAAAAATCTTCGTTTTAACTACTTCCGGTGACAACACTCGGTGTCCAACTATGTTGTAAAAGAATTTAATTTGTGTTTTGGGTGGTAGCTGTCGATCTTAGACTTTTTGAACAGACAAGACATGATAATAGTGTAATATATCTTAGTCATATAATATCAATACTGTTATATATTTTATGTGATCTCGAATTGCGGCGGATTATCTCACATTCTAGATTTGGTACTGCCTAACGGACTCCCTCAAATTATGACCAGTCATCTATTATATGACCAGTCATCTATTAATTTTTTTTCGCCGATTTGTAAGGCATGACGAACACAAGCGTCGTCTACTTCTCGAAATTATCACCATTTTATTTATAGTCATGTGACCATGTGATAACTTTCACGACTTTCTGCTAGCAGACGACAGGACTCTTAACTTGTTTTGATTTTTGTGATGGCTCACTGTATTGTTTTAGAAAGCGATCCTTAAGAAAAGAAGAAGAAGAAAACAACAGATGAAGCGAATTTTCTTTTTTTTAAACGATTACTTTTTGCAAAAGATTTTAAGCAATGGTGGATAAATAATAAATGTTCATTTAATTTACAGCGATACTTTTCTGATGCTTTTTACCATATGCAGTTAGAAGGTAGGCCTATCTAACGCTGTGTTAAGTAATTTTTTGGTGAGAAATATAAACTTTTTTTATTTTAAGAAAACTTATAGAAAAAAAATACAATTACAATATTAAATGTGTTATTTCATTAAATGTTTTTTTCCTTCATTTTTTTACTAACATTGTACAAGCATTCTGATTTTTGGGGATTAGTAAGCGGACTCTGTTAAGATTCTTGCGGACTAATTCATTTTTTTTCTTGAGCTAGTCCGCCAGATGACCTCAGAAAAAAAAAAAGATTTGGCCACCCCTGTATGTGTGTGTGTGTGCGTGTGTGTGTGTGTGTGTGTGTGTGTGTGTGTGTGTGTGTGTGTGTGTGTGTGCCGCTGTGCATGTGTGTGCAGTCAGAACAAGAAATCAGTCATTCTCAGGAAATGCCTGTAGACAAATTCAGCTATGCCCGGTTTAGGACAATTTTCAATTATTTACGGAATGAGTGATGTATTTCGATTCAGAGAATTTAATTGAACAACTTACAGATCTTTCCGTCTAAATAATTTCTAAGTGCAATTATTTACAAAAAGAGTGGTATTTTGTCATTCAGTTAAAAAAAAAAATGCTCATTACTGCCTTAGGCATTTCCCACGAATGACTGATTTCCCATTTTGTCTGTAACATAAGGTATTTATTTTGCACCAATTTAATAAATTCTTTTAATAGTGTTCTACTTTTCAGTGTTGACATCTTTGTCCATGTCTTGTGTGTTATTTTATCTGTGTTGCAAATCGAGTAATACTTGTTGACGCTGAAAATCAGTGTTTTCCAGTACATGTAAGCATAGTCAGAAAACAAAAAGCAACCACTAAGACAAATCTGAAATAAATTTACCAGCTATTTATTATTCATTTTTCACTGCATACAAAAATTATATTATCTAAAAAGATGAATTATGAGAACACTTTACAGCATAATATTTTAGCTCGAAACTCAATATGAGGGTACATGTTGCATTTTCCCCAGCTGCAGTGCTTCGTCGGCATTTTCGACGGTTAGTGCCATGTCACCGGAAGTAGGCATTTGCGCTCGGAAATCTATTTTTAGAATTTTTTTTTCGCGGGAAAGGGTCGTGATTCGACCCTATGAAAAACTCACTGAATGGCCGTGCTGAAAGTATTTCAGTGTCTTCAGTTTTACCTCATTTCAGCTCAGTAGTCTAGTCACTACCGCTGTGCGTGTATCCTAATTTTGCTTAGGGATCACTTGAACAAGATCACACACTACAACACACAAGAGAACACGTTTGTAACTCCTCGAGGTAAAATGGCGCAAAATATTTGGTTTCGTTTTTTACTACCCATGAGCTTTCGTTGAAACAAGATTTACGCGCCACTCGGTACTGAATTCAGTCTCGAGTCAGGCGGTTGTAGACTAATCATAAACTGATCGAGAAATGCGTGTGTTGGTATCTCGCAAAAAGTGTCCTGAAATGTAAAATAGTTTCTTAATAGTCGTTTTGTGGCATGATAACACATTAAACAAATTACTGTTGACTAGAAATTGTAATCTAGATTCGGGGGTCAATGGGAGACTACTAAATCAGAGATTCGCGCAAGTTTACTTTCGGTTTCTGTCAGTGGGAGAGCACTCGAAAATAAGAGGCGTGTTCTTTGCACCGGCACGGTACCTGACTAGAGTCTAATTCAGACTAGCTTCCTGTTTTCTCGTAAATTAGGACGTGTAGCTATAGTCTACACCAGCACAGGAATCTTTCTGACCAAAACATGGCGCCTCTTCATTCCGATTCCACCACAGACGTGGCAACCTCGTCCAACTTTCGCCAGTTGCGCACCTGCAACATCCATCTTGATTTGGACGTTAGCTTCGAGGCGAAAACCATCTCTGGCACCGAGTGTATAACCTTTCAGGTGCTGCAGGCTGGCGTAAAAGAAGGTACCAAATTTAACACTGAGGGCTCGGCGGGAAGTTCCTCGCGTTGCCTAGGAGCGTCGGCGCGGCAGCCGCCATCTTGAGAGGATACGATGGACTTGATAGTAGAGAAGTATAGTGTTTGAACACGTTTTTCTTCATGTTTCTTTCTCTTTGGAAACAAACAAAAACAGATTCTGGTTAGCGGTTTCCTACGGTGATGGCAAGACTACTGAGTGTTATTGCCAACAGCACGTCAGGACCTGCCAGACCCCATTGTCCTGACAGCAATTTCCCTGTGAGCGCCTTAGTCACATATCCTCTCAAGATGGCCGCCACTAGCGTGATGACGTCAGCATCCCGAGCCCTATATGAATTTTATTCACTTGTATTAGTCACATGCAAAGCAAAAGTGAGTATGTTTTGGGCCAGTGGTTGTCCGTCGTCTGTTGTCCGTCCACCGTCGTCAGTGGTAAACTTCAACGTTGGCATTTTCTCGGAGACTATTCAAGCCACATTCTTCAAACTTGGCTCAAGTACACTTTGTGGTAAGATTGATTGATTGATTAGTTCCGGGCTTAACGTCCATGGCACTGAAGTGATACTGACGGGCGGGTTATGGGGAAATCTATTGCCTATGGAGTACAACCTGAACACTGATCAATTCAGGCGTGCTCCAACTGTGCCACTTTGATTTACCAGGACCTTTCAACGGACATGCTATTGAGCAAATCCGCCTTTTCCCCCTGGATTGTGAGTCCAGCTACCAGGGCAAGATAAAATGGTAAGATCTTTCTAACATACCAATTTGAGTGACCTCTCACAAAGGTCAAGGTCACAGGGGATCAGGAAATAGGTCAAAAATAGTTATGTTTTGACATAATTTTTTTTTTCTCAAATACTATTCACAACTTCAAACCCAAACTTCGTACAAAGATACCTGATGGTAAGACCTTTCTATAGGTACTGATTTGGTTGATCCATCGGAAAGGTCAAGGATCAGAAGAGCTCTCAGGAAATAGGTGAAAAATAGCCATATTTTGACAAAAGATGTTTTTTCTCAAATACTATTCACAACTTCAAACCCAAACTTGGTACAGAGATACCTGATGGTAAGACCTATCTGCATACTAATTTGGATGACCCCTCAGAAAGGTCAAGGGTCACAAGGGCTCAGGAAATAGGTATGAAATAGCCATATTTTTACAAAAGATGTTTTTTTTCTCAAATACAATTCACAACTTAAAACCTAAATTTGGTACAAAGATACCTGATGGTAAGACCTATCTGTGCATACTAATTTGTCAAGGGTCGCAAGAGGCTGGCAAGTGTGTGTAAAATGCTGAAATTGTAAGTATTCCCAAATTTTTGCAATTTTTTCAACCAAACTTGGTACAAAGATAGCTGATGATAAGACCTTCCTATGCATACTAATTTAGTTGACTCATCACAAAGGTCAAGGGTCACGGGGGGTTGACAGATGTGTGAAAAATGCTTACATTTTCAGAAAACATGGATTTTGCTGCTGCAGAAGCCAGCCCTTGTCACTAAGGTCACACATATGTAAATCGGTCATACGCATGAACCATAATGGCTTTGCCTTTCTTGTTTGTCTATGAAAATGCAAGACCGAGGGAGGAGAGGTATATATATATATAGAGAGAGAGAGAGAGAGTGTTTGGCCTCCCCACTCCTGGGGAAGGTATGAAATACTCACAATAGACATTGGACCTGCACCAACGACCGGTTTCACCCCAAAGCGGGGCTCATCAGGTAGGCATATTGCGTAACCTGACAATTGCAAACACAATGCCATCTCCAGAATTTATTGGTAGCATTGTGTTGTAACTGTCTTTTCTAAGCGTGTTTCTTTCTCCGTTGGGTACTTTTTTTTTTATTGGTAGCACCCCTAGTACTGCGTCGAATGCATCCCTAAAGCTTTATGTGAGGTTGTTTGTTTGTTTTTTAATTAAGTATACCGCATATATTTAATAAGCATACATTACATAAGTTACAAGAGCAATCCCCCTACCCGCCCCACCCACGTTCCTATTTACCCCCACCCCCCCCCCCCTCACTCTCTTAGTACACACACAGCTCGAACACACAACAAATGACAAGCAGAGTTTAGGTTTAGACAGTCACACTGGACAGTCACACAAATGTGACCCCCTGGGCATGCACTCCTCAGTACTATAAATAGCACTGATGGATACATACACAAGGGAATCGAGGTAGGCCACCATTGCTACCTTGAACCAACCCTGTATACCTTAGTGAAATAACTGGTAGTGCCAGAAGCCGCCTACACACTACCGCCAATGGTGAGGCTGCAGCCAGTGCCTCTACCAGCATTACAACCCGCCAAAAAGTGTAGCATAATGATACCACAAGTGACAAAACTTGCTGCTCTGACCAATAATTCCAAATCGGTACTTCTCAGATAGGTAGCGATTCTTCATAAATCTAACAAAGTGCCTTAAATTAGGCGGGGTTTCTTCTATTTTCTAATCTACATTTGTAAACATAAAACTTAGCAACTAATATTATGAGGTCTAAGACAGTGTCTGATCTAAAGTGCTTAGCTGTGCCAAAGACAAGAATCTTTGAGAACTCAAAATTAGTGCAGTTTACACAATTGTCTCGCAACCATTGTCCCATGTCAGACCAGAATATCTGTACATGCAAGCAGTCCCAGAACAGGTGGGAAAGAGTTTCATCCTCATTCTTACAAATTGCAGATTCAGACAATTTACACAGAAATAAAAATTGTTGTGTTGCAACAACCAATGCAATAACCTTAACTGGAACCATTTTAGTTGGGAGTCAGGTGTGGTTTTGAAGGGTTTTGAAAAAATACATTTCCAGCTTGGTATGTCATCAGTTTCGAAGCATTGAGACCACTTCTGAATACAAATAGGCCTTGACCTTGATTTGTCCAATGTTGAATAGATGGTTTTACAACCCAGCAAGATTTAACTGGCTCTACTGCTAATGAGTTTCCACAGAGTCTCTCAGTCCACGCTGTCAAATGCTTTCTCGTAATCCACAAAGTTGACGTACAGCGGGGAGCTCCACTCCAGAGACTGTTCCACGATGATGCGGAGAGTGGCGATCTGGTCTGTACATGATCGGTTTTTCCTGAATCCTGCTTGCTGGTCTCTCAGCTGGGGGTCAACGGAGCTCTTCATTCTCTCCAGGATGATCCTGTTGAAGACCTTTCCTGGTACTGACAGCAAGGTGATTCCTCTGTAGTTGGAACACTTGCTGAGGTCGCCTTTCTTGGGAAGCTTGAAGAAAGTTGAAGAAAGTGTGGAGTTCCAGAGAGCTGTCACAACACACCAAAGTCCGGATTTACAACTCCAACGTGAAAGCAGTTCTCCTATATTGCTATATGGAGCAGAGACTTGGAAGTTGACAAAAACCACAGTCAACAGAGTACAGATCTTCATAAACAGTTGCCTTAGAAGAATTTTGAAAATCCACTGGCCAGAGAAGATCAGCAACGTCAGACTGGGAGAGAACAGGGCAGATAACAGCAGAGAATGAAATTGGGCGAAGAAGATGGGGATGGATTGGTCACAGTCTGAGAAAGCCAGCTTCCAGTATCACTAGGCAGGCATTGTCATGGAACCCCCAGGGAAAGAGGAAAAGAGGCAGGCCGAGAAACACCTGGCGTCGAGACCTCCAAGCAGACATCAAGAGACTGGGAACCACCTGGAGTAAAATCGAAGGAGAAGCACAGGACAGGAGTCGCTGGAGGTCTCTCGTCGACGGCCTATACCCGGGGAGGGGTGACAGACGTAATTTTTAAGTAAGTAAGTACTGCTAATGAGGTTAAGAAGGCCCTGACAGCTTTGGCTACGCCAGAGTACATCAAGAAATGTGTAGACACATCAGGGAACAGCAACTTAAATGACTCGAAAGACAACAGAGAGCGCCATTCTCATCAAGCAGATCCCCAATAACCAAAATTCCTTTGTCTCTCAATTCGGTGATATGAACCGTTTTCCTGTCTCTAATAATGTTCTTGTTATAATGAATACATTCTGAGAGCATTTCATCAAAATTTTCAGGTACACACTTGTTACAAACACTCTTGTAATGTTTGGCAACATCGGCCCAGAAGCAATTATCACAATGAAGCATTAAAACGTTTGTATATTCACCACCGAACACCTGCATGTTACTAAACATAGGATAGCAGCTGACCAAAATCTGACGTACCAATGAGTCATATGATACACCAAAGACCCTTCTAAGCCAACTGATCTTCATAGACGTCAAAAATGAATGAACATTTAACATTCACAAGCCACCTTCATCATATGCTGAATAGACAACAGCTTTATTTATTTTTGCTCTCTTTCCATCCCACAAGAATGTAAACAAAAAAATTTCAAGGTCAGTCAAAAACTGTGCCAGAGGATCTGGGAGGCTCATAAAAAGATGGACAATCTTTTACACCGTAAGTGTGTTTTGATGACTGTAATTTTCCTTAATGGTGTAAGTTGACGCTTAGACCAAACATACAAAACTCGCTGAATTTCAGCAAGTTTGCCCTCATAATTAATACCGGTTATAATATTAATGTTTGTGGAGAAATTTATACCAAGAACCTTAAAAATCCCAGGGTCCCAGACAAAGTTGAATTGGGCATGAACCGAATGTGTAAATTGCTCATAGGTCCAAGCCAGGCTATCTGCGTTTTATCCATGTTTATCTTGAGGCCTGAGATAGATGCAAAGTATTGTAGACTGCGAATGCTTTCTTCGAAAGACCTTTTGCTTCCATTTAAGAACAATGAAGTGTCATCTGCAAACTGAGACAGAAGTAAGTATATATCTTTAACTTCTAACCCACTTATATTTTCATTCTGGCATAAAATAGAGGCCAAAATTTCAATGCAGATTAAGTAAACGTATGGAGAGCTTGGGTCGCCTTGACGACATCCCCTTTCTACTGAAAAACAACCAGAATAGTGACCATTAACAGCGACACAAGCCTTAATATCACAGTAAAATGTTTTAATCCATCTCTTTACATCTGGACCAAAGTTGACAAAGTCGAGACATTTTTCCAAAAATGACCAGGCGACCGAGTCAAATGCTTGTGAGAACCAGTTGACCTGGCACCTGGTTTACATGAGTGTAAAAGAGTACATTGTAAAGAAGTCGTATGTTCTCACCAATATATCTGCCCTTCAAAAAGCCTTTTTCGTCTTGGTTATAATAGAGGGTAAAACCAGTTTCAGACGTTCTGCTATGCAAGCGGAGGCTATTTTATAACTAGTATTTAAAAGAGTAATGGGTCTCCAGTTTTTCAAAAATTTCTTATCCTTTCCCTCTTTGGGTATACAAGTGATCACCCCTTGCTTTTGTGTTACTGACAGCTGGCCATGATTAAAACCATAGTTTACAGATCTCACAAGAAAATGACCAATATCAGTCCAGAAGAATTTTTAAAAGTTCAGTGGTAAAACCATCTGAACCTGGAGATTTATTGTTACACATCCTTTTTAATGATTGTAATGCCTCCTTCATCGAAATGGGGCCTTCAATAGACATCTTCTCATCATCAAACAACGAGGGTGCGACGACAGCGGAGGAGAGATCAACATCAACTAACTCTGCTTCCCTCGAAGCGTACAATTGCTCATAAAAGGCTTGAGTTTCTTTACAATAGCATCCATATTATTTATCACTTCACCATTGTCATTCTCTAAGTAATTCATTGATTTATTAACACAATTCCTGCTTTCCAAACTACAAAAATATTTTGATGTCTTTTCCCCATCTTGAATCCACTTAGCTCATGACCGGACAATCATACCCTCTGTCTTTTTCTTACGTAATTCCACAATTTCAGCTTTTTTAGCCTCAAGAAGAGGGATATTATTACACTGGATACTGAGTTCTAAGTCTTTAATCTCTTTCTTAAGGGAATCTTCCTTTTTGTTTTCTTTCTTTTTCTTGTGGCCAGCATATGAGATGGTCTGGCCCTGAGTTTCTAGGAGTATCATCTCAAAAAAGGTTTGATCACTGATGCAAAGTTGTAGGTCATCTTTTCTCACATTATCAATAGAATTCATGTTATAAATCAAAAGTCCATATTGCCTCTTCAAGTCCAAAATCAAATTTTTTACCATTTCTACATATGACTTGTCCTTAAGAAGTGAATTATTGAATTTCCAGTAAATTCTATTTCTCTTAGAAAGCGAAGCAAAAAATTCAATAGACACAAGCGAATGATCTGAACGATAACCTGAGTTAATTTTTGCCTTAGTAACCTCTATCATCAAACATTCCGATAGCAAGAAATAATCCAGTCTTGTTGAGCAGAATTAAAGCAACGCCATGTGTACTGTCTAGTTGCTGGATGAAGCACCCTCTATACATCCACTAGGACATACACCTGCATACATTCAAGCACCTTTTGCATTGATCGAGGGCGGTTAATATTTCTATACCTGTATGTAGCCATACATCCAGTGCAACATTCCAGTCACCGCCTACTATTACATATTGATTATCTAGCCTAGCTATTTCTTCAAAGACAGCTTCAAAAAAGTTGGGAGAGTCCCCATTACTAGGCCCATACAGGTTAACAATAGTCATCTGCTTAACCTGTATGTCAATATCTAGTACAATATAAACACCACCGTTACTTCTAGTCACATTATGTGAGGTTTTAGTGGAAGAAGACTAATTTCGAGGCACCCATGTCTTCATAGACAGACGAAATCTACATGCTGAGTCGACAGTGCTATGCAGTCATCTGCCAGTCATGTTTTGTCTGAACACCGCAGTTAGCAGCAAAATGAATGATGAGAGGCGCAGTTTTGTTTTGGACTGGGTCTCTCTCTTGGCTTGACTTCGCGAACGAAGATTTTATAGGAGTTGCCCACGACGTCTGCAGGCTTGTTCGTGGCTGCGGAGGCCAATCCGAGACAGGCAGGTTCGACCGCAGTGGCTGCAGGGGAAGGTATGGCCAGGGTTCTGAGCTGCGGCATCTCTGTTTTTTCTCCTGAGCCGCTTGTCCTTAAGGCTAGCTCTGCGAGAGTCCTCAAAGGAGACAGCTGCCTTGTAAATGGTGGAGCGCCAGGTGTCACGGTCCGCAGCAAGCAAAGACCACTGGTGGTGGTCGATTTGGCAGGCACTAAGTGACTTCTTGAGACAGTCTTTGGACTGGGTACATAAAATATATTGAGCAACATTTTGCTTGATATAGTGCCGGTAACCGACAGATGTGATTACTTGATTTCAAATGTCCTCGTCTCACAATCACATCTGCCTGTTATCAGCACTATATCAAGCAAAGGGAGGTGGTGGGGGTGTTTCGCTTACTTTATGAAGCCATGTGGCTGTTGGTAGTCGTTTTTGTCATGATGATTCTTGCGAAAATCTTTGCAGGAGTCATCAACAAATGTTGTTCTGTTCTGTGTAGGATTTTAACCCATTTAACCCAAAGGCTGTATTTCCCGAATTTTGGAGGTGTTGCCTTACAACTGTGTACTGGTTGCAGGAGATGGATTGACCATGATAATTCTATGATAGTGCAAGATTAGCTTGATGCTAAGCTAATCTGGCACTACCCTCAAATTGCCAAAGTCAACCCATCTTCTGCTGTAGGGTGTCAGGTCTATTTGTAATAACTGGACCCCAGAACCCATCCTCCATACTGACCCCCACCCTCGCCCCCATGCCCATCTCCAATTGGGGATAATTCCTTTCTGTAGCTTGGACTAATTTGCACATAATCCATTTAGCCCAAACGCACTGAACAGGAGAAGAATTAACTGTTATAATTCAATGGTAGTGTCAGATTAGCTTGGTGCCATCAGGTGCCAAGCTAGTCTGGCACTGCCCTTGCATTATCATATCAATCTATATCCACTGGTACATAGTTGTTAGGGGACATCAACAAAATTTTGGAAATACTTCGGAAATGCGGCCTTGGTGTTAAATTAGTTAATTTTCTACACTTCATGTTCGTTGTTTCAGTGTTGCTTGATATTCATGAGACACTGAAGGTAACCAGGGTGCAAGAAGTGTCTTCAGGAAAACAGCTAGAGTTTTCTATTGACCCCTTCACTGGCTATGGAACAACTCTCAAAGTGCAGGTACACATGAACACCTGTTTTGAGCAGCCATGTTTATGAGAGATCACCTGTCATGAAAGACCATCATTTAGGTGGCTGAGGCCACCTAAATGATGGAACTTTTTTGCCGTTCAAAGACTTTTCTGTTCTCTGTTAAGACCATTTTTTAATCTTGCAAAAAGGTGGTTGTTCGAAACACGTTCTACAGTGTAATATTTAACCCAATTGTTCATGCAGCCCTGGCATACTACAAGAGATGAATTTACCTTGATAATTCAGTATCTTGCTGGCACCAGCTTCTACTTCATTCCTTTTCGGCTGAAAAGTCAAAACAAGAAGGGGGGGGGGGGGGGGGGTCTGATTATTATTTACAGAATTCAGGCAGCAGACATTCATATTTCACATATAAACCAGGACGTTTTCATGGATCACAAAATCTTATTTTGACTTTCACGTTTCATGGTAGCCTCTTCTTTCACAGATTGTGAGGATGACAAATTTGCCATCATGAGGACCCCCAAAATTGCCAATCACGCATTACAATTTTAGGGCACAACCTCCCTCTCCAGTTGTAACATTTCTTACCAAACTCTCTCTTCCACTTCCCCCCCCCCCCACCCCCCCCCCCCCGAACCCACCACCACCATCTGCCATTGCCTCCAACCCATAAACACTAGTGAAACTAATGCTCTGATATATATGACAGGGCTGATTGATGCTCCCAACTGATAGAGCAGAACCTGTTTTGAGCAACTACCATATGAGAGATCACCTGTCATTAAAGACCATCCTTTAGGTGGCTATAGCTGTGACTGTGGCTGTAGCCACCTAAATGATGATCTTTAATGACAGGTGACACTTTTGCCACTCAAGACTTTTCTTGTGAGAGCACCTGTTTTTTTAAGACCACTTTTTTCTTGCACAAAATGTGGTTGCTCAAAACAGCTTGTACTGTATCGGTTTCTGAGTAGTAATTTGCAGAGGCGTTGTTCTTTGCTGTATTGTCCCAGTTGTCTGAGGATCCAGTGGAAGGGAGTGAACTCAGCTTGCAAGTGGAGTATGTTGCAACAGGAGGCCCAGGAGTGGTGTGGCTTGAACCTGCTCAAACAGCAGGTATCTCTGAGGCCTTCCTCACTCCACCACTCTCACTCTCCACCACGTCCAGAACAATGCTGCCCGCCTCGTCCTCAGAAAGAAAAAATCCGACCACATCACTCCCCTGCTCAAGCTCCTTCACTGGCTCCCCATCCCCCAACGCATCCAATACAAGATTCTGTCTCTCTGCTACAAATCCCTGAACAACTACGCTCCTGCCTATCTCTCCAACTTACTTCACCCCTACACTCCTCCCCGCTCCCTCCGCTCCGCCTCCGACCCTCTCCGCCTCCTCATCCCCCGCACCAAACTCAGCACCTTCGGCCCCCGCTCCTTCTCAGTATACGTTCCATCTGCCTGGAACACTCTCCCACTCTCTCTCTGTCAGAAACACTCGCTCTCCTCCTTCCAGTCCACCCTCAAAACTCACCTCTTTCAAAAGTTCTAGCACTATATCACCACACTCCCCGCCCCAAGCTGACCGTCGTAATGTATTTTCACTATTTGTGTTACGTGAGTCATTGTCTAAAGCGTGCGCATGCGTGTGCAAGTTGTGAGTGCGCGCTTATAGTTATAATTATTGTAAGATAAGCGCATTATAAATACCGTAATTATTATTATTATTATTATTATGTATCCTGATGCGGAGTGCAAGAGTCATTTAATGGGTCAGCCTCAGTACATGTACTATGCGCTGCAAAATAAGGGGCTGTTTCCATATAGGTTGACGAAGATGTTGACACTCCCCCAGTCTTTATAAATCTGTGGTTCCAAGTCCCCTTCTCCCCCCCATGTAAAAAATCTGAGTGTCAAACGTGATAGTAGCTTGTCCATGCACCATCATGTGAACAACATTTGCAGATCCGCTCATACTGAACTGTGACGTATTGCTTCAGTCCGCCACTATCTGACACCTGAAGCAACTAAAGTACTTGTTTGCGCTTTTGTTTTGTCTAAATTAAACTACTGCAATGTTCTTCTGGCTGGCTGCTCCCAGTGTCTGATTGGAAACTCCAGAAAATTCAAAACTCAGCTGCTAGGTTGATTCTTAGAATCCCTAGATATTATCACACCCTATCTGTGTACTATTCACTTGTTAACTGTAACAGCTAGGATTCAGTATTATATTTCATGCATGACACGCAGCTGTATTACCTGTTCCTGCCCACACAACCTTGCCTCTCTTCTCCTGCTGTATACGCCATCAAGACAAAATTTGCGCTCTGCTGCCAACTCTCGAGTCCTACGTATCCCTCTCATCAAAACAAAGTCACTTGGTGAGAGGTCATTCAGGTACCAGAGCCCAGATGTTTGGAATGGCCTCACACATGAACTGAGATACGAGGATTCAAGAGAGGTGTTCAGGCGAGCCCTAAAGATCCATCTTTTTTTCTGTTTGCTATGACTGACCTTTGTCACAGACCTGCTATGTTGAAATCGTCTGTGTTAGTAGTAGTGTGTTTGTGTGTGTGCATGAGCGATTGTATGAGTCCATAAGTGCAGCACCTCCCTTGAGTGAATGATATATATTTGTTTCCTCAAAACACATTACCGATGGTATTACTGATAGGAAACGTTACCTAGCTAGCCTAATTTTAGCCAAAATTTGGTTGTGTCCGTATAAGGGAGTTTTGGCAGGTGAGGGGCACCATAGATCAGGCAGTAACCCGAGTAGCCTCCCTTCCGCCCCATCCGGGTACGAGCTCACCCGATATTCATCAGTTTAGAAAACCTACCAACGGGTCACTCCGACCGCATCATGTCCATGCGCCTCCCACTGAGACACCGGCAATACATCACCCTTCTCAGTGTGTACTCCCCAACCCTCCTGGCAGAGCCTGCAGAAAAAGACAAGTTCTACTCTGACCTGCGCAGCCTCCTGCAGAGCACCCCTGCAGACGACAAAGTCATCATCCTTGGCGACTTCAACGCCAGAGTGGGCCAAGACTCTGAGGCCTGGAAAGGAGTCCTCAGCAAGCATGGCGTTGGGAACTGCAATGACAATGGTCGCCTACTGTTGGAGCTCTGTGCAGAGCAGCAACTTGTCATCACCAACACTACTTTCCAGCAAAAGGACAGTCGAAAGACCACCTGGATGCATCCTCGCTCCAAGCACTGGCACCTTATCGACTATGTCCTAGTGCGTCAGAGGGACCGCAGTGACGTCCTCCTCACCAGAGTGATGCCCAGCGCAGAGTGCCACACTGACCACCGCCTTGTTCGCTGCAAACTCAGGCTCCACCTCAAGCTGAAACCCAAGAAAGGGGGCCCCCCCAAGAAAAAGCTTGATGTTGCCAGCCTTCAGCGTGACGACAAGAAAGCTGCCCTTCAGGCCGATTTACAGCGCATGCTCAAAGACACAGTTGATCCAGCAGACTCCTCCCCTGAAACACTCTGGGAACAACTGAAAACTGCTATTGTAAAATCCTCTGTGGAAGTCTTGGGCTTTGCTAGAAAGAGGAACAAAGACTGGTTTGACGAAAACGACGTAGAGATCCAGGAACTTCTAGCAAAAAAAAGAGCCGCCCACCAGGCCCACCTAGCCCAGCCTTCCTGCCCTGTGAAGAAGTCTGCCTTCCGCCTCATCTGCAGCAGTCTCCAGCTCAAGCTTAGAGAGCTCCAGAACGAGTGGTGGTCCAGACTCGCACAGAGGACCCAGCTCTGCGCTGACAACGGTGACTACAGGGGCTTCTACGAAGCACTGAAAGCAGTGTATGGCCCTAGGCACCTGGTACAAAGTCCCCTGCGAAGCACTGATGGACAGGCACTCCTCACAGATAATACCTCCATCTTGAACCGCTGGTCGGAATACTTTCAGGACCTCTTCGGCGCTGAGCGCACTGTTCAAGAAACAGTCATCCTCCAAATCCCACACCTTCCACTAAAGGTTGAATTGGACGAACCGCCCACCGCCGAAGAGACCCTCACAGCCATCCACCAGTTCAAGAGTGGCAAAGCAGCAGGCATTGACGGAATCCCGCCAGAGATCTGGAAACATGGAGGCCCAGCACTGCACAACAAGCTCCACGACCTCTTTCTCTGCTGCTGGGAAAAAGGAACACTACCAAAGGATCTCCATGATGTAGTCATCATCACCCTGTACAAGAACAAAGGAGAGAAGTCTGCCTGCTCTAATTATCGTGGAATTACCCTGCTGTCCATTGCCGGGAAAATTCTCGCAAGGTTGCTCCTGAATCGGCTGGTACCTGCCATCGCTGAAGACCACCTCCCAGAGGGCCAGTGTGGCTTCAGAGCCAACAGGAGTACCACCGACATGGTCTTTGTGCTGAGACAGCTTCAGGAGAAGTGCCGCGAGCAGAACAAAGGGCTGTACGTAACGTTTGTTGACCTAACAAAAGCGTTTGACACTGTGAGCAGGCAAGGTATGTTGCAGATCCTGGAGCGACTAGGTTGTCCCCCAAAGTTCCTCAACATGATCGTCCAGCTCCACGAGGACCAGCAAGGCCAGGTCAGACTAAACAGTGACCTCTCAGAACCATTCCCCATTCGCAATGGCGTGAAGCAAGGCTGCGTGCTGGCACCGACCCTCTTCACCATCTTCTTCAGCATGATGTTGAAGCAGGCCACAGTGGACCTCGACGATGACGACGCAGTGTACATCAGGTATCGTCTCGATGGCAGCCTGTTCAACCTCAGACGACTGCAGGCCCACACGAAAACCCTAGACCAACTGATTCGTGAGCTGCTCTTTGCTGATGACGCTGCCCTCGTTGCACACACAGAGAGAGCCTTGCAGCGCATTACGTCCTGCTTCGCAGATGCCGCCCAGCTCTTTGGACTTGAGGTCAGTCTGAAAAAGACAGAGGTCCTTCATCAGCCGGCACCCAAGGAAGAGCATCGCCCTCCCCACATCACCATCGGCGAGTCCGAACTGAAGTCTGTACACCAGTTTACCTACCTTGGCTGCATCATCACGTCAGACGCCAAGCTGGACAAGGAGCTGGACAACAGGCTGGCAAAAGCGAACAGTGCTTTCGGGCGACTATTCAAGCGGGTGTGGCACAATCAACAGCTGAAAACAGGCACCAAGATCAGCGTGTACAGAGCTGTCGTCCTCACCACCCTGCTGTACGGTTCCGAGTCCTGGGCCCTCTACCGCAGCCAACTACGACTCCTCGAACGCTTTCACCAGCGCTGCCTGTGTACCATCCTCAGCATTCACTGGAGTGACTATGTCACCAATGTCGAGGTCCTTGAACAGGCGGAAACTGTGAGCATCGAGGCTTTGCTGCTGTGGACACAGCTTCGCTGGGCGGGGCACGTTTCCAGGATGGAGGATCATCGCCTACCCAAGATCACTCTGTTCGGCGAGCTCGCCACTGGACACCGAGACAGAGGGGCACCAAAGAAGAGATACAAAGACGGTCTCAAGAAGTCACTTAGTGCCTGCCAAATCGACCACCGCCAGTGGTCTTTGCTTGCTGTGGACCGTGACACCTGGCGCTCCACCATTCACAAGGCAGCCGTCTCCTTTGAGGACTCTCGCAGAGCTAACCTCAAGGACAAGCGGCTCAGAAGAAAAAACAGAGTTGTGGTAACTCAGAACCCTGACCAGACCTTCCCCTGCAGCCACTGCGGTCGAACCTGCCTGTCCCGGATTGGCCTCCGCAGCCACGAAAATGCCTGCAGACGACGTGGGCAAGCCCTATAGAATTTTCGTTCGCGAAGTCAAAAAGCCAAGAAAAAAGCCAAGTTCTTAGCTAGCCTGTGGACGGTTGTGTTCGTACTTCGCTCTTAGGATCTTACTGTGTGGAAGCGACCGGTCGTCTTGTGACCTTACTTGAACTGTTCTTGCTTCTTTTTGGAACTTGGCTGCGCGGGTTGTGCTAGCTTGGAGCTCACTTGGTTTGTGCTAGCTTGGAGCTCTTGGATTTTGCCTTGTGCTGTTTCGAACTTTGGCCTGTGCGGCGTGACTTAGACTTAGCGTGCCTGTGGACTGCCTTGACCGGGGTGGTGATTGTGAGTCCCGTGGCGCCTCATGACGTCGCTTCGACCGGCGTGGGTTTGCTTCTCGCACCGTTATGGCCAGGTAAACCTTGGGTACTGCCCTGGACCGGCGCTCAAAGGAAGGGAAGAGCGCCAGGCGTCAGCACGATCTGTGCACTTGATTGAGTTCGTTCTCACCCTCGCGCGTGTAATTATTGGTGCGCAGCCTTGGAGGCCACGCTCGCTCGTTCTTCTTTATGGCTTCTGTGTTGCAGTTACCAGGTTCGTACCTGCACGCGATGTGGCGATTTTCAGTGGCTCTGTGACGAGCATGCAGTCTGCCTGACTGTTCTGGCTGTGAGTCAACCCATCCCTATGCTGTTTGCGCCTCCTGGCTGGAAGAGAGATGGTCCCAGCTGTGGGGATTCTACCGCCGTGAACACCCGACACCTACCCAAGAGTGGCCATCGGTTCCCGCTCAGAGTACCATGGATGGGCCCAGTAAATTTCCCATGACCGTGATGAATCGGACCAGTAGGACGTCTAATGCGCAGAATACCACAGATGGGGCTATTAAGTTACCCATGACTGTGACGAATTGGACCAATACAACTACTACCGCGCAGAATACCACGGATGGGCCCAGTAATTTCCCATGACCGTGATGAATCGGACCAGTAGGACAACTAATGCGCAGTATACCACGGATGGGGCTAATAAGTTACCCATGACCGTGACGATTGGACCAATACAACTACCACCGCGCAGAATACCACGGATGAGGCTCTTAAGTTACCCATGACATGATGAATCGGACCGCAGACGTCGACACACGCTCTTACGATGATCTTAGCTCCGGGCCAGGCAGCGGAACGCAGACTTGACAGAAAGAAGGTGTCACGCTGGGTGCTTCGGGAAGAGAGACACGAGGCGCACTCGCGACGGGATCCCGCCCCTAGAGACGAACGCTTGGCTTCCCGATCGCAGGTCAGTGATGAGTGCCCACGGTCAGACAAGCTCTCGACACGGATTGGCGCCAGCTCCCGACACAGGATAGACAGGCATGAGCCTGCTGCACCCACGGACCGCGAGCACCACAGGATTGCTGCACGGTCCACGTCACGATCCCAGGTCAGTGATGATGTGCCACGACCACACGCTTCGCTCGAGATGAGAGCACGCTCCAGACGCAGTGCTGAGGGGCGAGAGACGACCCCACGACGGAACCCCGACCCCTGCCCTCGGCCACACTTGGACAGTTCGCCTGACTCCAGAAGCGCTCGCTCGCTACACAGAGACAGAGACACGAGAGGAGCATACGACGACGTACCAGTACCGATGGGACGCTGTGCGATGGGAAGACTGGCTCGACTACGACTCTTTGTCGCCATTCGAGTTTGCGGGACCGGCCGCCGAGACTGCGTGCTTCCTCCCGGACTTTGCAGGACAGCCGTCACCATAGGCCTTCATCACGGAAGACGGGCCATGGGCTCTGCTGTAACGACGAGACGCAGTACGCACCGAGACGCCTGTTCGAGACCTTCCCGTTCTACACGTCGCAGCCGCTCCCCTCGAGACCGCCGGTCTGCCCCTTGCAGTTTGGCCTCTTTACACAGGACCCCGCGGGATTCCCCGGGCGCTTCTCCGCTTGCGGCGTCGACACAGTGGAAGACAAACCCCTTCCAGCGCTGCTTCCTCTTCTCCCCGGGCCGCCGTGGCGTCTGCGATCACCGGTCGTCCAGAGAAGTTGGACGCCCCTGTTCCTCCCGCGTGCTTGACGTACGACTCCATCAGCTTGGCCCCAGAAGACTCCGTTTCGGCATTGCTTGGCGATGTCCACGCCTCCCCTTCACGACACTCGCAGTCCCGAGATGAGGTGGATTCGCCGCCAGCTACGCTGAGCCTTAGGATGGAGACTCTTCTGTCCTTGGACGAAGCTGCTCGCCTCATCGCGTCATGTCTTCCTGTGGAAGACTGCCCTCTGCCCCTGCCAAGAAGAGAGCTTCGGCCTTCGTGGACTCCGAGCGCCTGGCCAAGCGCTTCAAGTCTCTTCTTCAATCACCCAGTTCCAGGACCTACGCGATGCCTTCTCCACTCATGCTTCAGGGCGCCTTGGGAGACACCGGCTTCTTCGCTGACACCAGGTGGCCGGCGGACCTGTCCATGGCCTTCCGTCAGAGGTGGTACGCGGGACCTTCGCAGAGCTTCGCCTGCCCACTCCCGGTGGTGTACCCTCCGGTGCTGTCCTCTGCTGGTTCCCTTCGACGACGTGATTCCACTCCTGGACTTAACAGACTGCTTCCCTCATCCGCAATTCCCTGGCCTGTGCGGGGTTCCTGGACCGGGTGACGCAGGCCATCGTCCGTCATGTTGAGGAGGCCTGGAATCCTACCATCTCACCACTTTGGCTGACATCCTCGCCTTGGCAATTTCCAGCAACCAGGCCGCTTACCACTCCGCTGTCAACGCCATGTCTGCGGCTACAACTGTGATCTGATGCGCCGAGATACCGTCCTGCACGCTTGCTCGCTGCCGACCGAGTTGAAGAATCAGCTACGCCGGGCGCCTCTTGGTGGAGAACTCCTTTCGGCCCCACCTAGCAGACCGTCAAGGAGGCTAACAAGGACTTGTGGCCCAGCCGCGTCGCTCCGACCCGCCTTCAGGCAGCCCACAGGGTCGTGGGTTGAGCCCTGCGTACCGCCAGACCCTCCTTCATGACTTAGTCCAGCAGAAGGGGGCCACCAGGAACAGGACCATGTTGGATGGAGCTGCCGTCCAGAGACACCGACGCAGGCCGCGTCGCCGGACCGCAACCGACCTTCGGGCCGGTTGGCAAGGACCACTCTTCCACGGAGACGCAGTTCGAGGTCAGCGCCGGCGTTGCACGGTTGACAGTATTGGACATAGCAGCCTTTGGTCTTCGCTCCACGGTGGCCAAGCACTACAGGTCTCCTAAGCTGACTGGTTCGGGACCTAGCGGAGGCGGTGCGCACTTCTGCGTGAGTCAACTTGGAGAACTGGTGTTCTTCTCGGGCACCTGACCAGAGAAGATGGATTCACTCCCACGGGCTGACAGTATTGTACATAGCAGATCGTTGGGCTGGATTGGCAGGGACCACTCTTCCGCGGAGGCGCAGTTCGTCCTCTGCGCCGAAACTAATCGGTTGGCAGCCAATGGACGGAGGCGATGGTTCTGTGACACCGACGGCGCGGTCCTGGGAACGACAGTGGCAGCCTCTTTCCAGCATGCGACAGATGGCTAGGAAGTAGGTAGTCTACCTTCGTAGGACTAGGTGTCAGCGCGGGGTGAGGACGTTGTCCAACTGACATCACTGCGTGGGCCAACAACGCTCTCCATTGTGTTAGTGGATGCAGTTCAGACTTACGCACCTGGTTGGACGAGGCGTGCCGTCTCTTCGCATGCTTCTCCCAGCGGAGCGCTGCATGCCCCCCGTCGTCGCATTGGCTTTGGTCTTTGCTCCGCGGTGGCCAAGCACTATAGGTCTCCTCCTAAGCTGACAGGTTCGGGACCTAGCGGAGGCGGTTCGCACTTCTGCGTGAGTCAACTTGGAGAACTGGTGTTCTTCTCGGGCACCTGACCAGAGAAGATGGATTCACTCCCACCGGCTTGTTATGCAGGTACACGCCCAGCGGTGGACGAGAGTGCGCTGGTGCAGTCAGGGCGCAGTCAGTGGTCTGATGAGGATGTTCCGCGTCTCGCTGGTGTGAACAGGTTTCTTGGATGTGACAGATGATGCTGTGGAAGCACGCAGCCTGGGGCGCGAGTACCGGGAGATAAGACGTGACGACAGCGTGGCAGGACCTTACAGTCGTAGACCTTAGAGGTGGTCCTGTGTTCCAATTCCGCGGCAGTACAGTCGACTCTTACTCGTACCCAAGCCGGCGGATATGGCGGCTGATCTTCGACCTGTCAGCCCGGAACAAGTTCTTTCGGCGTCGCGGCAGAATGGAGACAGACAAAGCCCTGATGGCAGCGGTGCGTCTCCAGGACTTTGTTACAGCTGGATGATCGACTATTTCGGAACCCGTTGGCAAGCACTTGGCGGACGGCAGAGGTTCCTGCGCGCGATTCTTCATCGACTAGGCTTCTTAGTCTACTGGGCAGGTCCTACGTGGTATCTTCTCACGGTTTCCAGCGAGGATAGAATTCGTGACTGTCCTGTTTGAGTAGGACTTCCAGTAGCACGGGAGCAGTGCAGAGTAGGAGCAACCCTCAGAGCCTTACATTCGGGTTGACTGTTAAGACTGCTAACACGCCAGCGGATCGTCTTCCCCAGGCTGACACTGCATCTGGTTGGAGAGGAAGCGCTACCGGCTGGTTCTGGGGAAGATTGACGTACACAAGGGATGTACTAGTGCTCTTCGAGGCCAGTTGCTCCTAGAGTCGTCGCTACAGCCAGATATCTTCCAGCTACCCTGCTCGCCATCGAGAATCAAATTCTGAGGTCATACGCGTGGTTGCCCGGCAATCCCTCTCTGCTAGAGGCTTTGTGGGGGATATGGTGAAATCGCGGTCTGCAGCCACGACGAGAAGAGCCTCTCGTTATGTCTACGAAGGTAGATGGGCATTCTCCAGGCTCGGTGCCCCTCGTCCCTTCACCAGTCGCGGTCTTCTCTTCCCCACATGCCCTCCTCTGCAGCTCCCCACTCCACGCACGATGCTCAAGCAACCGCGACAGCCGCTGTACCATCCATGCCCAGAACGTCTCCTCCTCCACGCCTGGAGATTGTGCGGCAAGCCCTCACCAGCAGAGGCTTCTCTAGTGCGGCAGTGGATGCTATTGCTGCAGCCCACAAACCCTCAACCAGACGAGTTTACGAGGGAAAATGGCGAGTACTGTGTGACTGGGGTGGTGACAACCTTCTCTTCCCCACGGACTTGACGATGCCCCAGCTGGCGGAGTTCTTCCTCTGGCTATTCAACGACCAGGGACTGGCTCCAATTACCTTTCGGCGCTACCTAGCCATGATCGCCGACACCTCCCGGCACTTGGGCCGGCCCGACACTGGTAGCTGCAAAGACCTCGCCGATCTGATGGCCCACTTCGGTCTGCAACGCCCGGCACTACGTTCGCTTTTGCTGAGATGGGATCTACCAGGAGTGCTTACGTGGCTCAGTTCGGTCCGTTTTGAACCTCTGCAGTTGGCGCGCATGCCAGACGTGACTCAGAAGACGTGCTTCCTGTTAGTCCTAGCCACGGCTTCCAGGGTCAGTGAACTTCACGCGCTGTCGACACGCCTAGTTTGCTTGCAGTTCCGGACTGACGGCTCCGTGCTACTGCTCCCTGAACCGACCTTCCTGGCCAAGACGCGGTCGCCTTTGGCTGCCCACAGATGATGACTTTTCGCCCTGTACGAGTGACAGACTCCACCCGGGAGACCAGACAACAGGACCCGGTGAGAGCCTTACGTGTGTACCTGCGCCGGACCAAGCCTCTGCGCGGAGGACGCACCCGCCTGTTTCTCCCTTTGTCCCCAGGTAGACGTGACATCTCAACCCAGATCATCTCCTCCTGGCTTCGATAGGTGATTCGCTCTGCCTACCAGGACCTCGCCCCTGATGCAGCCAAATGTATGAGCATCAGGGCGCACGAGGTCAGAGCTATGCCGCAAGTCTCGCGCGAGCTGAGACTACCTTTGCCTGCTTCTACCTGAGGGACTTCTCCGCCCAGTGGCAGAACCTTTCGCTGGTGGGATACATCGCAGCGGTGCAACACTCCCTACCGGCGCCATGGGCACCATAGGTATCTTAGCTAAAATTTTCGGGAGTTTGCTTCGGGAGGGCGGGTCTGAGGGCCAGTGTCTTTGGTGTTAGGGGCGCTATAGCAGCACCCACCTCCTCTTCAGGATTCTTCCTATCAGTAATACCATCGGTAATGTGTTTTGAGGAAACAAATGAATTTTTCTTTAAAATGAATTTTGTCGAAAAATACTTACCGATGGTATTACTCGAAGGTCCCTCCCACCTGCCCTGCTTGCTGCCAGTTCGCTAAAAAACTAAACTGATGAATATCGGGTGAGCTCGTACCCGGATGGGGCGGAAGGGAGGCTACTCGGGTTACTGCCTGGTCTATGACGCCCCTCACCTGCCAACACTCCCTTATACGGACACAACCAAATTTTGGCTAAAATTAGGCTAGCTAGGTAACGTTTTCTATCAGTAATACCATCGGTAAGTATTTTTCGAAAAAATTCATTTTAAAGAAAAATTCATTTTTGAATGGTGACTTTATAGATTGTTTATAGAGTGTGTTGTATTTTTGTTTCCATTTTTTTATACTTTTTATAAACTGCATTTTTGTAATTAGTTATTTTTGTACAATTAGCTTTTGTTAAACGCCTAGAGCTATAATTTCCGAGGTATATACAAGTACTCATTATTATTAGTATTATTATAGTCACATGACAGCGACATGAAAGCTTTGGCAACAGTGACACAAATAAAAAAAACTAGTGTTGCCAAGCATAGAAATAAAAAAAGGAGTGTCTCCATATATGTGACAACAGCATGATTGTGGCGCAGCAGACAACGGGGGCTTAACAAAACTTCATTGCCCCATGGAGAGATTCAAAGGCGATTTTGCGGTGATGAATGGAGTGTGGCTTTCAGCAAGAAGACACAACAATTTTAAACAACTTAAATAGGTACAATTTTTAACAACTTAAATAGGGGTGCGGTGCTGCATGTAGTGCTCTATTTGGAAACACACAAAGAGACTTTACACCTGCTGCTCAGCTACATTTTGGCTGTGTCATCTACAGCACTATAATAATAATAAGCGCATTAAATAGGCGCTTTATCCCAATTGAAAATCGGCTCAAAGCACCGCCGCGAACTGAACCCAACAAGCACGCTCACGTGAATCGCGCGCATTCACTCACACACTGTACATAAACACAGAACATTCACGTGGTGCTAAGGGCAAGCTCAAGCGAGCTACTGTAGTTTTTGGAAATTCACAATCGTTTGTATTTGAAATTTGATTAAGTGGGCTGAAACTGATACCAAAGTACCAGGTAGTGATATGGAAACGGTTTAACACATTTTTAGATATAATACAGAAAGGTATTTGGCTCGAAAGTGGAAGCCTAATAAACAGTAGGTTTTTAGACAAACATCGTGCATAGTTGACCAATGCACTGTCGCGCACAGTTCATCTTTCACCCATTTAATCCCATGGCTGCATTTCCCATATTTTGGCAGTGCCCACTACGAGTTGCAGGAGATTGATTGACCAAGGGTAGTGCCAGATTAGCTTGGCATACTGTCACCTCTGATGGTCTGAAGTTATAGCTCCTAGGTATTGCAATATATATATACTGTATTTGTATTTAACATTCACATTCTGTATTTTTTTCCATGTGCAGGTAAGCAGAAGCCGTTTATGTACACTCAGGGACAGGCTGTCATGAACCGGTCCTTTTTTCCCTGTCAAGACACGCCCGCTGTCAAGGCCCCATACTCCGCCAATGTGAAGGTCAGATTTCACCTCTCACATTAACCCTTTTGCTTTCCATAGTGCTTTTTGTCAAGGTGATTTCTGCAGGAATCACCTCCACAAAAAATGCTATGGACAGCCATAAGGTTAAACCCCACACTGCACACTGATATTTTCATCTGCCTCCTCCAATCTCTGCCACAGTTGGTAGTCAGTACACAAAAGTATTGCAACACTGTCCTATTCACTTCACTCACACCCTTCATTGTACATATATCACAAACTATTTTCCACAAAGATTCTGGGAGTTTATCACTTAGCTGGCTGTTTTGCCAAACACAGCCTTACACCCTAACAAGTCTACGAGGAAAGTATTTTGAAGCAAACACAGCAGCTGGGTGGTTCACAGATGTCGCCCAACCGAATCACTGCTGTGAACACCAACGATATCCACATTGACAACAAGTAGTTTCTTCATAATTTGTGACTGATTATGCAAGTGTGAAAAGCCTAGATGATCTAAACTGACGAGCAAAAGAAATGTGACATTTTCGGAACCATTGGAAACACTTTAGTGGTTCCTATGGTTCAGAAAATGTTGCATTTCTTTTGCTCATCAGTATACATGAAACCTTGAGGGGTGACAGCTAATGCTTAAAATCAAGGGTAAGATACAACACAGGTAGGAAAAAGCACTTGCACTGCTTAATCCTAACTACTTTAATTTTATGTATCCATTGAAAGAGATTATATATGAAGGAGTCATATTGTCGAAAAACATTGGCATTTTTCTGAACCGCGGCTGAGACTGAAGGAAAGATGACATCGCAGTTCAAGTAAGCAGTGTGATTAACTCCTTCACTGCTGAGAAAAACTGGACATCAGCACACTGCAAGAGTTATAGATCTTCATGAGCCCCTGCAATTGCGGGAGCTCATGAGGATCTTTGCATCCATGTCTCTTGGATGGATGGGGATTTGTTTCCTCAAACACATTACCGATGTCAGGAAATAGTCTACTTGCTTACCAATTTTAGCCTAAGACCCAAAGGGTCCCCCCAGGAGGCTCTCGGGGATCCCTAACAGGGACAAGAGTAGCCTCCCCTACCCATCCGGTCACGTGCCAGGTGGTGTCTCCTTTAGCCAGTTGTCTACTTCGCTGTTAGTGTACGCACGCGTTTACCTGAGCCTCTGACCCTTGGAAGACTGTGTACGGTTTGACCGTCCTTACCGGCCTGCCTTCGCCTAGCCTCTCGTCTACTGCTTCTGGCGTGGCCTCCTTCTTCTCTGCTAGCCCTCGTCTGGGCCTCGTGCTGCTAGCTGGGCCTGGGGCCTTCTTCTGCTTCTCTTCCGTCGCTCACGGTGGTTTGTGCTTTGGCGCTCCGCCATGGAAAGGTAACGTCTCGGCCGCCTCCTACGTCACGCCTGGCTGGGCCGGACGTCGGGCTTCGCTTGAGCTACTGTTGTTTTCTCTCTGCATTTCACTGTGCGTTTCGCGTGTTTCTTAATTTTCGAAGCTTTATATGGCGGGGTTCGTTACCCGCCGCCGGTCGCCTTTCATGTTTGGATATGGGTTGCAGTTACCAAGTGCGCCTTTCCCCAGTACGGCGACTTCCAGTGACCTAGTGTCCGGTGCTTTGTGCTTCGTCACTCTGCCGTTCCGCCATGGGAAGGTAAAGTCTCGGCCGCTTCCTACGTCTCACTTGGCTGGGCCGGACGTCGGGCTTCGCTCGAGCTACTGTTGTTTTCTCTCTGCAGTTCACTGTGAGTTTCGCATGTTTCTTAATTTTCGAAGCTTTATATGGCGGGGTTGTTACCCGCCGCCGGTCGCCTTTCATGTTTGGGTTTGGGTTGCAGTTGCCAAGTGCGCCTCTCCCCACTACGGCGACTTCCAGTGGCCTACGGTCCGGTGCTTTGTGCTTCGTCACGCTGCCGTTCCGCCATGGAAAGGTAAAGTCTCGGCCGCTTCCTACGTCTCGCCCTGCTGGGCCGGACGTCGTGCTTGGCTCGGACTTCTGTTTGTTTCTCTCCGCATTTCATGGTGAGTTTCGCTCGTTACTTACTTCGGAGCTTTAACGGGCGGAGTTAGTTACCCGCCGCCCGTCGCCTTTCATGTATGGGTATGTGTTGCAGTTACCAAGTGCGCCTCTGCCCAGGACGGCGACTTCCAGTGGCCGGGTGGCCGCCACACAGTGTGTCGACCGGGTGCTGGCTGCTCCTCTGTCATCGGCTGCGCTGGCTGCACCTCTTGACTGGAGGTTCTGGGTCTCTACTCCGGTGTTCCGCCGGCGAGCGACCCGCGACTGTCCGCCTTCCTTGGGACCTCCCGCGGCACGGTGGGATTGTTCAAGCTCCCCTCGGACTTGGGATAGCCCACACCTCGCATCCCTGGTAAGTTTGTAGCTTTTTCGTAGATGCGTTAAGCCCGCTGACTCCTCCGGCGAGTCACCAAGCCGGCTACGTGCCCCCCTCCTTGGAGCCCCGGGCACCGCGACCTTGTCGCCATTAGTTCACGCGTCGGCCTTTCGGCCAAACCTCTAGCCCGCTGACTCCTCTGGCGAGTCGCCAAGCCGGCTTCGTGCCCCCCTCCTTGAGCCCCGGGCACCGCGACCTTGTCGCCTGTTACATACAAAAAAAAAAAAAAAAAGAAGTTGACGCTTGGCCTCGCGGCCCCTCCTAAGCCCGCTGACTCCTCCGGCGAGTCGCCAAGCCGGCTACGTGCCCCCCTCCTTGAGCCCCGGGCACCGCGACCTTTGTCGCTAATTAGTTTAAGCGTCGGCCTTCGGCCCTACTTCTAAGCCCGCTGACTCCTCCGGCGAGTCGCCTAGCCGGCTACGTGCCCCCCTCCTTGAGCCCCGGGCACCGTGACTTTGTCACTAATTAGTTTACACGTCGGCCTTTGGCCCTACTTCTAAGCCCGCTGACTCCTCCGGCGAGTCGCCTAGCCGGCTACGTGCCCCCCTCCTTGAGCCTCGGGCACCGCGACTTTGTCGCTATTTAGTTACGCGTCGGCCTTCGGACCTTCTCAGCCCGCTGACTTCTCCGGCGAGTCGCCAAGCCGGCTACGTGCCCCCTCCTTGAGCCCCGGGCAATGCGGCCTTGTCGCCTATTGTAGACGCGTTGGCCTCGCGGCCCCTCCTAAGCCTGCCGACTCCTCCGGCGAGTCGCCGAGCCGCTATGTGCCCCAGCTTTGAGCCCTGGGCACCGCGACCTTGTCGCCAATTAGTTCACACGTCGGCCTTCGGCCCCAGCTTAAGTCCGCTGACTTCTGCGGCGAGTCGTCTAGCCGACTATGTGCCCCCCTCCTTGAGCCGGGCACCGCGACCTTGTCGCCTTCGTTCTCACTTCGGCACTTCGGCCTCAGTCTCTGGGCCCGCTGACTCCTACGGCGAGTCGCCAAGCCGCTTTGTGCCCCCTCCTTGAGCCCCGGGCACCGCGACCCTTATCGCCTGTTGGTACCCTAGTCGGCCTTATGACCCTCCTTCCAACCCGCTGACTCCTTCGGCGAGTCGCCCAGCCAGCTACGTGCCCCCTCCTTGAGCCTCGGGCACTGCGTCTGGATCGTCTTTCATATACCTCGGGACTTCGGGCCGTTTCCCCTGGCGCCTACGGCCTTTCCACGTTGTTTTCACCGGTTCTCGTCTGTTCACCGAAGTGAAGCTACGTCGCGCTCAGTTAGCTTTTGGATGGGTGCCCTTTTGGGTACACCTAGTGCAAGTGGGGATCGACGTCTTCGCCCTCGTCGCCTGGATAGTTGCGGTGCCCGACGTTCGTCGCCCGCCCGCTCGACTCCCTCCTGTGTCCCTGTCGACCTTCGCCTTGTGCTCGGCGCTGTCGTTCTCCTCGGGACATCCTCTTCCCCGCTCTCTGCACCCTTCGCTTCCAGCATCTCCCGACCCTCTCCGGTGGATGACTCGGCGTCCTGCGTTCGCCGCTGGCCTGCTGGTGTCTTAGCCTTCGGCTCCCCGGTTCGCTGGCTGCTCCCTCCCCTTCGTGCTCGCTGCCTCCGGTGGCGACACTTCCCAGGTCTAGCGGATCTTCCGCGTGGCTTCGAACCCTCCGCCCCTTGCCTTTCTTCATTCTTGGCGGCCTGGCTCCTTCCCTGACCATCTCCCCTGATGCGACGTCGCGGCTCTACCATGCTCCTGTGGGTACCCGCGCCCTTCGGCCCTGCCTGGCAGTCTCTGAAGGAACCCTTCTAGGCCTGTGGGCCCAGCGCCACCCTTGTGGATTGAGTTCCCGTCCGTTCGGACCAAGGCCCTCGCCCTTCGCGCGCAGGTCTCCGCTCTTCGTCGGGAAGTTGCGATGGTACTCGTCGCTCGGCACGACTCCCCCGCCCCGGACCCTTCGCGTCGCCTTCAGCCCATGGTCGTCGCTGCCAGCCTGGATCTGCCCGATGCTTCTACGCGTCCCCTGCCTCCCGCCCCGCCGTTGCCTGTGCTTGCCGTCGACGGGACCATTTCCAGTTTCGGCCTCTCCTGTGTGGTCTCTCCCTCAGCCCTGGGTACTTGCGTGGATCGTGGATGCCGTGGTTGCCCGAGCCCTTCGGGCTTCCGCCAGCCGATCTCCTCCTTAGACGACCTGCTTCTGCGGAATCAGTCAGCGGTCTCTCTTCGTAGGGCAGGGATGCTCTTCTCCTCCTGTTTTAATAATAATAATAATAATTACGGTATTTATAATGCGCTTATCTTATAATAATTATAACTCTAAGCGCGCACTCACAACTCGCACACGCATGCACACGCTTTAGACAATGACTCACGTAACACAAATAGTGAAGATACATTAGGACGGTCAGCTTGGGCTGGGGAGTGTGGTGATATAGTGCTAGAACTGTTGAAAGAGATGAGTTTTGAGGGCAGACTGGAAGGAGGAGAGCGAGTGTTTCTGACGGAGAGAGAGTGGGAGAGTGTTCCAGGTGGTTGGACCGTATACTGAGAAAGAGCGAGGGCCGAAAGTGCTGAGTTTGGTGCGGGGGATGAGGAGGCGGAGAGGGTCAGTTTTCTCGCCTGGTCGCCATGGTCAGCGCCAACAGTTCGCCCTCTCGCCACTTGTTCACCTGGGGATGGAGTTGGTGACCGACCGCAACTTGTGGCGTCTTCCCGAGCCTCGGATCCAGAACTTGCCGTTCTAGCCCTTGGGTAGCTGCGGACGTGGCGGTCCCCGCCTGAGTGTGGCTCCAGCTCCTCGTCCGGATGAGTGCGGCGGCTGATCTCCTTCCCCTCGGTCTTCTGTACTCCTCCACTGGAGACCGTCCTCCGGCGATCTCTCTACCCTGGTGCCGATCTCTCCTGTTCTGCGGCCCTTCTGCTTCGCTGGACGGACATTCTTGGCTCGGCACCGGAATCCCCCTGACCTCGCCACTGCCCATCTCTCTCTCTGCGTCGATGCCGGTCTCGACGGTTGGGGGCGCTCACCTTCTTCCGAGTTTCGCTCGACGGCCGGCCGCTGGCCCGCGATCCTGACTTCGCGGCACGTCAACCCGCCGGGACTGGTTGCAGTTTGGCAGGCCTCTGCCCTTGGCGATACGTTCTTCGGACACAGGACCTCCTCGTCCTCTCCGACAACTTCACAGTCGTGGCTTGCCTACAGAAGCAAGGAGGATCCTGCTCCCCCGACCTCTGCATCCTCCTCTATTGACTCCTTCGCTGGTACGAGGACCACGACATCTCCGTCCCAGCCTGTCACAGTCCAGGTCACCTGATCGTCCTGGCAGACTACCTCTTGTGACGGGGTCAGCTTCTTCACACGGATTGGGCCCTACGACTGGGACATCCTTCGCCTGTTCTGCGCTCTTTGGGAGACTCCCCTTCCCGATCTCTTCGCCACGAGGTGGAACCTCCTGCTTCCCCTCTTCGTCTCCCCGATGCCCGACCCTCTGGCCTGGGCAGTCGATGCGCTTCGATCCCTTGGGACGGACTGGTCGCTTACACCTACCCTCCGGCGGTCCTGGTCCCCAAGTCCTGCTCAAGCTCCAGGGATGCAACGCAGTCCTTCTCCTGGTGGCCGTTCTCCTGGACCGGATCGTGGACTACCGACCTTCTCAGTCTCGCCACGGGCTCACCCTCCCTCTCCCCACCCCACGCACGATGCTCGAGCAGCACCGCCAGCCGCTCTTCCTCCCCTGCCCCGAGCGACTGCTCCTACACGCCTGGCGATTGTGCGGCAAGCCCTCTCAGCTGGAGGCTTCTCGAGTGCGGCAGCGGACGCTATCGCTTCACCCCGCAGACCTTCTACCAGATGTGTCTATGAGGGAATGTGGCATGCTTCGTGCCTGGTGCTCTCACCGCCGCCTCTCCTCCGTCGGCCTGACGACTCCTCAGCTCGCGGACTTCTTCTCTGGCTCGTCCAAGACCAAGGTTGGCTCCCCTCTGGTTCAGCAGCTACCCCTCTTGATCGCCGACGCCTACCGTCACCATGGCCGTCCCGACCCAGTGCCTGCAAGGACCTGCCCGACCTTATGGCGCGTTTCGGCGTGCACCGTCCGGTCTCCCGCTCCCTTGTCCCGTGCTGGGACCTCCCTGGTCCTCCCCTGGCTGACTTCGGACCGTTGAACCGCTCCTTCTGGCCCGCTTCACAGACGTGACTCGGAGACCTGCTTCCTGATGGCCCTCGCCACGGCGCCCCGCGTCAGCGAGCTCCACACGCTCTCATCTCGCCCCGCCTGCCTGCAGTTCCGAGTGGATGGCTCTGTTCAGCTACTCCCGGATCCTTCCTTCTCGCTCAGACTAGGTCTCCCTTGACAGCGCCTCCGGTCATCGCCACTCGGCCGCTTACACGGCCCGGCTTCCTCGGGAGACTCCGCAGCAAGTTCCGGTGCAGGCGCTTCGTATCTACCTGCGTCGCTCCAAGTCCGTGCGGAGGGGACGGTCTCGTCTCTTTGCCGCTGACCGCCGGCAGAACCCAAACGTTCTCCTCCTCGCTCCGCTGGGTTTTACGGTCCGCCTATCGCAACCTCTCCCCACAGGGAGCCGAGGCACTGAGGATCCGCGCCCATGGAGTGCGCGCTAGGGCCGCACGTCTCGCCTTCGCCCGCGCCTGTGTGGTTAAGGACATTGTGGCTGCAGTGGGGTGGCGGGCCGAATCTACCGTCGCCCGCTTCTACCTCCGCGCCCTGACAGTCCAGCGCGACAACCTTACGCTGGTGGGCGACATTTCTGCGGCACAACACTCCCTCCAGGCGCCCTCGGCGCCTTAGGTATCCACTTCGCTAAAATTGTCGGGAGTGTGTGATCAGGAGTGACGGGCCGTCCTCGTCCCTAAAGAGGTTTCTGAATGGGATTGTGCGGCACCCACCTCCATTTTGTCATTCTTCCTGACAGTCATGTCATCGGTAATGTGTTTTGAGGAACAAATTAATTTTTCTCTAAAATGTATTTTTTCGAAAAATACTTACTGATGACATGACTTGGAGGTCCCTCCCTCCTCCCCACTTGCCGCTGGTAACTCCGTAGACAACTGGCTAAAGGAGACACCACCTGGCACGTGACCGGATGGGTAGGGGAGGCTACTCTCGTCCCTGTTAGGGATCCCCGAGAGCCTCCTGGGGGGACCCTTTGGGTCTTAGGCTAAAATTGGTAAGCAAGTAGACTATTTCCTGACAGTCATGTCATCGGTAAGTATTTTTCGAAAAAATACATTTTAGAGAAAAATTAATATTTCCAAAACACAGTCTGCATTGAGTGGCAGCGTAGTTGTTAAGCGGACCTGTTGATTGTGTAGGTTCCACCAGGGTACACAGCTGTAATGAGTGCCAGCGAGAGCAGTCACGGCAAAGAGCCCAACCTGAGTGGACAGACGGACAATTTTTTCTTCCGTCTCAAGCAGCCTATCCCTAGCTACCTAATTGCTGTGGCAGTGGGGGACATTGCTTCAGCAGAAATTGGCCCTCGCAGCCACGTGTGGGCTGAGCCTTGCATGCTGGTTTGTAGCCATGATTTGTTGGGTAAAAAGTTTGGGAATAACTGAAAGGAAGCCACTTGACCCGTTGTCTGTCAGTAGCAGTTTTTGTCACGATGATTCCTTCACGACAAACACCGCTACCGACAGCCAAAGGGCTAATGGAAGTGTGACGAGCAGTGTTTTGCATATGTTTTAATATTACGTTTTGTTACGTCACCCCTCTAGTCATTGCCTAATACATTGTAGCATGATTTTGTGCGGCCGGTGCCACTTAGCTGCTCAATGTGGGTTCTGGCAGAGGTGACCTACTTAGCCCCGGTCTTAGAGGTGACCTACTTAGCCCCGGTCTTAGCCTGGCTCCCCTTTCCCACTAGTACCTACTGCTACATTCATCCACCCCTTTTCTTACTCCCCACCTTCGGGAACGCTGAAGAAGAAGAAGAAGAAGACTCCCCACCCCCAGGGCCCTTTTGTTTCTTTCCCGCCTAGTGATTTTCCTTTTGGCTGCCACATCTAAATTTAGCTGGCAGTGACAAATCATTTCATTAGACCAGTGCTAAAACATCAACCTTGACCCGGTAGCTCCCCTCTGTGTTAGCATACCCCCTGCTAGGAGCGCACTTGTTACACCACGAAAGAAGCAGGACGACCTAGAAGGACTAAGGAAAAGAGCACTCTGCCATTTTCTGCAGTGTCCAAATATTGAGTAAGTTATTCACCTTTATGTAGGACAAAGTCAATACCAAAAGAGTAGTGACTGCCTCATGTGTAAAATGCAATATGATAACCAGGAGAGGGAGAAACAGGCCTCGGAACACAGTAGAACATGTTTTGAGCAACCATTTTCTTGCAAGAGAAAACTGGTCCTGAAAGAAAGGTGCTCATTCAGGAAAAGGGCAAAAACTGCTACCTGTCATTAAAGACCATCATTTAGGTGGCTATAGCCACCTAAATGATGGTCTTTAATGACAGGTGATCTGAGTTTTTTCAGTTCAGTTACGCCTGTCACCCCTCCCAGGGTATACGCCGTCGACGAGAGACCTCCAGCGACTCCTGTCCTGTGCTTCTCCTTCGATTTTACTCCCATGAACAAGTGAAATGTAGAATAATAACCAAGAGGGAAAGGAACACTTTTTGGAATGACCTGTGCACAAACTGCTTTGTCTTTATTATTGTGAAGTACTGGTACATGTACATCTCTTTCTTTATAATTTCTTGAAGGATGCTGCAAAAAAGGAATTTGATGGCGAGGTTGAGCGATTTCTCACAACAGGAGAACGTCTTTTTGGGTCATATCAGTGGGGAAAGTACGACCTTCTCATCATGCCGCCTTCTTACCCTTTCGGAGGAATGGAGAATCCATGTCTGACCTTTGTCACACCTTGCATTGTGGTTGGGGATAAATCGCTCACTGATGTGGTGATCCACGAAATTGTAAGTATTATTTTAATCTAGTTTAGTCTATTGTATGTACTATTTATTTGTTTGTTTATTTTCTTATTAATTACTTTGCTCATGCACTGCTTTTGTTCCTTCTTTCATTTGTTTATTTCTTGGTTCATTCTTTAGTTTTGTTATTGTTTCTTCAAAAACATTACCGATGACATGACTTTATGGAGTGTCCACTCCTTGCTCAATTCTAGCCTAAGAACCCGTTGTGTAAACACAACCCGGGAGGCACTCAGGGAACCCCCAGAAGGGCTGAGAGTTGTCTCCCGCTCCTGCCCATCCGGTACTATTCACATGTGAACTCCAGTCACGCTTCTTAGGTTCATGCGTTAAGACGTGTTTTTCTCTAGCCTCTGGACTTGGATTTTTTTTTCGACCGGTTCCGGTCTGCCGTACTGCGCCTTGCTTCGTCTTGGGGTTCGGCTTCTTCGCTGCTAGCCTTTGTCTCTGCTGGCCTTCTTCGTAGCGGCTACGCTTCGTTCATGGTCAAGGGACTTGTCTCGCTGGCTCTTCGGCCGGTCGTGGCGTGGGTGTCATGGAACTTTCTCCCCCTGTTACCGCTCTGGCTGAGAGGTAAGGTAGTTAGGTGAGACCTCAACCGGTTGCCCGGGCAGGGCACCGGCGCGAGCAGCTTTGTTCTACATAGCTTCTTCCTCGCTATGGGGATTTTGTGTGGCCTTCTTGGGCCGTTTTGCCTGTTTGGCTGAGGAATGTTTTTTTTCTGGCGGTTTGGCGGGAATTTCGCGCCATCGCCAGTTACGTTTGGGTGAGTTGGGTTTGGGCCATACCTAACTTTACTTGGGCTTTACGGTTATGCGAGCTACATCGTAACGTGAGCTTGGACACTCACTGTGACCCGGCAGGGTTTTTCCCGACGCCATGGCTAATTGACTTGGTTGTTTTGTTGCAAAGGCTCTTTTGCAGTGAGTGATGGGTCGGCTCGCTTGTTAGCTTTTACTTGGGCCTCACGGTTATGCTCCCCACCGTTGTAGCTTTAGCTAATATGTTGCCTGGACCTGGCGGGGTTTTTCCCGGCACTCATCATCATCATCATCATCATCATCAGTCCCTTGCCCGAACTGGGCGTTGGGGGGACTGAAAGGCAGCAGCAACAGACAGTGCTCTCCACTGAGTTCTATTTTGGGCGGTGGCAAGCAAGTCTGGCATCTCGAGTTCGGTCCATTCTTTTATGTTTGCGACCCAACTCTTTCTCTGACGACCTCACCGACGACTTCCTTCGAGAGTGCCTTGGAGGATAGTCTTGGACAAGGTGTTGTGTCGGGTCACGTGGCCAAACCAAGCAAGCTTGCGCCGTTTCACGGTTGCCAGAAGGGGTTCATGTGGGCCCACCAGGGAAGTGACGATGCTCCGTACATATTCGTTGGTCTTGTGCTCGCGGTACGAGATGCGGAGCAACTTCCTCAGGCACTTGTTCTCAAAGGCCTGGATTTTCTTTTCTGAGTCTGCAAGCAGTGTCCAAGTCTCACAGCCGTAGAGTAGAATAGACACTACGAGGGACTTGTAAAGCCTGTACTTGATGGTGAAGCTGATGGAGTTACTTCGCCATATCCTGTCCAGCCTGGCCATTGCGGATGTTGCTGTACCTATCCTGATACGGATCTCTGCTATGCAACTACCGTCTTTGGACAGGGTGGCTCCCAAGTACTTGAAGCTATTGACCTCTTCTAGCTTCTGGCCGTTCATGTGAATGTTGCTGCTGCTGTCGCTTGTGGTGTTGATCATCACTTTGCTTTTATCCGTACTGATCTCCATGCCATAAGACCCTGCGCTAGTTGAAAGTTTGTCTGTCAGGTTTTGGAGCTCACTATTGCTGCCTGCCATGAGGTCAATGTCGTCTGCGAATCGAAGATTGCACAGGGATCTGCCACCAATAGAGATTGAAGTATGGTGGTCGTGGAGGGTTTCCTGCATGATCTTCTCCAGGAATATGTTGAAAAGGACAGGAGAGAGCAGGCATCCTTGACGGACACCGATCGTCGTCCTGAAGAACTCGCCTGACTGATTGTTAAGTAGAACCGCGCTGCAGGCGTTCTTGTAAAGCGCTTCTATCATTTGGATCAGTCCCTCCTCTATGTTGAACGATCTCATGACTTGCCAGAGTCCGTCGTGCCAGACGCGATCAAATGCTTTCCTGAAATCAATGAAGTTGTGGTAGAGTTCGCGCTGATGATGCAGATGTTTCTCGATCAGGACGCGGCAGTTGAAAATCTGCTCTACAGTGCTTCTTCCAACTCTGAAGCCAGCCTGTTCTTCTGCCAGCAGTTCCTCGGCGAAAGTTTTGAGGCGGTTGAGAATGATTCTAAGCATTACTTTGCTAGGGTGACTTATCAGACTGATAGTTCTGTAGTTCTGGCACTGTTTCAGGTTTCCTTTCTTGGGGAGCGGGATCACTAGAGACTGTGTCCATTCTACTGGCCATTTCTTTTGCTCCCAGATCTTTTGACAGAGTGTAGTGAGGACCTTCGTTGTTACTTCTCCTCCATGTTTCAACAGTTCAGCAGGTACGTTGTCTACACCTGGAGACTTTCCTCCCTTCAGGCCGCGTACGGCTGCTTCCACCTCTTCAGCTAACACTGGCAAGTCTTCAGCCTTCCTGGCCCCAGCCTGGTTGTTTTGGAGGATGCTGGTGTCTGGCTCAGCCTTGTAGTTATACAAGTCTCGGCAGTACTCAGTCCATCTGTTTAGTACAGCAGTGTTTTCCGTAAGGAGTTGGCCGCTGCTGTCTTTGATGACTGTGGCTGTTCGCTGTTGAGTCTTGGTGAGGGTCCTTAGCGTTTCATAAGCCTTCTTGCTGTTGCCGTTTGCCATGCCCTCTTCCACGCTACAACACTGGTCTTCAATCCAATCTTCTTTGGCTTCTTTCATCCTCTTCCTGATCTTCTTGTTGACAAGTCTGTACTTGTTTGCTGATGTGAGGTCTTGGCCTCTCTTTTTCTTCCAGGCTCTCCTCTCATCACAGAGATCGAGGATGTCATCGGTTACCCAGGGCTGTTTGCGCTTCCTCTGCTTCCCCAGCACTTCTTCTGCTGTAGAAAGTAACACCTCTTTTATATTTCCAGCAAGGGTGTCTACGTCACAGTCCAAAGTAGCCAAGGCTGCAAATCTGCCTCCCACCTGGGCTTGGAAGAGCTCTTCTACTTCCGGGTCTTTTAGCTTCTGGAGGTCGAATCTGATGTGAGGGTTCTTGCTATCTCGTTTCAATGCCAGCTTCAACTTGAGGCTAGTAAGGACGAGGTTGTGGTCGCTGCCAATATCAGCGCCAGGAAAGGACCTCGTTTGTGCTTTGTTAACGCTGGATTTGAATCGTCGAGGCAGCAAGATGAAGTCAATCTGGTTATGGACCAGGCCTCCTGGCGATTGCCATGTCACTGTTCTTGACTTCTTTCCCGGCACTGGGGTTGCATAACTTGATTACATTGTACACTTGTCTTGTTGTTTTGTGCACTTGTTGCAAAGACCCGCCTGGATCAGGACGGGTGTTACGTAGACACTCGCCGAGTGCCGTCATGTTTTTGTGTGTTGCAGTGGCCTACTGATGACCTGCACACAATGCGGAGGCTTCCAGTGGCCGTCGGATAACCACAAGGTCTGTCTCCTTTGCGCTGGGTGTGCTTCTGACCACGCTTGTGACGTGTGTGCAACATGGCCAGAGCTACGATGGTCAAATCTCTGGAGCTTTTACAGACGCGAGCGACCGACACCCTCTGGTGCTTCGAAGCTTGTCGAGACGCCATCCATCGTGCCCTCGGCACCGGACGCTCGAGACCAGGATGACCCTGTGCAGAAGACGCCACTAAGAATTCAGCGGACTAGTGCGCGGGGTGGGTTGTTGACCGACGAGGCCGCTACCAGGAGAGAGCGCGCCCGGACACATCTTTTGGGGAAGCAGAGAACTCGCCTCACAGAGCCCAGTTCGGAGAGACGCGCTTGGCGACGTCTCACGTCCAGTTTCGGTCCCCACTCGTCTCCAAGAAAGCCGCCGGGATCCCGCTGGGGTTCCCCTTGCCGGCAGAGAGCCCGCCTCTCCACAGAGCCTGGTTCGGAGAGACTTGCACGCTCTCGTCCGGAGCCTCCTGTCGACACGGAGCGTAGATGCTTGGAATCTGCTCGCCATGCTCACTCGCCCTCGCGAGATCGTAAGAGGAACTTCTCCCCACATCGATGGACGGATCAGGATCCCCCTCGCCCCTCGCGGGCCTCGCTTTCTTCTCGCTCCCACTCTCGCCTGGACTCCCGTTCGTCCCGTTCCTCTTCCCTTCAACCGGCCACTTCCCCCTTGCCTCGTCCTCACCATTCTCAGCCTCCTCGCCGCAGCCGATCTCCTCGCCGCAGCCGATCTCCTCGCCCGGGACCTTCTTCTCCTGTTAGGAGGCCTTCGCCACGACGTTCCGACCTTCGCTCGCCTTCTCGTCGCGAAGTGTCCGCGGTTCGCCTTCAGCGGGACTTCCGTCCTCAGAGCCCTCGGCACCCTCCCCGCTCCCCCGTTCCCAGGCAGCGGGACTTTGACACCCTGAGTTTGATGGCCGACGACTCCGCTTCCACGTTTCTCAGACGTCTCAGCCGCTCTCCATCACCGTCTTCTTCGGCTTCCAGTTCCTCGGCTTCCGTCAGACCTGCTTCCTCCTCTCAGACGGACACTCGGCTGGCGCTGGACGAGGTGGCAAAGCTCATCGCCGCCTCCCTTCCTGCAGAAGTTTGCCCGGCGTCTCCACCTTTTAAGAGGAAGGTTTCCGCCTTTGTGGATGCGGCGAAAAGCATCAAGAGATTCAAGACCCTTCCGCAACCTTCTAGTTTTCTGGATCTGCGGGACGCCTTCTCAACTCACTTACGTTCGGAGACTCGGAGCTCGGACTTCTTCTCAGACGGTAGGTGGCCTCCCGAACTCGACATCGCTTTTTGCCAGGACTGGTACTCCGGCCATTCACAGTCTTTCCTCTGCCTGCTTCCACCCGTGGATCCTCCCGCTGTGTTGCAAGCTGGAGGAGCTGCTCCGCTGAAGCGTTCTTTTTCTCGGGGTTTGGATAGGACGGCGTCACTGGTTCGGAACACGCTAGCCTGCGCCGGATTCTTGGAGTTGCTGACACAGGCTTTCATTCGTCGCCTCGAGGAAGCTTGGCATCCTTCTCTGTCTCCCCTCCTGGGAGACCGACTAGTCATGGCGGAAGCTGGAAACCGCGCGGCTTATCACTCATCCGTCAACGCGATGGCTTCCGCTTCGAACTGCGACCTTATGCGACGAGACGCTATTCTACAGGCTTGCCGGGGAATGCCACCCGACCTGAGGACTCAACTACGTCGGGCCCCCTTAGGGGGGTCTCTGCTCTTCGGTGATACTTGGCAGTCGGTGAAGGATGCTAACTCCGACCGTTGGCCTCGCAAGGCAGTCAAGCAACGCTTTCCTTCCGCCCGCACGGCCTTGGGTCACGCCATGCGGGCCGGCAAACCCTTCACCTCAGACCCGTCTGCTCCGCCGCGAGCTGCACACCGTCGTCGCCCTGCCTTCGGTCGCCCAGGCCCAGCTAACGCCCCTACCCCCTCCTGGCCCCGTCCCTCCCGTCACCCTGGGTGCGGGCGGGCCTCTTGACTTATCCCCTGTTCTGCCTCCGCCGACCATCTCCGGGGCTCCAGTCGGCGGGAGGCTAGCAAGTTACAGCAAGGAGTGGCACTTGCTGTTTCAGGATGAGCCCTGGGTTTTGGACGTTGTGACCAAGGGATTTCGGATCTCCTTCCGCTCCCCGCCACCACTGCGCTCCACTCCGATGTGGACGGAGGTACCTACCGACAACCTCAAGGCCGCCGCTCTGTGTGGAGAAGTCGCCGCTCTCTTGTTGAAGCAAGCCACGGAGGTAGTGCATTGTTCGGATTCGCCCGCCTTTTACAGCCGACTTTTCGTGGTACCCAAACCCGGCGGCAAGTGGCGACCAGTCATCGACCTTTCGGCGTTGAACGCTTTCATCGCGGCCCCATCCTTTCGGATGGAAACGACCAGGACTCTTCGTGCTGCAGTACAACCCATGGACTACGCGGTCAGTCTGGATCTTTCCGACGCTTACCTTCACGTTCCCATGCACTCGACTTCTAGGAAGTACCTGCGCTTCGCGTTCGAAGGAGTGATTTACCAGTTTTGCGCCCTGCCGTTCGGTCTCAACCTCAGCCCATGGGCCTTCACCCGCAACATGGATGCTGTAGTGGCCAAGGCACAACAGTCTTCGTCCAGCCCGACGTCGAATTATCTCGACGACCTACTGTTGAGGAATCAGGTGGAAGCCGCCCTAGCGGCAGACAGGGATGCTCTGATGCGGATGCTCCTCCAATTGGGTTTCCTGGTCAACACGGGAAAGTCGGATCTCACCCCCACGCGCCACTTCATCCATCTCGGCATGGAATTCGTCACAGATCGCAACAGGGTGCACTTACCGGAGCCACGGATATTGAAGTTGTCCACACTAGCCGCAATGGTAGCCCAACAGGAGGCAGCCCCCGCCAGAGTCTGGCTTCAGCTCCTTGGCCTGATCAACGCGGCAGCGGATCTAATCCCTCTCGGTCGTCTCTACTCCCGACCGCTACAACTTCATCTCCTACTTCTCTGGCATCCCTCCTCTGGCGACCTAGCCGCCATGGTTCCCGTGTCCCCACTGGTGCGCCCCCATCTACTTCGGTGGACCAACAGGACGTGGTTGGCAGTGGGAGTCCCCCTTTCCTCTCCACCCCCTCACCTCTCCCTGTGTGTCGACGCGAGTCGTGCTGGTTGGGGAGCCCACCTGCTTCCGCAGTTCTCCACGACGTCCGGCCTCTGGCCCCCGGAGTTCGCGGACAAGCACAGCAACTGGTTGGAGCTACAAGCAGTTTGGCAAGCCCTCGTCGTATGGGAGGAACAACTCAGGCACCAGCACCTTCTCGTCCTCTCAGACAACTCGACGGTCGTGGCATACATACAGAAGCAGGGAGGAACTCACTCACCCGATCTGTGCATGCTACTTTACCGCTTGATGCGATGGTGCGAGGACGACGACCTGACACTCACCGCTCGCCACATCCCCGATCGCCTGAATGTGTTGGCGGACTCCCTGTCCCGTCGCGGACAGCTTATTCACACAGAATGGACTTTACGCCAGGACATTTTCCGTATGATTTGCACTCACTGGGAGACACCAATGGTGGACCTCTTCGCCACGAGTTGGAATCACCAGCTTCCCCTCTTCGTCTCCCCAGTCCCGGATCCTCTGGCCTGGGCGGTCGACGCCCTGTCCATTCCTTGGGACGGACTCATCGCTTACGCCTTTCCCCCTAGAGTCCTCGTCCCCAAAGTCCTCCTCAAGTTGCGGGGAACCAACGCGATCCTTCTCCTGGTCGCCCCGTTCTCTTGGACACGGTCCTGGTCCACCGACCTGATCAGCCTCGCCACACACCCTCCACTGTTGCTCCCTACGCCCCACACAATGCTCAAGCAACCCCGACAGGCGCTGTTCCACCCGTGTCCGGAACGCCTACTACTACACGCCTGGAGGTTGTGCAGCAAGCCCTCTCCGCTAGAGGTTTCTCGAGTGCTGCAGTGGAAGTGATCGCTACAGCCCGCAAGCCCTCGACTAGACATATCTACAAGGGAAAATGGAGGGTACTGTGCTCCTGGTGCAGCGACCGTCATCTCTCCCCCACCGATCTGACAAACCCCCAGCTTGCGGACTTCTTCCTCTGGCTCTTCGGAGACCAAGGACTGGCCCCGATTACCATCAGGGGATACCTCTCTATGATTGCCGATACCTACCGGCACCTCGGCTGCACGGACCCCGGCGCCTGTAAAGACCTAGCGGACCTTATGACTCACTTCGGCCTGCAGCGACCAGCCTCTCGTTCGCTACTTCCCTGCTGGGATTTACCATGGGTTCTGACCTGGCTGAACTCATCACGCTTCGAACCGCTGCCACTGGCCCGACTTGCAGATGTGACTCGTAAGACATGCTTTCTTCTGGCGCTCGCCACCGTGGCACGAGTAAGCGAGCTACACGCGCTCTCAGCATGACCTACCTGCCTACAATTTAGAGCGGATCGTTCCGTCCAGCTAGTGATGGACCCTGCCTTCGTTGCCAAGACTAGGTCCCCCTTGACTGCGCCACAGGTTATCACCTTACGGCCGCTACGAGGGACCAACTTTCCCAAGGAGACCAGGCAACAAGATCCTGTACGAGCCCTTTGAGTGTACTTGCACCGAACCAAAGCCGTCCGGAGAGGACGCTCACGCCTCTTCTTGCCGTTAAAACCTGGCAAAACTTACATTACAGCCCAGACGATCTCTTCCTGGCTACGCTGGGTTATTCGCTCAGCCTATGTCGACCTATCCCACAGGGAGCGAAGAGGTTAAAGATTCGTGCACACGAGGTACGCGCCATGGCCACGAGCGTCGCCTTCGACAGGGACTGCGTTGTCAAAGACATCGTGGCTGCTGTGGGCTGGCGGGCAGAATCTACCTTCGCCCACTTCTATCTACGGGATCTGGCAGGACAGCGAGACAACCTCGCACAGGTGGGGGACATTACGGCAGCACAACACTCCCTCCCGGCGCCTCAGGCGCCGTAGGTACGCACCTAATTAGGGAGTGACAAGTGTCGGAGGCGAGGAGGGGGCCCTGGGCCTAGGGGGAGCTTTGTTTTTTGGGTGCGGCACCCTCCTCCTGTTCGGCATTCTCCATAAAGTCATGTCATCGGTAATGTTTTTGAAGAAACAAATGCATTTTTCTTTAAAAGGTATTTTTTCGAAAAATACTTACCGATGACATGACTCGAAGGACGCTCCCACCTGCCCCGCTTGCCGCTGGTGAGCCTAATATCGTGACTGGAGTTCACATGTGAATAGTACCGGATGGGCAGGAGCGGGAGACAACTCTCGGCCCCTCTGGGGGTTCCCCGAGTGCCTCCCGGGTTGTGTTTACACAACGGGTTCTTAGGCTAGAATTGAGCAAGGAGTGGACACTCCATAAAGTCATGTCATCGGTAAGTATTTTTCGAAAAAATACCTTTTAAAGAAAAATGCATATTCCAGACCAAAAAGGCGACAGCAAAATGTCTAAAATGCAGTGAACATTCCAATGAAGAAAGAAACACGCTTGTAAAAGACAGCCACAACACCGTTTATAACTTGTACAACAAACCAAGGGGAATTACTCAGCGCTGGACAGACGAACAGTTAGATCCCCTGCCCACGCCTATCAGGCACCCAATCGCCAGCCCACAGAGAAATACGCAGGTATAGAATAAGACGATCATTTGCATCTTCAAAAAAGATGCATCAGGTCTCTTATATAACCCATGTCTTTCTCCGGAACTTAGGAAGTAGGCAGGGGAAACATACATACACAAACACGAAGGTGTATTACTATAAGTGGTCGGGTAAATACCCTGAATTCCCACAGTAGATGCACAGAACATTACACAACAATGTAACGATACAAATTTGCCTCGAGTTATACTGAGATACTCACAAACCAGATAGGTGAGGCTAGCGCTGGCAGAATTGTACAACAAACCAAGGGGAATTACTCAGCGCTGGACAGGGGATCTAACTGTTCGTCTGTCCAGCGCTGAGTAATTCCCCTTGGTTTGTTGTACAATTCTGCCAGCGCTAGCCTCACCTATCTGGTTTGTGAGTATCGTTTATAACTTGTGTTTTGTGACTCGTTTTTTATGCTTGTTTCTTTCTTTGTTGGGATGTTCACACTTTGGTTTGTTAATTTATTAATGCATTGGTTTGGTTTTGTCTTGCATGTATTTTTGATTGGCTGATTTGATTCATTCATTTCTTTATTCATTTATTCATTAATAGTTACTGGATTATTTTATTTCTTTATTAACCCTTTAGCTGTCAGCGCATTTCGTTTAGGTGATTCCTGCAGGAATCACCTGGATGAAATGCACTATCAACAGCCTAAGGGTTAGATATGAATCATTTAAACAAGTTGTATACCTCGTTATTAACTGTTTTGTGACAGAGTCACAGCTGGTTTGGAAACCTGGTGACCAATGCCAACTGGAGTGAATTTTGGCTGAATGAGGCATGTGAACATTATCAACACAACATATCAATTCAGACTGGCATAAACTTTGCAATAAATCCTGCATCATGTCCTCGAAACATTTTCCATTGCATGGTTTCTGAGACATTTATTGTCATTGTTGTTGTTGTTTACATGGATTCATTAGATATGCTTTTAGTATATCGTGGTAGCCGAGAGCCACAAAGTCTGACCACATTATTTATGATTTCAATATTGTATTGCTGAATATATATATAGACTTGTGAAGAAAGACCGCTTGTTAACCCATTTAGCCCTGAGTCCCTACAGGAGGTGGATTGACCATGATAATTCAAGGGTAGTGCCAGATTAGCTTGGCACCTTCAGGCGCCAAGCTAATCTGGCACTACCCTTGAATTATCATGGTCAATCCATCTCCTGCAACTGGTACATAGTCGTTCAGTAACACTTCCCAAGTTTGGGAAAAACACCCGTGGGGCTAAGAGGGTTAAACGGAAAGGTCTACGTCAACCTTAGCTGTCCTGTGCATGGCTGTGCACAGGCCCTCTAAGGCTGATGTTGGCCCAATGGCAGTTGGCTCACAAGGTATCCCCATGGGAGCCAGAGACCTGTGTGCATCATATCCAGTAACGCAATATACTGGAGCACGTAATATGGAGCCAGACCTGTATAAGAGCTGCTAAGTCACATTATTTCTAAGATTTTTCATTTCTTGTGTGATTTCTGATACCTTCTGTTAGCCCTTTGTTTGTTGGTGGCACATTTAGTCAATACCTTCAGCCCAAGGGTTAGTGTTTGCAGGGCTTTACGATGTTTAGTAGGCGTTATTATTTCAATGATAGTACCATATTAGCTTGGCATCTGTTCAGGCGCCAATCCAACCAGGTTTTGCCCTTGACCTATCATGGATTTGGAAACAGTTTGTTATTGTTCTGTACAGGGCTTCACAATGTTCGCTCAGCGACGTATCGCACAGGAGCTGTTTGGACGCCCCACTATCTGTTTGGAGGCGACGACCAGACAGGTTTTGCTGCGAAACCACATGAACAACACTGGCATGGTTGGTGCAGATTTCACGCTGTCCAGTACTAACTTGGGATTGAGCATTATAGTTCAACCATAGTGCCAGAGTAGCTTTGTGCTTTAAAGATCTGCCCAGATAATCTGGCACTACCTATGAACTACCATAGTTAACCTCACCTCCTGTGTTTGTGACTCATTATAAGAGGACCCAACTATCATACTATACCAAGTATTTGTTTTCCATCTACCCATAAAGCCCTGACAAACTGCAGCAGGTTGCTGATCAGTTGATCAGAAGACCAGTTATTTTGGTTCTATGGGCCTCTTTCTGTTACTTAGTTGACAGTGTGTTACAAGACCACCTGTCTGGGGCAAAAACGTTTTGATATTACCTTGGGTGATCGCCTTGCACAGGTTTGACTGTACTTCCTTTGGCTGTACGAGGAGGCGGCAATTTTGTAATGAGTTGGTTTCATGATAAATAAAGTATCAATGGTGTATTTACAGGACCATCTCCTCAACTTTTGTGTTTTTTATTAATTTCCAGGACCATCCCCTGAACAAGCTGCGTGTGGTGATTGAGCCAGGTGTCGACCCAGATGACACTTATAATGAGACACCATACGAGAAAGGGTTCGCCTTTGTCTCCTACCTGCAGAGTCTGGTCGGCGATACACAGAAATTTGATGACTTCCTCAAGGCTTATGTTGCCAAGTTCCAATTTAAGGTTTAATGCTTTCTTTAAGATTTGTGTCAGTATTGTTTATTTACTTTTTACCTGAATTTACCTGAGTGGCCACTGAGCGCGGCCGACGGGGTAGGAAGTTTGAGAACTTATTTTAACCCCCTTAACTGTCTCTTTATCATGGTGGTTCTTGAACTGGTTGACAGTTTCAGCTTCGACAACTCAAGTATTATTCCGCAACTGAGTTGTTCCGCAACTCAAGTATTATTAGTATTTCACAAGTATGGACAAAGTGTGTAACGCCCATACAATTGGAGCAAAGAGACAGCTGTTGCCTGTGGAGTATGAACTGAACATTGATAAATTCAAATGCACTACAAGAGCTCCAGTTTGATTCACCAGGACCTTTCAAAGGACTTCCTGCAGAATAAGCCCGTCTTTGTTGCTGGATTGCGAGCCCATTTACCAGGGACAGGACTGTGACTTGAACACACCACCCAGCTGCTTTCTTTGCTCTCTTTCACTCCAACGTTTAGCCGTCTGAGCTATTGGCGTTCACGAGGTGGATGTGTTGTGTAGGAGGACAAGTGTCCTTTACTTTTGATGGGTTCATATTATAAAACAGTTACACCCTGCTTTTCTGGCAGATTATCAGAAAATTGTCTTCTTGAAGTCTATTTCTTGGCAGAAAAGCGAGCTTGAGTTGAAGACTGCATTTCAGTTGGGGAGAAAGATTATTATAGTTGATCCATTTCCTGAACTGTAGATGACAGCCTCGATCTAAATTTGTGAATTTTGACCTGGGTGTTTTATGTCAACTGTTACAGAGCGTGGTGGCAGAGGATATGTTTGAGTTTTTCTTGGAGTACTTCCCTCACCTCAAAGAACAGAACGTGCACAACAGGTATGTTAACTCTTTTTTTTTTTCTCGGTTGTTTTACAAAGTACACATATTTTGTTGGTGTTTGTGCAGATCTCTAGAGGCAGTATTAATTGTTTTGTTTGATGTCATATTAATTGTAAAGACACATCACAATCATGTCAGAACGTAGACTTCGCAGAATGTATATTTGAGGTTTCAGGGAATATTTTTCATCACTCCCATAAAGCTTTTGATATGCCTTCACACTTTGCAGTGCATGCATTGATAAGTTGCCGTGTACATTGCGCTTCACCTGTGTACAATCGGATGTTCCAAGTTGAGGCTGTTAAAATGCTTTATCCACAAGGGAGATCAAAACTGGTGATAAAAGTGCTGCTGTCGCTGATGAATTTTCCCTCACTGCTGAGGAAACAAATACCTTTTTAGGTTTTTGGGAGAGCCAGCCATTTGATGTTAACCTGTTAATTGCCATTTGACGTTGGCTGTATTTCTGCAATTTTTTAAATTTCAACTATAATAACCATGGCTGTCCCAGGAAAATGGATTCAAAGTGGTACTGTGTCATGCAGTTGGGATGTGTTCAAATTTCTCAGCACTGGGCATGTTAGGGTTTACAGGGAACATCTCCCAAATTTGGGATTTTTGACTTGAGGCTTCCATAACTTAAAAGTCTACTAGTACTACAGAACCTGTTTTGAGCAACCACCCATATCAGAGACCACCTGTCATTAAAGACCATCATTTAGGTGGCCCCTCGAGCTGTCTTCATGCATCTTTAAATAACTTTTTTTTCTTGAAGAACATGTGTTTGCTCAAAACATGTTCTATTGTAAGACCTCAGCATAATTTCCTCACCTGGCTGTATAGCCCCAGGTGGCTATCTGATAACAATTCATACTGTATTTATTGACTAACAGGGAGGGCTATGAGTTTTCCACCTGGCTAAATACCCCAGGATGGCCACCCTACACCCCTGATCTGTCTGAAGGCCGCGAGCTTATGGACCCTCCCGAACAGCTGGCCAAGAGCATCACACTTATAGTAAGCACATTTATTTGTAACCCACTGATACTGTTGAAAGCACCAATGGCATACATATACACATGGGGGTTAACCCTTTCCATCCTGATGCACTATTGCATGAAATAATTTTGACTATGATAGTTTGAGAGTAGTGCCAGAATAGCTATTCTAGCTCCACCCTTGAACTAATATGGTTGATCGATCTCCTAATCATATAACTTTCATAGGACAATATACAGATTTGAAAAAAAATCAGCCTCACGTTGTAGTGGGTTAAATATGACAGAAATTAATCTCGGTAGACTTGGTGACACTGCCCTGTGGCGACATGCCTACACTGGGGAAAGCAGCCCAATGTTCCCTAATGGGACAGTAAAGTTGCACCCAAAACAATTGAGTCTTCTGGTACACATGAGCTCAGTTTGTTATTAAAGTATTTGCACACACATTTGAGATGGATGAAAACATTCCATAAGGTCATAATAAATAGGCTGTCTGATGTCTTACACCCAATTGCATGGAATACCACTCAAGTCAGCTGATAAGTTCCTTGTTACGACTTTTTATGGTCTGATCTGAGCAAACTAGTGGCATTAATGTACACGTTGGGATGCGAGCCATTATTCAGTCTCAATATCTCTTGTCTTCTTCCAGGAGCCTGGTAGCTGGCCAGACATCAGCAAGTGGACGGTGTTCCAAGTGCTACACTTTCTGGACAAACTAGTGGACCATGATGACCTCACAACACAGACTCTTTCCACACTTGCCACTGCTTGTCCAAGAATCTCAGCTTCAAGTAACGCAGAGGTGTGTGTGTGAGATTAGCAAAACAATCAGATCCCCTAGCATTTGTTCTTTTCAAAGTTTATGGTACTACATTTTATTTTCCTGTTCACAGATTCAGCTGCGCTGGTGTCTGCTTGTCATCAAGAATGATTATCTGGACGCCTTTTCAGCCGTGACAGCATTCCTCAAGAGTCAGGGTATGTTATGACTTCATCAGACACATTAACAAATGTGCAGAGGACACCCTCCTTTCTGAAATTTGTGACAGATTATAACTTTAAAAAGAAATATGGTGTACAGTACAACCTGTATTGAGCAATCAAGAGAAGTCTTGAAGGGCAAAAATTGTCATCTATCATTAACCCTTATCATTCGGAATACATCAGCATGTGAAATAAGTTTGACTAAACTAGTTCAAGGGTAGTGCCAAAATAGCGCCTCTAGGTGCCAAGCTATTCTGGCACCATCATCATCATCATCAGTCCCCTGACCTAGTGTGGTCATCAAGTCGCTGAACTGCTGAATGTGTGACCAGCTCCCACCACTTATCTCGGTCACATGCCAGGCTTTGCGTCTCTGCAAAACCTTTCCCAGTCCACTCTGTGATGTTGTCCGCCCACTTTTTTCTCTGTCTGCCTTGTTTCCTGCCACCCATAACGCTGCCCTGCAAGATTGTTGTCGAGAGGTTGTTGGCTCGAGTGACATGGCCATATCATTTCATCTTTTCATGCCATTTTCATTTCATTCTGGCACCACCCTTGAACTAAAGCCACTGGTCTATATCCTTGTCTGTAAGTACTATAATGTAGCTTGCATATGTCAGTGTACAAATTTGAAGCTTTTAGCCTCAGTATGATATGGGATAAAGACCATCATTTAGGTGGCTGCAGCTACCTAAAGGATGGTCTGTAATGACAGGTGATCTCACAAAGGGGTGGTGACTCAAAACTGGTTCTACTGTACTGCATTCCACAAGATGCAGATCATTTACAGTTATTCTGTTATTTGAGCACGTTGAGCAACGAAAATTGAAATTCGCAGATTTAGGAGTTGTCTGTTGTCCTGATGACTACATATCAGTTCAGGAGAAGATCAACCATGATGATTCAAGGGTGGTGCCAGAATAGCTTGGCACCATGAAAGCGCCAAGCTTTTCTGGCACCACCATTGAATTAATCTAATAGTCTGTGTCTTTTAGTGTTCCAGGGCTTAACCCTTCCATGCCAGTGGATACAAGCTGTGTTTTTAAAATTATTGTAAATCCATTGTCAAAGATCCCCACTGTTGAAGGAACATGGATACAAAGTGATCTCAGCAAGAGGCATAAATCCTCATGAGCACCCCGCAGAGGCTCATGATAATCTATACCTTTTGCGGTTGAGTGTTGTTCAGTTTGTCATGCGAGTGAAAGCCTTAACTCTTTCGAGACGTGCTGCATCTGGATTTGCGGCGTAAAGCTGCGAATCCGGATGCGGCATTTCTTGAAAGAGTTAATGTAATATTACTTTTAAGGTTCTTGGTTATTTGCTTGTTTATTTGGCCAGGTGTTTTTTTTTTCTTTTTCTGTTACTCTTTTTAAGCACAAATGGATGCAGTACAAGTTCTCTCTTTTCTGTCTCACAGGTAAACAAAAGTACACATTACCTGTGTACAGAGCACTGGTCAAGGGGTCAGAAAATGCCAAGCAGCTTGCAAGAAAGATGTTCGCTGAAACAAAGGACACACTGCACATTTCAGTGCGGGGCTATGTTCAGGAAATCCTCGATGGAAAGAAATAAATGAAAATTTTTTTCAGCATGAGTCACATGTGCTCAAATGAAACTTGTAAGGAGTGATAGCATAGTTTGGTGTACACGGCTTAACAAACGTATTGAACTTTGCGATCTAAAGACTACATTCCAGGAGATAGGTGACCCATGATAGTTCACTCGTAGTACCGGAATGGCTTGGCACCAAATAGCACAGATCTATTCTGGCACAACTTATGAACTGTCATCATCTTTCAATCACCTGCTGTTCTGTGTCAGGATTAATTGGTTAAATCATTTAACCTCACAGCTACATTTTCCATATTTTGGAAGTGTCATCTTACGACTTGCCAGTTGCAGGAGATAAATCGACTGATAATTCAACAGTAGTGCCAGATTAGCTTGGTGCCTGATGGTGCCAAGCTAATCTGACACTACTACCCTTGAATTATCATGGTCAATCCATCTCCTGCTGTAGGGCCCTGAGACTAATTTTGTTTTATGTAGTCACCATAGGTTCCATCTAGGTGCAGATTTTGTGCAGCAAAATACATGGATCTCCCGCTTCCCTTTAGCTTGCAAGGGCTTTTGTTGATCTATGCCTCTTTTTCATAGCATTTACATGTGAAATCATCACACTATTCAAGAACCAGCAATCCACAAAAATGGAGGTCAAGGAGTGTTTAGAAATTAACGAAAGAAAAAACCCTTCGAGTTCATTCTTCCACAGGGGTGCTGGGTGGCTCGGCAGTAGAACATTCAACTCTCAACCTAAAGGTTGTGGGTTTGAACCCAGCTGGGGTCAAGATTGTACAGGCCTCTTTTCAGTGCCCCATCTTTGAAATCACCTTTGTGCTTTACAGAAGATGTTAAGCCCTAAACTTTTAATGTGGGTTTTTTCATTCTCCCATATTGTTTCAGATAACTTTAATTCCTCCTGCATCGGCAGCTTCCACAGTACTTACTACCATTACAGATCCAAGCGCCACCCGTGTTTCCAGCTACAGGACCCGGTACGAGCGTTACGAGGGCACCTGCGCCGGAACAAAGCCGCTACGCAGGGGACTCGCCCGCCTACTCCTTCCCTCCCCAGGTAGAATGGCATCTCAGCACTGACGGTTCCTCCTGGCCTCGGTCATCGATGACCTCCCTGCCGGGAACTCGCCCCTGATACAGCAAACATGAATTTCAGGGCACACCAGAACAGAACTTGGCCGCAAGCCTAGCATTCGACTGCAACTGTGCTGTCTAGACTTGTGGCGGCTGTTTTAGCGAGCGGAGTCTTCCCTCGCAAGATTCTACCTGAGGGACCCCTCCACCCTGCGCCAGAACCTTCGTGGTGGGGGACATTGGGAGGTTGCTTGGAGATGACGGCTCTAGCCGCCTCGATGGCATGGGTAGGGGCGTTGTAGCGGCACCCGCCTCCTGTTCGGGATTCTTCCTAAAAGTAATACCATCGGTAATGTGTTTTGAGAAAACAAATGTATTTTTCTTTAAAATAAATTTTTTTGAAAAATACTTACCGATGGTATTACTCGAAGGTCCCTCCCACCTGCCCCGCTTGCCGCTGGTCCGCAAAGAAAGTGACTGAAGTGGTAAGCGCTGAGCGCATGCGTGGTTGAACCGGAAGGGAGGCTACCGCCGTAGCTATGGCGCCCCTCACATGCCATCATGACCATACTCGTACACAACAATTTTGGGCTAAAATTAGACTAGCAAGGAACCTTTTCCTAAAAGTAATACCATCGGTAAGTATTTTTCCAAAAAAATTATTTTAAAGAAAAATACATTTTTCATATTATTCTTCAAAAGTATGGCCTGTGTCATAAATTACTTGTAAGATAGATGGCATGATCACTTGATTTTGTGTGAGATTTTTGTATGAAAGTAGTGCTGAATAAGTAATGCCATTTACTGTAACATGATTGATTTCTTGCCTGTTAAAATCATACCAGAATTTTTTGTCATGAAAATGTGCCAAATTGTTTGGAATACCATATATGTTTCATAGATTTACCAGTACGTTGCTTTTGCAGTAGTGTGTATTTTTTGTTTTGAAAACATACATACTGTAGGTAGATTTGGTCTTTTGTGCTAAATATATGTATGATCATGGATGTAAGAATGTAGCCACCAAAATGATGGTCCTTAATGAGAGATGACACTTTCTGCCCTTTCTAGACTTTTTTTGAGAGAGCATCTGCCTTTTAAGACCACTTTTTGTTTCAAAATGGTGGTTGCTCAAAACGGATCCACAGTACCAGTCTACAAGAGGCATACATACATCGTGGAGCCACCAAAGGCTGTGGGGGATCATGAAGAGATATGCCGCTTACTGGAACTGTTTATTTCTGTCTAGTTTTATTAACCCGTTAAGCCCTTACATGCTGCGACAGGATGTGGATCGACCATGATAGTTCAAGGGCGGTGTCAGAATAGCTTGGCGCCTATAGGCGCCAAGCTATTCTGACACCACCTTTGAACTATCATGGTTAATCAGTATCCAGAACTGTGACTTGAACTCCAAAGGATATCTGAAGAAAGTTGATAATTTCATCCTCAGGATTTAATGAGTGATATTGTTGCAATTGTACTGCTAAAAGGTAGAGTTTGAGTAGCTGTTCACACACTACCTTTGAACTTGCACAGATTGTTGTTTTTTTCGGATGTTGTGTGTGTTTGTTGTTGTTGTTTTTTTTTTGGGGGGGGTTAATTAATTTTGGGGGGTGGGTGGGGGGGGATTATTTCTTCCGCAGGGTGGGTTATTTTCTTTGAATGCTCTTTGATCATTTTACACAGTATTTTCATACAGTATTTGTATTTCAAAGACATATTTGTGTGCTGACCAGCAGGTCCAGAGTCACAGGGCAGCCCAGATGCATGTTAATTTTACATGTGTACCATTTAATCCTCACGAATGTGCTTGGATCGTTTTGCTTTCCCGTTTCTCATGCTGCATGCAGGTCGGTTGTAGTATTATGCGTTCCAGTATACTTCGGTATCTGATATAAAGCATACATGTCTCTGGCTGCCACAAAGGGTCCTTAGGCTGACATCAGCCCTAGCTGGCCCATGCACTGCCGTGCGCGGGCCAGCCAAGGCTGATGTCAGCCCAAGAACATTTTACAGGCTAAGTGATATTTCTTCACAAGTCTATGTAAATTGAGCATTACAATAATGTGATCATGAAAAAACGCAGTCTGACTTGTGGCTCCCAGGTACTGCAATATCTAAGGCTGACCTGTATTGCATGTATTTCATTATAGCACTTGTACAACAGTATTATTGGTAAGAACAAAGCTTTTTGTTTGTTTTTTTCTTTCCTAATAAAAGTATAATTTTTGTTTTTGACAGGCTTTGTTTAGTTGATGTTGTTTTCCATTCCTTTTTTTTTTTTTTTTTTTAGTTGGTGAAGTCCTTGTCAAAAACAATAGATTCTCATGAGCCCCTAAACCCTCATGCGCTCCTGTGGCAGCAGGGGTTACGGAAATTTAAATTACTTGCGCTCATGCGAATCTTGGCCTGTAGCAGACGGGACTGCTTTGCAGCTGAGATAGTATTAATAATAGTAATAATAAAAGGTTTTTATATATTGCTAAATCCTTATTGCTAGGCTCAAGGCGCCTTAAAAAACATGCGTTGTAATGCAACATGCATTCTCTTTCCACCCACAGTACCACCTGCCTGAGTTGTGTCCACTCACTGTACATGTACAATCAGCACACAGACAGCACGGGGAACAAAAATGAATGCACCACAATACAGTCTCAACAATAAGCCATTAAATGCTCTGAAAAAGTCAGAGTGCGAACAAACAGAAAGTACACAACACAGCAAACTTATAAAGGCAATGCACTGTTCTCAATATTTTTTTTAAAACTCCCCTTCAGAATGGAAACAATTTGGATATGTTGTAGCAACCCAGTAAGAAAAGGTCCTCGGGCCTACTACGGCTGCAGTGGGCCCGCGCACGGCTGTGTGCGGCCGTCATGGGCCAGAAGACGTTTTGCTACTGGGGAAGAGGCCCTGTGAAGACAAAAGAGTACAACCATTTTTGTGAAAACTGCGTGACATTTTCATTACGGTACAATGCAAATGCTTTTCACACAAACGGACGTCTTCCGCTTCCACAGAGCAGCATTGGTCGCCTTATCCCGGCCATCACATCAGTCCTGAGACTGATTCACTTTCTTTTTTTAATGTCCGTGCTTATTGCCGTGTGAAGGCCGCACCACTACATATTAGGAGATAGATCAACCATTTCAGTTTAGGTGGTGCCTTAGGCGCCAAGCTATTCTGGCACCACCCTTGAACTATCGTCGTCAAACTTACTATTTCAGGCAATAGAGTATCAGGATGAAAAGAGTTGAAGGCACACTACTGCCGTGACCGCAAACTGACTAGCTGTTCGTAACAGATGGTTTGACGAAACGCTACGCACAGGTCTAGTTATGGTTCATTTAGACACAGGCGAATCCAGTTCAGCATAGGTCATCTTAATATCAAGTAACCTCGGTGACAACGACTCCACTCCGATCTATAAATTGACAACTGTATCAGTACGAGAAACAGCTAAAAAAAAAAAGATTGACACGCTAACGGCTGCGCAGAATAAATAAGTGCGATTACGCATGGGTCAGTCTTTGTTGCATGTCCAAACTGCCGTTTAAGTTCATTAGTTATGTCGACAAGGCATCATTGAACGCAAATGGTGCTGAAATGTGTCTTCAGATTTACGCGTTTGATCATCCATCGTCTCCGCGTCGAACTGCAGAGGCAGAGGCCCGTAACGACTGATCTGTATACGAACGCTCTAGTTTAACTCATTCTACCCCAACACCGAAATCCCCAAATCTTGCCGGTGTCCTCTGAAGACTGCATTGCATTGCAGGACACAGATCGACCGTGATAGTTCAAGGGTGATGCCGGAATAGCTTGGCGCCAAGCTATTCTGGCATCACCCTTGAACTATCATGGTCGATCCTTATCTTGCTGTAGTGTGTCTGGGGTAGAATGAGTTAAGTACATGCACAGCTGCTGTTGTTCCTGCCTGATACCTGACCGTTGAAGGCACATCAGTATCCTTCATAGTAACCCCTTCATTGCCGGGACAGAGCGAACAACGCCGAACTGCAAGAAGCCTAGATCCTCATGAACCGTTGCAGTTGCGGTGGCTCATGAGGATCTCTGCCTCTCAGTCACTGAAACCACTTCAGTGTACCCACGTTCCTTTGACGGCTGGAAGGAAATCTTTGACGTTGAATTTACAATGATTTCAAAAACACAAGGCTGCGTCCACGGGCAGTGAAGGGGTTAGCTGCGTACATTTAACCCTTTTCATCCTGATGCGCTATTGCTTGAAATAAATTCGATTATCATTGCTATAGTTCAAGGGTGGTGCCAGAATAGCTTGGCGCCTGAGGCGCCAAGCTATTCTGGCACCACCCTTGAACTGACTAAGTGGTTGTTTGACGCATCTTCTAATCTGTGATGTAGCCTCTAGCCTAATAATAATAATAGCGTATAGGCGCTTACCAATGAAATCGCTCAAAGCGCCGCGAACTGAACCAAAGCACGCTCGTGAATCACCGACATAACACGACTCACGTTCAGGGCAGCTCAAGCGGCTACGAGTTTTTGGAATTCAAATCGTTTTATTGAAATTGATAAGGGCTGAAGCTGATGCAAGTGGAGGGGGAAGAGCGAGTACCCGGAAAGACCCCGACGGTCCGCCGAATACGGTGCACTACTAGGGAAAATCCGACGCCGAACCGTATCGACTCGCACTTTAGCATGTGGCAGCGCCTACCACTGGCACGGACGCCCGCAGCTTGAAAAAAATCAGCCTCGGATGTAGTAAAGAGAAGTTGTCGACTCATGCAGCAGTGCGACTACTTCTGGCTAACAATGTGATCACATGTAGGCCTATTGGCTTTTTCTCCCATTGCGGTAGCGGCTCAGCAAATACTGACACTGAGAAACTCTCAACAAGGTGTGGAGAAAGGCAAGGGGCGTTGGACAGACCGGCTTTAAACTTAAAGGACACGAGAGATCCATAACAGTCAACCAAACCAATATTGGTACTATCTCGCAAATAATTTTGGGAAGACTTCTGATGGGTGGGGTGCAGCGCGTATGGGCTTTTCCGAGCGCAGAGATCCCATCTTGACTGAACTGTCTTGTCTAACCGTGTTTATTTCTTTCTTGTGATTTTCTTTGCATTTTACACGCTCGACCATTTTGCCGGTCTGCATTTCACCAGTATCCCATTATTTCAAGCGGCCTTTGCCGCAAACCTGCCGTGTGCGGCACATACTCAGTCGTGCATGCGTTCATTTTTTGTGTCAGTTTTTGTGTGCTGCACGTGTGTGCCTACATTTGTGCACAGTTGCCGTGTGAGCACGTATGTGTATGTGTATGACGTCATTTCTCAGTGTATCTGACGTAGAAATCTCGAACGTCCAATGCTGACCTATGTGACGCCATAGTATTACAACGTGTTATTCCTTTTTCAAAAGCAAGAAAATGGCCGCAGATCTCAGTCTTTTTCGCCAGCAAATGTGGGCAACTGTGTCCAGGCAAGCAGCTCTGGACAAATATCTGTGACTGCTTATTGTGACTGTGACTGGAGGAGATTTGCATGTATCTTGTAAGTTAACCTCTTCGATCGCTGCCAGCGATCGCAAATTTTGCGTCTGAAACGATTGCACACTGACCGGCCGACATTCGCGCCGCGAAGAACACAATGTTACTTGGACCCAAGATAGGCATACATAACCCAGGACTAACAAGAGACATAAATCCTCACGAGCCCCCGCGAACGCGGCGGCTCGTGAAGATTTATGTCTCTTGCAGATGGGTAACGTTGTGAGGTTAAAATTGTTATAGGATAAGCCAAGAAATAACATTGAGTTGTCCCTTCATTTTATCCACTTTGACGATGTGTGTATGTCTCAGGCGATGAGGACTACAACGCCTGCTGTATGGGGTGGTCAGAAATATAGTTTGAAAAAAAAAGATAACCGCTGTTTTGGTCTTGTGAATTAAAGCTTATGTGCCAGTGATAAAAATTAAGCGGGCCGCTTCGGACCGGCACCGGACCGGCTTTAACCCCACGGTCGCATTTCCCAATTTTGGAGGTGTCATCTAACGACCATGTACCAACTGCAAGAGATGGATCGACCGTGATAATTCAAGGGTAGTGCAAGATTAGCTTGGCGCCTGGCCGATCAGCTGTTGGCCTGGGACAGGACTACCCCTATCCTCACTGTTTCCTATGTCCCATCTACCCTCTCTGTTTGCCAAATCAAGTTAATTCGTAATGAAATTGATTGGCATGCATGTGCTTCACCCTCCACTGTAAAGAATGTTTTCAATGGACCATCTTTTTTTTCATTTTCAACCCGTTAATGATGTCGAGGTTTGAAAAGTTATCATGCGTCAGTTCCAAAGTCCTGTGAACTTGATCCTATCCCGACGCCTCTGCTCATTGAATGTATTGACACTGTTTTGCCTGCTATCACTCAAGTGTGAAATGATTCACCGACTTCTGGAGTCTTTCCGTCTATCTTCAAGAGAGCTCTTGTCAAACCCCTTTTGAAAAAGCAGTCCCTCGGTCCAAACGAACAAAAAAATTACCACCCAGTTTCCAACCTGTCGTTTTTGTCCAACTTCTGTAAAGAATTGTTCTTGTTCAATTTTTAGATCATCTTAATACTCATAACCATGATGCTCACATGCAGTCAGCGTGCCGTTCACACCACTCCACCGAGACGGCTCTCTGAAGTTGATGGATGACTTGCTATCTGCACTTGACCAAGATCATATTTCTATACTTTCTTTGCTTGATCTTTCGAGTGCTTTTGGCAAGATTGATCACAAGGTCCTTATTCAGCGTCTTCAGTTAGTTTTTGGTATTATTGGTCATGCTATGTCATGGGTAGAGTCATACTTGAAGGACAGAACTCTCACTGTTACTGTGGGTGGATTTGAGTCTAACCCATGCACCTTTTATTTCGGTGTACTACAAGGCTCGGTCCTTGTCTAATGTTATAAAGAGTCATTCTGTATCTCACGTCTCTTATGCTGACGACACTCAGTTGCATGATCACAGTCTGCCAAGAGAAGCTGGTACTGCAGTTAAGCGTTTAGAAGAAGCCTGTATATCTGATGTGAAGTCGTGGATGTCCGTTAACAAGCTGAAGCTGGACGACGGTAAAACAGAGGCTGTCCTTCTAGCTTCCCCACGTTGTTCAGTTACTGAGCCACTCCCGACCTCCCTGCAAGTTGACAGTTCTAACATTACTTTCACATTGCATCCACTGCCATAGATTCTGCTCTGTTGAACTACCATGTCCTTAGTGTCTGTAGGGCTGCATACTTTGAACTGCGCCGTATTAGCTCTATTCGCCAGTATCTTTCCACAGAAGCCACAAAAACATTGGTGCGTTCGTTTGTTCTGTCCAGGCTAGACTATGGTAATGCCTTGCCTGCTGGTTGTCCTTAGTACCTCATAGACAAACTAATGCTGCCGGCTGCTCGTCTTGCGCTTAGAGCCCGTAAGACAGACCGGCCACGTAACTCCCCTTCTTCACCAACTCCAGTGGTTGCCTGTCCCTGCTAGGATACAGTATACAATTCTCTCACTGACATACACTGCTCTCTTTGACTGTGGACGTGTCTATCTCTCTGATCTGTTGTTACACTCCATCGAGACAGCTACGATCTTCATCAGACACCCGCACTCTTTGTGTTCCCTCCTTTGGGCAGCGCTGTTTTTCGTACCAGAGTCCTCTGCTATGGAACAGCCTCCCACAAACACGCTACGCACAGTGCAGTCATTCGTGCGCATACACACCAGTGTTTTTGTCGCTGTTTTGGTTTTGTTCTTTTATTTTGTTAATATTTATTTATTTATTGTATATTTATGTTTCCAATATGTTTTTTAAAAAAAACAACAACAAACAAACGTAAAGAGCCTAGAGCACCGTGAGGAGGTTTGGTGCTATATAAATACCCATTATTATTATCATTATTATTATTACTATTATTATTATTATTATTATTACCCTTGAATTATCATGGTAGATTCATTTTCTGCTCTAGGGCGTTTGGGTTAAATGGGTTAATCTGATAGGCCCAAATGACAATGATCCACACACACACACACACACACACACACACCATCACATACGTCTGCCCGATGAACTTTTAGGTGTGTGTTGATTGGGGGGGGGGGGTCTCCTTTGGCCTTCTCACTTTCCTCATGCTTTGGGGGTTCCAATCCAATAGTGCCTCCCTCGTGGTATTCCTACGGAGCTTCCTCAGTGGATCCGCTAAGGTGCTTGCTGGCTCCATTTATGTCCACGTCAAGTCCCTCAAGCAGAACGCTTATCTGGCTTTTTTAAAAATCTGAGATGGACATTGGTGTAACCTGTTTAACCCCAAGACCGCATTTGCCAAATTTTCAAATTGTCACCTAACGCAGCTCACCTAACGACCACGTACCAGCTGCAGGAGATGTATCGACCATGATAAGTCAAGGGTAGTGCCAGATTATCTTGGCGCCTGCTGACGCCAAGCTAATCTGACACTACCCTTGAATTATCATGATCGATCCATCTCCTGCTTTAGAGCGTCTGGACTGTTTTGTTTAAGATATTTCAGTCGTGACCATTGGCATTGAATGAGGTCAAAAACAGAAAATTATATCAGCAGAAAACCTGCTGACATGATTTCTAACCCGGCCTTTGCTGCCAGTGGATATGCGATATGAGGTATGCTGACATCATTTATTTAACCCCATGAATGCCAGAGGAGATCCAATGTGAGATAATCTACCGGAATTATTCCTGCCTGTAACCCAATCTACACTGCCAGTAGAGATCCGACGTGAGTTCACCGTGACGTCACCAGCGAAATGATTCACACAAAGAACTTTGTGGAGAAGATGGCGGTGGTAGCGTGGAGCACTCTCCTGGTCTTCGTACCCAAGCCTGTGTGTGTGTATGACGTGATGTCATCCGGGGCCGTGCTGGGAGGATTGGTGACTGTGATCTTGCTGCTGCTGTGTCTGGCGCTCGTCATGCCGCTCTCTAGGCTCGGAGAAAAGGTTACCAACTGGGCGGTAGGTGTGTGTGTATGTGTGTGTGTGTGTGTGTGTGTGTGTGTGTGTGTGTGTGTGTGTGTGTGTGTGTGTGTGTGTGTGTGTGTGTGTGTGTGTGTGTGTGTGTGTGTGTGTGTGTGTGTGTGACCTTGGTATACGTCGGATCGATATCAGGGTCGTTTAGGCGTTCGCTGCTGGTCTGGGGTCACTTTGTATGCACCGGTTCTATATCGGGGTTGCTTTGGCGTTTGCTGACGACCTGGGCTCACTTTGCCCATCGTCACATCGTCACGCCGGATCAATATCAGAGTCATTGCTCCGGGGTGTCACTTTCATATGGCACATTTGAGGGGAGGTGGGGGGCGGGGGAGGGGGGTGGGCCGGGCGGGGATAACACGCTAGATCGACTAGGGGTCAATAAGGCTTATGCCATACAGAGGCTGGTATTTGGGATAGATCGAACTGATTGATTGATTGATTGATTGATTGATTGATTGATTGATTGATTGATTGATTGATTGATTGATTATCCATTCATTCATTCATTGTTTCTTATTATTGCAAGGAACCAACCACTACAGAAAGAAATGGCTTAGTAAATTCAGTAACCTGGAGTTTTTCCTGATTCCCGTAGAGTGTTTCTTCCCTCGTTGATTATTTATTACCTTGAGTTTTACACGCCGCCAAGTGAGCAAAAGGGCTGACGTGGGCCGCAGTTGGCCCGCGCACGGCAGTGTTTCTTCCCTCGTTCATTATTTATTACCTTGAGTTTTACACGCCGCCAAATGAGCAAAAGGGCCGACGTGGGCCGCAGTTGGCCCGCGCACGGCAGTGTTTCTTCCCTCGTTGATTATTTATTACCTTGAGTTTTACACTCCGCCAAATGAGCAAAAGGGCCGACGTGGGCCGCAGTTGGCCCGCGCACGGCAGTGTTTCTTCCCTCGTTCATTATTTATTACCTTGAGTTTTACACTCCGCCAAATGAGCAAAAGGGCCGACGTGGGCCGCAGTTGGCCCGCGCACGGCAGTGTTTCTTCCCTCGTTCATTATTTATTACCTTGAGTTTTACACTCCGCCAAATGAGCAAAAGGGCCGACGTGGGCCGCAGTTGGCCCGCGCACGGCAGTGTTTCTTCCCTCGTTGATTATTTATTACCTTGAGTTTTACACTCCGCCAAATGAGCAAAAGGGCCGACGTGGGCCGCAGTTGGCCCGCGCACGGCAGTGTTTCTTCCCTCGTTGATTATTTATTACCTTGAGTTTTACACTCCGCCAAATGAGCAAAAGGGCCGACGTGGGCCGCAGTTGGCCCGCGCACGGCAGTGTTTCTTCCCTCGTTCATTATTTATTACCTTGAGTTTTACACTCCGCCAAATGAGCAAAAGGGCCGACGTGGGCCGCAGTTGGCCCGCGCACGGCAGTGTTTCTTCCCTCGTTCATTATTTATTACCTTGAGTTTTACACTCCGCCAAATGAGCAAAAGGGCCGACGTGGGCCGCAGTTGGCCCGCGCACGGCAGTGTTTCTTCCCTCGTTCATTATTTATTACCTTGAGTTTTACACTCCGCCAAATGAGCAAAAGGGCCGACGTGGGCCGCAGTTGGCCCGCGCACGGCAGTGTTTCTTCCCTCGTTCATTATTTATTACCTTGAGTTTTACACTCCGCCAAATGAGCAAAAGGGCCGACGTGGGCCGCAGTTGGCCCGCGCACGGCAGTGCGCGGGCCAACTGCGGCCCACGTCGGCCCGAGGCTCTTTTGCTCACTGGATAGGCAGCGACGCTTTTTGGTGTGGATGTGATTCTGTTGCTACGCCCAGCCCGTAATGACGGTACGCTACTCGCTGAACATTCTACTCCCGGTGCTGGGCGTGTGCTTGCTGACGCACCCTGTGACGCCGGCCTGGGTGGGCGTGGTGAAGAAGTTCCTCGTGCTGGAGGGACAGCTGTGGAAGAAGTGGTGCCCGGAGGCCTACATCATCCTTGTCTCCCTTTCCTGCATCCTCGCCATCTTCCGCAGGTGGGCCGGGGGCTGGGTGGATGGTGGGGAAAGGCAAGGGGGTGGATGGGGCAGGGAGGGAGGAAGGTTGTGGGCTCACGATCTGATTCAAGGTCATTGGGCTGGTTGTTGGTTGTTGTTGTTGTTGCAGCTGTTGTTGTCATTGTTGTTGTTTTGTTGTTCCACATGCAGCGGCAGGCTCGCGATATGATTCGAGGTTCTGGCTGATTGTTGGTTGTTGTTGTTCCTGTGGTTGTTGCTGCTGCTGTTGTTTTTGTAGTCGTTGCTGCTGTTGTTTGTTGTTCCACATGCATACGCCCTGAGCAAATCTGTTGATTGCTGCTGTCTGGACATTAACCCTTTGGGTGTCGGTGGCATTTTTTGTGGGGGTGATGCTTGAATCACCATGACAAAAACGCTACCGACACACAAATGGTTAGCAAACAAATAAATCATCATAATGATCGAAATGCTGTATACAGGTCAGCCTTATAATATCGCGATACCTGTGAGCCATAAAGTCAGACCGCGTTCGCTTTTATGTGGTGTGAAGAAAAAAAACACAGTAAGCAAACAGTCCTCTGGCCGACGTCAGCCTTAGTTGGCCCGCGCACAGCTGTGCGCGGGCCAGCTAAGACTGGCGTCGGCCAGAAGATTTTTCGCTCATTGGGTCCTGACTTTGGAGTCACACACCTGACCGCGTTATATCCGAGTTCGCGATATTCTGATGCACGTAATACTGAGGCTGACCTGCACCTCGTATGATCTCTTTTTTTTTTCTCCACAGAGAATCGTTGCGAGTGAGGCTGGGGACCCACACTGATCCAGACAGAGACAAGAACATCAAGATGATCAAGTTTGCCGCCGACCAGCTGTGCGAACAGCACATGAACAAAATCGTCAAGTAAATCACGAACATCGACGTGAACAGCGTATGAGCAAAGGCGTCAAGAAAAACGTGAACGCCGACGTGGACAGCACTTGAACAGCGTCGTCAAGCAAAATATAAACATGTTTATGTGTGAACATCACAAAGTAAACATCTGTGTCAACACCAGTAATTCATGAATAATGCGAACAACGCGTGAACAACGCAATCAAGTAAATAATGAACATCAAGTTTTTTTGTGAACAACAAACGTGAATATCTGTGTGAACAGCACATGGACAAGGCTGTCAAGTAATATGTCAGCATCTGTGATAGCGTCTCATGACTGAACATCGTCGTCAAGTAAGACGCGAATTCCTGTAATAGCCAAAATTTTGGGATTCAGAATTTTATTTATCGTCTTTTCACTCACTTGTAATAATAGACCCAAAAAAGGAGAAGACGCATTACACTAATACATGCAATCCAGACCAAAATGAGGTGACTGCCAATACATGCACTATTATCAAGAAAAGCAATAATTAACAACTGAATAATTATTATTATAACAGTGCCTACCGGACTATGACATATTGCACTGATTAACTACTGAAACTGAGATGTTGTGAAGTTAACACATTCTACCTCAGGACCGAAATCCCCAATTTTTGACGTTGCCCTCCGAAAAACTGTATTACAATTCTAGAGACACGATCGAGCATGATAGTTCAAGGGTGGTGCCAGAAAGCTTGGCGCCTATGGGCGCCACTATGGCACCACCCTTGAACTATCATGCTCGATCGAAGTCTTGCTGTGGTGTGTCGGTGCTGAATGAGTTAAAAGTCATTTATACTGTTTGCTAAATTTCCGACCTTTACGTTATTTTGTCTCAACACATTTTTCTGTAATAGCAACACATGAACCAAGTTGTCAATTAATACATGAACATTTGTGCTAACAACACATGAACGAAGTCACCATAACTAATTCCAGGCGTACCGCATCCGGATACGCGGCAAAAAGCCGCGTATCCGAATGCGGCACTTCTCGAATGCGTTAATACTTTGAGCCATATGATCACCTCGAACAGAAGTTCACACCGAGGAAAGTTTGCTCGCTGGGATATGTTTTTTTGTTTTTAATATAAATTAAAATATATAATATTTTCCAAACACGCATAGTGCAATGATTCATAACGCTTCATTGGTGGCGATCAAAAGGGAATCAATACCCGAATACTAGCCCAGTGTCCACAAGACCAGCAGGCTGTCGTCAACCTTAAGCCGTGCGCTGCGGGCCATCAGCGGCCTACATCGGCCCGTTGACATTTTGCTTTCTGGTTATTGTTCGGTGCAAATTCTACCAAGCGATCGAAGCCCGCCTTGTAACCCGGGAAGACTTCCTGGTCTGCGTTTAGTTTCAGGCAATCGCTTCAATCTGCCCCATTGTGTTACAGCTCAGTGAACAGATATGGTCCCCCGTGCAGACTGTAAGAGGCAGAGATCCTCATGAGACCCCACAGTCTGCGGGGTCTCATGAGGATCTCTGGCACTAGGTATTATTAATTATTGCTCCCGCTCGGGCACCACCTGGAGAGCGTCATTGTCCTTGGATGTGTACACAACTATGGCATTGTCAGTTATGACACTCTACGGTATATAGAGACAGTGTAGGCATAAACCGATCACACGCATGTATCTGAATTTCAGTATAAAAAGTGCGTGCTGTGCATATCTCCGGCAATACACGGTGTTGTGTAGGTGCAGTGTGTAGTCGTGTTTCAGGTTTACAATCTGCTGTTACTGTGTAACTGCCTGGCCCCGAACTGATAGGTGAGAAATTATCGTGCGCTCATGTGTATAGTGTATGTGTGTATGTATGCTAGATAGTTGTAAGGGTTTAACCCGTTCACTGATGAGAACAGGAGAACGGGCATAATCCAAATGCGAGAGACACAGATCTTCATGAGCCCCCGCTGTTGCGGGGGCTCATGGGGATCTATCCCTCTTGATGACACTACTAGGTATCCATGTTCGTAGTATCCATGTTCGTATCCAGTTGGGGCCCTTTGGGGCTGAATTTTCAACGATTTCAGAAACATAGTCTGCTTCCACTGATAGTGAAGGGGTTAATTAATTAACACGCGTACACCTATATACATACACACGCACGCACTTGTGAGAGTGTGTGTGTGTATGTGTGTGTGTGTGTGTGTGTGTGTGTGTGTGTGTGTGTGTGTGTGTTTGGTCTCACTGATAATGTATGTGCAGTTTACGACAGACAGTCTAGGACATTATGACATGACACACAGCTCTATGCACACCGCACAATTGCTAATCCTAGCAACGGCGGCAAGACAGCGCAACACACGGCAAGACGGACACAATCCACGATACAAATACAGGCCACAACACTGGTTGCATGGTCATTTGAAAATCCCAAGAAATAAAGAAACACGCTTAGAAAGGTCAATTACGACACAATTTATGCAATAAATTGTCTTCTAAATTGTCCACTCAGTCTAAGCGTGTTCCTTTCTTTGTTGGTCCAGTTACAGGCGGCTCGCCGAACACACCATGATTTCTTCCCGCCAAAACTGACCTCTAAATGATCCCAACTCTCCCGATTTTACGAAAGGACAAAACTTAAAGGCCCACTACCGCCGTAACTGTTGAAAGATACACTTCTGTAACAGATGGTTACGAAACGCTACACACGCTATGGTTCATTTAGACACAGGATAATCCAGTTCAGCAAATGTCGTCTGTATATCAAGTAATCTGACAATGACTCCGCTCCGTTCTAGAAATACAACGCTTTCAGTACGAGAAACAGCTAAAAAATAGATTGACACGCTTAGGGCAGCGCAGAATAAATAAGTGCTATTACGCGTGTGCTATTGCTGCGTGTCCAAACTGCTCTTAAAGTTTATTAGGTGTGACGACAGGCATAACAAACACAAATGGTGCTGAGATGTGTCTTCCGATTTATGCGTAATGGTACTTTAAAATTGCGAATGTAAAAAGTTGGAACACCCCACCCCCCCCCCCACCCCCCACCCCCACCTCGAGGTAACTGATCCGTGCCTCAACACAGTACGTCAGTCGCCCAAATTTGGCTCAACACCTTCACTGCTAGTGGTCACAGATTGGCAACCTGTTCTTGAAGTCAGTGTAAATTCAAAGTCCACAGCAGTCAAAAGAACATGGATACACGTGGATTCAGCAAGAGGTATAGATCCTCATGAGCCCCCGCAAATGCGGGGGCTCATCAGGATCTATACCTCTTGCAGTTGAGTGGTGCTCAGAATTTCTCGCACGTTTTAAATCGTCTGAGAGCCGTCACCACAGCAACGATGAGCGTACCCTTATCTGAAGACGGGTATCCGAAGCCCCTCCCACCCGGAACCAAAAAAGCGGACATCTACAACCCCGCGGACTACGCGCACGTCAACCAGAAAGTTGCAACGGTGAGCCCACCAGCATTTCTGCCCTCCAATGGCAAATGCTAGTGCGTTCATATGTTATGAAAAGCGACATTTTCAATTAAAATGAAAATCAAACTTTTCACAATAAAATGGACATGCTGGCTCTTGCTTTTGTAGAGCGAAAATTTATTCCACTACTTCCCGTACCGTTCACGGGAGAACTCCCCAGACAGACACTTCTATACAATTGATGTGCTAACTCTAGAGATAGACCCACTCGGAGAGTACACCGCAAGTACACTTCTATTCAAATGAGATGCTTAGCATCTCATTTTGAATAGAGGTGTACTTATGGCGTACTCCCCGAGTGGGTTTGTCTGTGGAGTACTACCGCTACATTCACTCGCGTTCAGGACAGCTAACAAGGCCTTTCCCGCTTCTGCCTTACTTTAGCCATCTTCTCCTTGGTGTCCAAGGTGTGGTTCAGGCTCCTCTGCTCTGCCTCCACTGTCCGCCGTCATGTATTTCCTTGGTCTTCCTCTCTTTCTTTTTCCCTCAGGGTCCAGGACTGTCTGGATGATAAAAATGAGGTCTGTTTGAATCACATGGCCGATCCATCTCACCATCGTCTTCTTGCGATGTCGGCGACGCGCGGCGGCCTACCCCCTAAGTGCACGCGCTCATGTTTTCTTGACTTCTAATAAGCGCACGCAGCCGGCATGAAAACATGTCTCACTTTTCTCATACTATTGCTTGTATTATTCCCACGTGAGCAGTGTCAGAGTGGGAAGATGTTTATAAACTTTGTCAGGCGAGATAACCTGGGGTTAATTGGTTTAGACAGACACTGTGCCTGCCGGCTTCGGTGATTCGGAAATGGAATTTTTAGTGTTTTAGTTCACGCCTGCTCCACAGATTTTGGCGTGCGCTTAGGGGGTGCGCTGGTGTGCGCTTCTTAGAGGCAAGTTTTCTTGACTGAGTGCGTCTAAACACTGAGGCTGCGTTTTTTAATATTTGCTTATTGTCCTATGAAAGTTACATTGCGGATTAGGAGATAGATCAACCATTTTAGTTCAAAGCTGGTGCCAGAATAGCTTGGCGCCTGAGGCGCCAAACTATTCTGGCTCCACCCTTGAAACTGTCAGTCAAATTAATTTCAAGCAGTAGTGTATCGGGATTAAAAGGGTTCATACACCATTCTACTTGTAAGATGAAATCTAGGTGTCTCTTCATCAGTTCAAAGGTTGCACTGACTGTGTACTGTGCCTGTGTAGTAGTAGTAGTAGTAGTAGTAGTAGTGGTAGTGGTAGTAGTAGTAGTAGAAGTAGTAGTCGTAGTAGTAGTAGTAGCAGCCGTAGCAGCATCCAGTAGTAGTGTCGGCATCATCACATTCATCATCATCACCATTAATTTACTATATATCCAGGCTCCAGCTGATCTTGTTGAAGACTACGACAAGCTGATCCAGTACCTAACTGATGGTCTCGGCTCGGATCTGGCCAAAGTCCGATCTATCTTCATCTGGCTGGCTGCGCAGAGAGTGGTTACCTCCACTTTCCCCAAGTATGTGAATGAGAGGTCACCCCAGGCTTTCCTGAAGAAGATCAAATTTGACCGCATTCTCTTCAGCGACTTTTTCGCTCTCCTCTGTAGGTAAGTGTTTTATAGGTGAGAAAATATCGAACCCACTAATGATGTGCCCGAGACACACCACATACCAGCAAGAGATATAGGTCCTCATAAGCCCCCGCATATGCGGGGGCTTATGAGGGTCTATGTCTCTTGCATTAGGATTTGATCCATTGAGGTCCGGTAGTCAAATCAGTGGTGACGTTCAAACACGTCAGTACCCAACCTTAGTAGCTTAGTACTCCTGCACGCCAGTGTAGTCACTAACACGAACAGGGATATCGTGACAGTCGACCAGCGCAGCGGATGCCGCGTCTCGTGTGCGCAGCAGAATCAGGCAGTCTATCGCAAAGATGCTGCATCTCATGTGACAACATCCCTGCGTGTGTATTAGCCCTTATCTCACGCTGAATCAACGCAAAAGCGAGTTTTCGGTTATAAAACATTAGTAGTCGAGCGAAACACAAAAACAGTAGTTGACGCCTGTCTTAAATGTGAAACGTGCTAAATAACATATCACCGGGTTTTTTTTTTAAGACACCGAAAGGCTAGAACCTCAATGAACAGTTCTGTACACGTTCGCCGAACCATTGAACTTTAAACGTTGTGGTGTACTGTCCTGAGAAATTCGGGTGTACAGTACTTACAGAAGTAATAATATAAATAATAATTACGGTATTTATAATGCGCTTATCTTATAATAATTATAACTCTAAGCGCGCACTCACAACTCGCACACGCATGCGCACGCTTTAGACAATGACTCACGTACCACAAATAGTGAAAATACATTACGACGGTCAGCTTGGGGTGGGGAGTGTGGTGATGTAGTGCTAGAACTGTTGAAAGAGGTGAGTTTTGAGGGCGGACTGGAAGGAGGAGAGAGTTTCTGACGGAGAGTGGGAGAGTGTTCCAGGTGGATGGACCGTATACTGAGAAGGAGCGGGGGCCGAAAGTGCTGAGTTTGGTGCGGGGAATGAGGAGGCGGAGAGGGTCGGAGGCGGAGCGGAGGGAGCGGGAAGGAGTGTAGGGGTGAAGTAAGTTGGAGAGATAGGTAGGAGCGTAGTTGTTCAGGGATTTGTAGCAGAGAGACAGAACCTTGTATTGGATGCGTTGGGGGATGGGGAGCCAGTGAAGGAGCTTGAGCAGGGGAGTGATGTGGTCGGATTTTTTCTTTCTAAGGACGAGGCGGGCAGCATTGTTCGGGACGCGCTGGAGAGTGAGAGTGGTGGAGTGAGGAAGGCCGGAAAGGAGAGAGTTGCAGTAGTCGATGCGAGATAAGATGAGAGAGACAGCGAAGTCCAAAATGTAGGTCTATATGTGCTGTGCTTCAGTCAAATTGAAGGTATTCACTTGAAGCTGATTTCTAGTATTTTCTTCTCGTCCCCAGAAAGGCAGGAGTCCCCTGCGTCATCATCGAGGGCTCGAGCAAAGGCGCGGGTTACGAAGTGGGTCAGCGCGTGCTGAACGTGGCCAATCGTTGGAACGCTGTGTACGTGCAAGGCGCGTGGCGACTGGTGAACGTGCCCTGGGCCCTGGTGCGCACGGACGGACTGGAGGAGGGGGAGCGGTGGCTATTGGTGGAGCAGGAGGGATTGCCGTGCAGGGAATGGTGACAATGCCTTCATCAGTCCCCCTTTTGTACAGTCAGTGGCTAGGCTTTTTCACTGCCAGTGGACGTAGATTGCGTTTTCTGCCGGTGAAAATATTTGTAAGTTTCGCGTAAACGATCCCGGCCCAGCCGTCAAAGGAACATGGACACAAAGTGATGTCAACTGCGGGGGCTCATGAAGATCTATGCCTCTTGCAGTTTTGGATCGTCTTTACTTTTGCTCGCATCAAAGAGGTTGTTAATCATAAGTACAGGAGACTGGTAGACAAGAATTAAATAACATCATCAAAACTGATTCAGCGCAAAGCAGACACGAAATCAGCACCAGCTCGATCAAGCTGAAAATATCGTGTTCTGGATTTCTAAAGCAAATGATGCAAGCAAGTAATATTTAGCTAGAATCTTCAGTGCAGTTAATGGATGATAACTCTTTCGATGCCTTGCTTTTCGAAATCACCAGCTTGGTGTCAAAAGACCTTTAAGCACAAAGCGTTGTTAATGTTGTGTATGTGTACGTTGTGCCGCGTGCGTGCGTTCGTGCGTGCGTGTGTGTGTGTGTGTGTGTGTGTGTGTGTGTGTGTGTGTGTGTGTGTGTGTGTGTGTGTGTGTGTGTGTGTGTGTGTATGTGTGCGTGTGTGCGTGTGTGTGATCTAAGGGAGCAAGCCTCAAAGGAGGTGCTGGAAGACACAGACGAGTTTTGGTTCCTGACGGATCCACGCGACTTCAACTGCTTTCTGCACCCCAAGGACCCGCGCTGGCAGCTGATGGACAAACCGTTGACAGAAGAAGAATACCACGACATGCCCAAGTTTGAAAAGGTTCGAAATGGACTCAAAAAGACACAGAAAGGGGTGTGGGGGTGGAAGGGGGAGGGGGGTATGCCTTAAAATCGTGAATCGTGATTGGCGGTATTTTGCTTTTGGTTTTCGTGATTCGTGATTGAAATTTGTGTCCTCCTCGTGATCCGTGAAAGAAGAGGTCGTCGTGAAACTTGAAAGGCAAAATAAGAATTTCGTCACCCGTGAAAATGTCCTGGTCATTTCGTGAAACGTGAAAGTCTGTTGCCAGACTGTAAAATCTAGGTAGAAAACGAATCAACCTGACCCCACCCACCCCCACCCCAACCCCAACCCCCGCCCCCATCCCCCGCCCCCATCCCCCCACCCCCTAGATTTTTCGGGCAGTCAAAGAGGTTATGACCGCTGTACCTTCTTTCTTCGTCGTTTCTTGCATTGTAAATGCTATTTTGCGGGATTCGTGACTTGTAACCTCCCCACCCACCCACCCCCCAACCCCACCTCCACCCCACCCCACCCCCCACCCCACCCCCCACCCCACCCCCATGTCCCCCCTCAACACAATATTCGGGGAGTACGCCAGAACTACACTATTCAGATGAGGTGCTTAGCATCGCCCGTACCTTTTGCGGGTGTACGCCCCTGATAGACCCACTCGGGGAGTACCCCACAAGTACGCTTCTATTCAAATGAGATTGCGTACTTGTGGCGTACTCCCCGAGTGGGTCTTTATGGAGAGTGCTCCCGCAAAATGTGGGTAAACGGGTGTAAACGCTGACTTGTTTCCCTATGATGGGTTTGTTTCGTCATGTTCACAGGACTACTTCCAGTCGCAGTGGGAGTTGATCAGTGCCTACAGCTCGGTGCTGCGGGCGGAGGGAGGGCGGGTGCAGATCCGTTTCGCCCACCCTGTGGACATCGCGTTAGCCTGCCTGCAGTACAAGCTCTTCTTCTGCCCCGCACTCTCAAAAGCCAATCTCCCAGTAAGCTCCGACTTCTTGACGATTTCCAAGGGTTAGCATATCCAATTTGGAAAAGTGAGCTGCGGCTGAACGCGTTAACCCTTTTAGCCCCAAGATCCCATTTCTCAAATTTTGGAGGTGTTGCCTAATGAATATATACCAGTTGCAGGAGGTGGACTAACCATGATAATTCAAGGGTAGTGCCAGATTAGCTTGGCGCCTTGGATTGACCATGATAATTCAAGGGTAGTGTCAGATTAATCTGGCACAACTCTTGAATTATCTTGCTCAATCCATCTCCTGCTGTAGGGACTCGGGGCTAAATGGGTTAAGTGTGGCACAATTCACGGTACCCTCGGCGAAAACTTACCAAAGTCGGCAAACAAGAGATTTGTTACACTTGAAAATACTTCTTCTTCTTCTTCGATCGCTTCCTCTAGACATCCACGCCTGTGGCCCTCGTGAATGCTGCTGTCCTCTTCAGGTCCGCAAGGTCGCCGTAGAGTTTCTGCCTCAAGGGTGTCTCGTCTGGCCATGCGGTACATCTCAGAGCATCCTGAAGTGGGCAGTCCTGGAGCAAGTGGGCAGTAGTCATTGGGGCAGTGTCACAGGGGCACATCTCCGTCTGACCAATTTTCATCTTATTATAGAGATGTGCTCTCAGCCTGTTGTGTCCTGTCCGCAGTCTGAACAGGGTGACTTGGTCTGCTCTGGGAAGATGGTAGTAGCTGACGTCTTGTTGTGATTGGGATGCTGCTGGAGCCATTTCCTTTCAGTAAGGGTCGTGATGATGGTCTTTTCATCTTGGTATGAGACCTGTTTGTCTTCCTGATCCAGCTGTCTGCCTTCTTTGGCAAGTAGGTCAGCTTTTTCGTTGCCGCGGACTCCACAGTGGGCAGGAATCCACTGGAGTGTGAGGTCTACTTGAGGGTTCAGCTGAGACAGAGCGGTGATGAGCTCATTTTGTTCCTTCTTGGAGTTCCTCAGGGCCTGGAGCACAGAGAAGGCATCTGTGAAGATGACAATATTTTGGTGTGCCTTTGGGAGGTTATTGCCGATTTCTGTTACTACTTTTTTAAGGGCTTCAGCCTCCGCTTTGTAGTTGGTGGATTATTTTCCAGTGGCTATTGCGTGTGTGGCGATCTCTTCTCTGTACTCCACATACACTCCTCCCCCTCCGTCTCTGGTTGCTTCGCTGGCTGACCCATCTGTATATGCGTGGGTCCACTGCTCCTGTGGGTAGTTGGACTGGATGAACTCAAGGGTGAGTGATTTCCGTTCCTGGTCAGGCCTTTCTTTCCCACTCCTGGAATACTGTCTCGGAGAGTTGGAAACTTGGCCCTGTCCCATAGGGGAGTAGACAGAGTTGGTGGGATGGGTTGCGGCATGTGATCCAATAGTTCTGGGTCTCTTCTTTCAATGATCCTGCTCTGCTGCAAGAAACTGGTTTGTTTAAGTCTTCCCTTTGTTGGCTTGCTCATTCTTCAGTGCATGGGATGATCTTTCAGCCTCTTGAACTTTGCTGCCTGTGTCAACACCTTGATGTTCTGGCGGTCTTCTAACGTTTGAAGTCCCTTGAAAATACTTATTATAACTTGTAAAATAGAACACATTTTGTTATTTCTTCAACTGCAGATAAAACATTGATCTTTCCTTTGTACAATTTGACAATAATTTGCAACAAAATCGGATAAATAGGTGTGTTTTGAACAGAAGGGTTTCAAATTACGAAACAAATCAGTAGCGAACACAAAGTTTGCCTCCGACAGTACTAAATCTCCATTAACTCCTAAACTACAAGACGTTTTTGAACCGTAACTTCAATTTCTTCTAGTCAAACATCAGCGCTATGAAATTTGAAACACAAACGTTGAAGATGCAGAAGAATAAAAAAAAATAGGGTTATCAGAGATCAAGACGTTTTTGAACACTAACTTCAATTTCTTGTAGTCAAACATCAGCGCTATCAAATCTGGAAGAAAAAAAAAATTGTTGAAAATGCAGAAGAATAGAGAATAGGGTTATCAAAAATAAAAAAATAAATACATTTAACGACACCAACACACATTCCTATGCTTTATGTTTATGAAGGCAAATGGCAATAAACAGTATCTTATCTTATCTTATTAGTATATAACCTTTGTTGTATTTAGTCTTTCGCTTATCTTTATTCGTTGTTCCGCTGTTGCCCGTCGAGGGGTCTGCAGAATCTAAATGTACTTTTCTTCAAACTGAATCTTTAAAAATTGTCTCTCTTTGTCCATAGGACGATCTACAGCTAGACCGCTATGTGCTGGAGGACAGCAGCATCGGACAAAAAGCGCTGTTAACCAGGCTGCCGGTTGAGGGGGTGTACCGGATCCAGGTGGCGGGACAGCTGGACGATTCCCTGTCTGTACTAGCGGAGTTCCGCATTGACAGTGTTGAAGTCAAAGGCCAGGTCAGCATCTTGTCTTACGTACGCTGTGTCCTCTATAGTGTGTAATAGAGGACACGTTGGTTCGGATCGAAATTTCAGAATGTGACGCTATATGTCTGTGCCCGAGTTAACGGGTTATCCGTTATCCGTTCATTGAACGGTTTACAGTTAGAGCGGGGAGGTGCCGGACCCCCCCCCCCCCCTGCCACCCACCCACCCCACCCCCTCCCCCATACCCAAATATCTTTAAAATGCTATAACAGGATTCTGGTCTTCTTCGCTCTCCTTTTTATTTTTACACAGGAAAATTCCTTTGTTACGTTCAAAAGGCGATGAAAATTTTTGAACGTGTGCCTGCTTACATCGATTGTGAAAAGAGGGGTAGAAAAGTCTTAATTGAGGCAAGATAGCGTTGATAAGCCGTTGTGTCCGCGAGGTTTAGCAGGCAAAGCCTGCCTTGGAGCAGATTGCTTTAACCTTTTTCATCCTGATACACTATTGCTTGAAATAAAAAGAACTAAAATGGTTTATCTATCTCCCAATCTGTAACAGGGGCGGATCTGGGGATGTTCTAGGGGTTTCGTCCCCCCCCCCCCCACACACACACACACACGCAGGCCAAAATCAAAATTTGTGTAAAATTCACAGTTCTAACAAAATTCCTTTTTCGGCAGTTTGCCCCCTCCCCTCCCCCCCCCCACTCTCCCCCCCACCCCCTGGTTTGTGTGTGTGTGTGTGTGTGTGTGTGTGTGTGTGTGTGTGTGTGTGTGTGTGTGTGTGTGTGTGTGTGTGTGTGTGTGTTTTAAGTCCCTTCTATTTATAGAAGGGACGTTTTAGGACGGGTCGCGTGTGGCGAATTTAATAGCATGTCCATAATGTCAAAAGCGGGCAGGCCTTTACCTCTCACATTTGAAGTAACAAATAAAAATTACGTCATGTATAGTTACGCTAACCTCGCTGCTGAACGTATATTTGGCGCGAAGCGCCGTATGTGCCTATGTATGTATACTAATGGTCAAAACTTAAGGGCCACCCCACTTTTTAGCAAGTACGCTAATAAAATGCAATGTTGTTTTGACCCAAATGGGTTAAGAGTTGACCTTAGACAGACCACTGTACAGGGAACAATAGACAACAATTCATCAATTTCCATGAACGTGTCAAATGCACGTGAAACATCGTCAGTTTTTGTGAAAAGCTGTGCGATATTGGCAAGCGTACCAAAGGCAGGCAGGTTAAAAAAAACTCGGTAAAGTCGTGAGGCACATGCTAAAGGGGTCAGTCGTGAACACTGAGCATCTCCGTTTCGCTACAAATACCGGTACAGTTGGGGCATAATTGTCACTTTCCTAACCATGCCACCACGACGAAGCCTAACGCCAGTAGATCAAGGCCGGGCGCTAGCATGGCTGCAGGATGGAATTTCCGGACGAGAAGTTGGGAGACGTGTTGGGGTGTCCCATTCAGTGATCCAGAGGCTGCTGGCACGATTCCAAGAAACTGGAAAGGCAGAACGACGACCCTGCTCAGGACGCCCGCGCTGAACCAGCAGAAGGGAGGACAGATACCTCAGTGTGGCGGCTTTGCGCGACCGAATTGTCACGTCAATCACTCTGCGACGTCAACTGATGCAAGCTGCAAACGTTAACGTCAGTAGAAGCACAGTCTGCCGACGTCTGCGCGAAATTGGCCTGGCTTCATGCAGAGCAGCAGTGAGAATACCCCTCACTCCAGCTCATCGCAGAGCCCGGGTTGCCTGGTGTCGTCAACATGTGAGGTGGAACAGACTCCAGTGGACTCAGGTTCTGTTTACTGATGAGTCACGGTTCACTGTGTCCTTCAACGACGGCAGGGTGAGGGTCTGGAGACGCCAGGGCGAGTGATTCACGAGAGGATGCGTCCGAGGTGGATCACTACGGAGGAGGCTCAGTCATGGTCTGGGCAGGCTTCAGTAGGGAAGGCAGGACTCCCCTCCATGTCATCCGGAGCACCCTGACTGGACTGCGCTATCGGGAGGAGATTGTGCAGCCCCTCATCCAGCCAGCTCACTCCAAGCCATAGGCCACAGTGCTGTTCTGCAGGACGACAACGTTCGACCTCATCGCGCCCGTGTGGTGGATGAGTACTTTGAGCAACGGGACATCATGAGGATGAAGTGGCCAGCTCGTTCACCTGATCTGGCTCATTTCGAGCACCTCAGGGACGTGCTGGGGCAACGCGTAGTCAGCAACCACCCCCCACCTCAAAGCGTCCCCCAGCTGACTCAGTTCCTGCATCAAGAGTGGGAAGCGATCCCACAACATATTTTCCGAACCCTATGCATCAACGCTGCATTTAATGCTTGGCTGCGAACGGTGGGTACACTCGCTACTGACTGGACCAGTCTTGTGTGTCTTTTCAAATGAGGGGTGGGTGAACATTCTAACGTACTGCTGTTGTTACAATTGCTTGATTTACTCAAAACTTAAATGAACTTCTTACTGAATAAATTAGCAAAGTACTGACACCAAGTATTGTTACATTATTTTTGTGGTGTTGTCGGCGCGTCTGCGATAAAAAGTGGCCATTAAGTTTTGACCATTAGTATATGTATGTATGTATGTATGTGCGTATGTATGTAAACAAGAGAATCTCTGATATTTCTGTACACACAAGCTTGAAACTTGGCGAAATACTTTCTTAAAGGGGTGGCTAAAAGAGCCTCCGAGCATATTGTAATTGAATGTCTCATTTAAGACATAAACAACCGTTTATAGGAAGTCGTTTGACCCAGATTTGAGCCTGTAATTTTGTTATATTTACTTGAAATTTTGGATATAGCTAGTTTGGATAAAGACATTGGATGAGTTTGTTAGCCAGCCTTGTATCCTTTCAATTTCTTTAGTTAAAATTTATTCTTTTCAGAAAAGAATTAAAACAATATAAAAAAAAAAAAAAAAAAAAAAACTTTACTTCTAGAGAAAGTCAGACAGTGGCGGTGACGTAAAAGAGGCAACTCTGTCACCACGCAGACATTGACATAATACTCTAAATATGACGTAATTCTCTCTAGCGCGCCGAAGTCTCTCTATCTCTTACAGACATGCGCGCATCTCCAAGAGGCATAGATCCTCATGGGCCCGGAGAGCGCATGAGGATCTGTGTCTCTTGGAGATGTTTGGAGCGCGCGCGCATGCACGTAACTAACACATACACACACGCGCGCGCGCGCACACACTGACACACACACACACACACACACGCACACACACACGCACACACACACACACACACACACACACACACACGCACACACACACACACACACACACATATCGTCGCGCTTTCAGAAGAGCATGCAGGTGACTCGATATAGCTAGTTTGGAGAAAGACATTGGATGAGTTCGTTAGCCAGCTTTGTACCCTTTCAACTTCTTCAACAAAATTAATTCTTTTAGAAAAAAAAAAATAAAACAGTAAAAAACGTGACATTTGGAGAAAGTCAGACAGTAACGGTGACGTAAAAGAAGCAACTCCGTCACCACGCAAACATACTCTAAATGTGACGTAATTCTCTCTGTCTCTCTCTCAGTTGCGAATAGGGCACATCAATGTGTTTCATCTGTATAACAAACTAGCCGACATATCTGTATATATATTAACAACCGTTCCACCTGTTTGGACTCAGTGAGACGCGCCTGAGTTCCTGTGTGAGCGATGCAGCAATCAGTATCCCCAATTTTTCGGTTATTAGACGAGACCCTTTGTCCCCCGGTCAAACTGGCATCGCTGTCTATATTCATAATTCTATCCAGCATTTAGTTCATCGACGCGTCGACCTAGAAACGATGGGGGTGGAGTGCGTATGGGTCGAAGTTAAGTGTTCGAAATCAAAACCGGTATTAGTTGGGTTCTTATATCAGTAGAAATCCCGCCTCAACTTTTGAGTGGTACGATCAGTTTAGTCAGAACCTTGACAGAGCTTTAAAAAAGAAGGCCGACATTCTTTTATTGGGCGACTTTAATATAGATTTACTTAAGCCGCACCCCGCCTGGGGCATAATGTCATCTCTGTTTGGCTTAGTAGAGTTAGTTAAATTACTCCAACTACTTCCACGCTTATAGACCACAAATATACTAATAAACCCAAAGCCGTCTCTGACGTTGATGTCTCAAATCTTAGTGTTAGTGATCATTATCCTGTGGCGTGCTCCTGGTCTTCTAAACTCCCTAAACCAAAAAGAACGGCCATACAACTATAACGTATAGGACGTTCAAACACTTCAGTTAAGACGAATTTCTTTTTGATCTAGAATATTCTCCTTTTAATGAAGTGCTCCTGTCCTATGATCCTCAGTATTTGGTACTCTCTTTTCCTAAATGTACTTAATAAACATGCTCCCTACGCGAGAGGAGGGTAAAATCTAACACTCTTCCTCCCAGGCTTACTAGTCCTGAAATCATGCAGGTGATGGCGCTTAGAAACGATCTACGTAGCAATAAAATGTTTACTGAATATAAGCAACAGCGTAACCGTGTTAAATACATGATCAGAGAGGCAAGAAAAATGTTAGTTCGTGACATGGTTAAAGACAGCAAAGATACCTCTACTATATGGCGCCTTCTAAACACACTTACTAGGGGGTCTCCAAGTACCGCGACTACCATTCGCACTAATCTTACTGCAGATACATTCAATGACATTTTATTTCGATTGCCAAATCTCTAATTTCGCCAAGCCAGGATAACACTTATTACCGTTCTAATCTGCTGTCTGGGTTTTTTCAACAAAGAACAATGGGCACAGCCCCCTTCATCATCCCCATGCTAGCTGTTCATGAAGTGGATTTACTCATAAGTAACCTTCCAAATAAAAAGTCCTCGGGGCCTGATGACATCAGCCCGAAAATACTTAAACTGTCTCTCCCATACATTATAGAATCCTTAACTTACATTTATAATCTCTGTATCCAGCATAACACTTTTCCTAACAAACTTAAATATGCGAAAGTAATTCCACTTCCAAAAACAAAAGATCGTTCTGACCCTAATAACTATCGGCCTATTTCTTTATTATCTGTTTTGTCCAAACCACTGGAAAGGCACGTTCATAAACACCTGCTTGTGCTTACCTAGAAGACCTTAAGCTCCTACACCCTTTCCAATCCGGATTTCGCCCGCAGCATTCATGCCACACAGCACTTACACGCCTTGTTGACACATGGCTCGAGGGAATGACTGAATAAGTCACAGTTAACAGGAGTAGTCTATCTAGATTTTAAGAAGGCTTTTGACCTGATTGACCACACTATTCTGACTGCTAAGCTTCACAAATACCTTAATAACGGAGACGCAGTTGCTTTTTTCACATCTTACCTTACTAAAAGAAAACAAAAGGTTCTTGTTCATGGCTCATACTCCTCTCTCAAAGATGTAAGTTTCGGTGTGCCCCAGGGATCTGTATTGGGCCCCCTGCTGTTTTGCTTATTTATTAACGATTTGCCTCTACAAATTACTTGCCAAGATGTACAATGCGATCTTTTTGCTGACGACACCTCAGTTCATACTACTAGTAAAGATATACAGGTAATTTCCGACAACTTACAACAAAGTCTTCATGACGTATCAGCTTGGTGTATAAACAATTCTATGGTTGTTCATCCAGTCAAAACGAATTCGATGGTAGTCGCCACGCGCCAAAAACAGCAGATAACGCCTCTATTACTTAACCTTTCACTTAAAGGTAGTCAGGTAGAACAGGTAAACGAACATCGCGTACTAGGGATTACAATCGACAGTCAGCTAAAATGGCAAGCTCATATGCAAAATAGTAGCAAAAAAATCTTTTTATGTTATCAAAACTGAAATTTGATACTGATTCAGATACCTGTAAACTATTTTATAATGCTCACATACGTTCTCACGTCGATTACGCGTCAACGGTATGGGATGGATGTAGTGAAGTCCATTTAATGAGACTCAATTCCCTACACAGACGGGCGGCCAAAATAATCTGCCCTGATCCACACCTAAACACAGAAGAAAAGCTCACAAAAGCAGGTCTCTTGCCTCTTCAAGTTCATTTCAAATATAACAAAGCAATTTGTATGTTCAACGTGTGGAAGCGCAAAACACCTGAGTACATCTCCACTTTGTTCCGCAAGTCTGAGTCCAAAAGCTTGGGAACATCAGAAAGCTTTTTTGTGCTGACAACGGTGACTACAGGGGCTTCTACGAAGCACTGAAAGCAGTGTATGGCCCCAGGCACCTGATACAAAGTCACCTGCGAAGCGCTGATGGACAGGCACTCTTCACAGATAATAACTCCATCTTGAACCGCTGGTCGGAATACTTTCAGGACCTCTTCAGCGCTGAGCGCACTGTTCAAGAAACAGTCATCCTCCAAATCCCACACCTCCCAGTAAAGGTTGAATTGGACGAACCGCCCACTGCTGAAAAAACCCTCACAGCCATCCACCAGCTCAAGAGTCGCAAAGCAGTAGGCATTGACGGAATCCCACCAGAGATCTGGAAACATGGAGGCCCAGCACTGCACAACAAGCTCCATGACCTCTTTCTCTGCTGCTGGGAGGAAGGAACACTACCAAAGGATCTCCGCGATGCAGTCGTCATCACCCTGTACAAGAACAAAGGAGAGAAGTCTGCCTGCTTCAACTACCGTGGAATTACCTTGTTGTCCATTGCCGGGAAAATTCTCGCAAGGCTGCTCCTGAATCGGCTGGTACCTGCCATTGCAGAAGATCACCTCCCAGAGGGCCAGTGTGGCTTCAGAGCAAACAGGAGCACCACCGACATGGTCTTTGTGCTGAGACAGCTTCAGGAGAAGTGCCGCGAGCAGAACAAAGGGCTGTACGTAACGTCTGTCGACCTAACAAAAGCGTTCGACACTGTGAGCAGGCAAGGCATGTGGCAGATCCTGGAGCGACTTGGCTGTCCCCCAAAGTTCCTCAGCATGATCGTCCAGCTACACGAGGACCAGCAAGGCCAGGTCAGACTCAACAATGACCTCTCAGAACCATCCCCCATTCTCAACGGTGTGAAGCAGGGCTGTGTGCTGGCACCGACCCTCTTCACCATCATTTTTAGCATGATGTTGAAGCAGGCCACAGTGGACCTCGACGATGACAATGCAGTGTACATCAGGTATCGTCTCGATGGCAGCCTCTTCAACCTCAGACGACTGCAGGCCCACACCAAAACCCTAGACCAACTGATTCGTGAGCTGCTCTTTGCTGACGACGCTGCCCTCGTTGCACACACAGAGAGAGCCCTGCAGCGCATCACATCCTGCTTCGCAGACGCTGCCCAGCTCTTTGGACTCGAGGTCAGTCTGAAAAAGACAGAGGTTCTCCATCAGCCGGCACCCAAAGTAGAGCATCGCCCTCCCCACATCACCATCGGCGAGTCTGAACTGAAGTCAGTGCACCAGTTTACCTACCTTGGCTGCATCATCACGTCAGACGCCAAACTGGACAAGGAGCTGGACAGCAGGCTGGCAAAAGCAAACAGCGCTTTCGGGCGTCTATACAAGCGGGTGTGGCACAATCAACAGCTGAAAACAGGCACCAAGATCAGCGTGTACAGAGCTGTCGTCCTCACCACCCTGCTGTATGGTTCCGAGTCCTGGGCCCTCTACCGCAGCCAACTACGACTCCTCGAACGCTTCCACCAGCGCTGCCTGCGTACAATCCTTGGCATTCACTGGAGTGACTATGTCACAAACGTCGAGGTCCTTGAACAGGCAGAAACTGTGAGCATCGAGGCTTTGCTGCTGCGGACACAGCTCCGCTGGGCTGGGCACGTCTCCAGGATGGAGGATCATCGCCTACCCAAGATCACCCTGTCCGGCGAGCTCGCCACTGGACACAGAGACAGAGGGGCACCAAAGAAGAGATACAAAGACGGTCTCAAGAAGTCACTTAGTGCCTGCCAAATCGACCACCGCCAGTGGTCTTCACTTGCTGCGGACCGTGACACCTGGCGCTCCACCATTTACAAGGCAGCTGTCTCCTTTGAGGACTCTCGCAGAGCTAGCCTTAAAGACAAGCGGCTCAGGAGAAAAAACAGAGATGCCACAACTCAGAACCCTGGCCAGACCTCCCTCTGCAGCCACTGCGGTCGAACCTGCCTGTCCCGGATTGGCCTCCGCAGTCACGAACATGCCTGCAGACGTCGTGGACCACCCCTATAGAATCTTCGTTCGCGAAGTCAAGCCAAGACGAGACTGTTTTAGAAATCACTCACAAAACGTGCAGTTCATGGGCATTACATCCACTCAAATTGATGTACATTTATCTTCGTTCCCAGTGGTTTATCCCATTTTGTTTGTTTTGGGTGTTTTTGACGGTGAAAGGTGTAAGACATGCTAGTCGCTACTCAACCCCCCCCCCCCCCCCATTTGATTTTTCGGTTACTGACAACTACCCACCCACACCATCCCCGGTTTTCGATCTTTCGTCGCCGGGGAGGCCTTCTCTGTCAGGTCCAGGTAACTGATCCGCCCCTATGTAATGTAGCCGTCATAGGACAATAATCAAATCTTAATAAATTAGCCTCATGATGTAATGGGTTAATAGGCGTGTGTCGTTTGTTACCTAGCCGGCTCCATTTCCCTCCATCATCAGCAGCACACCCGTCGGACCCACAGAGGAGGCGAAGACCGTGGTGGAGCACTTTTCTCACGAAGAAGGGGTGGTGACCGCCAAGCAAGGCGAACGAGTGGAGATGAAGTTCGGCTTCAAGACACGGAACGTTAGGTTTCACCCCACTTTCCACCACAACAACATGTGAGCACTTATTTCTACTGACTTACCGTTGCAGTATAGACGTTTAACCCGTTCACTGCGTATCCGAATGCCGTGCGTTTCGAATGAGTTAAACAGGGATCATACGACGCTTGGGTAAATACGCTAAACCATGGTTGCAGAAGATGTACAAACCTCGATTTCCTATTGACACACAGACTTGGCTACCTGGCAGAGCTTCGGAGCCCAAAAATGTGTGTCGAAAGTAAGTCTCTGCTCCTACATCATCTCTACTTATGGTTTAACATATATATACATATCATCATGAGTTCCCGCAGTTGCCGTGGGGTGGTGGAGAGGGGGGGGGGGGCCTTATGAAGATCTATGCCTCTTCACCTGCAAACACTTTGTATCCATATTTCTTTGACGGCCCTGGGGCTATTTCACTTTAAATTTACAATGATTTTGCATAAAGACAATCCGCCTCCACTGGCAGTGAAGGGGTTAAAATCACATACCAGCACACATTATTGTACTATTGCTTTAGGAACCCAGACGATCTCAAGAAGTACATTCAGTGCAACACGAACAAGAATGAAGTCAACGTCTCCTTGACGATGCCGAAAACTGACGGGAAAGATGGCGGGAATCAAGACGAGTACGCATTTACAGCTGACGTAATCGCCACAACGGTTGACGAGAATGGCCAGGAGATTGAAATGGAGTATAAGCAACTTATCAACTACCTGGTGACGGCAGACGTCAAACTCACGTTCCCCACACAAAAGGAGAGCATCAAGGTACCCAATGCGCAAAAGGCCATCAGGGCGATATCGGCCGCCGTTGGCCCGATGGCCTTTGCGCACTGCGTACCTGAGTCGAACTTCGGAATAACTTTTCATAATCATGTTTCTTATCATTATTATCACTGTATTTCTGATGATGACGTGGATGAAGATGACGTCAGTCAATAATCAGTATAAGCGTTAGTAGTTGTTATATGGTTTAAATTATATTAATCCCTTCACTGCCGATAAAATGATGTGAACGCGTTCCAACTGCAAGAGGCCTAGATCCTCATGGGCCGCCGCGACTGCGGGGGCTCATGAGGATCCATGCCTCTTGCTGAGACTAACTTGTATCCATGTTCCTTGGACGGTTGTGGCTTATGGTCGTTCAATGAACACCCGATTTCAGAAACACAATATGCGTCAAGTAGCAGGGAAGGGGTTAATATTACCAAAGATAGTATATACTAATAATAAACCCTAATAATGATGATTATGACGATGATCACTTTTGACAATTTTTTTTTAAAGGATCGTTTGCGCTTTATCAGAAACACGTACGACGTTGAAGTATTTTTCCAGCTCGAATCGCATGTTACCCTTTTAAGCAGTTGTCTTTTGCAGGCGAAGGCTAACCTACTGTCGTCTTTGAAAAGATTCAACATCGACAAGTTGAATGAAAGCATGACCCACGCGGAAAAGGCCGGTGTCCTTGACCCCATTACCCGTGACAAGGTCACTTCCTGGCTGGTCGTCCTGAACAAGATGCGTGGGGAGAAGCTGAAGGAGCTTCACCAGGTGAAAAGCTTTATAGCCGCTTCTCTGCCAGTGGTCATGCAGTACGTCTATGTAGCCATCGCGGCAAAATCTTGTTAAAACAGGGTCACCGTCTGCCCTGCGAGTCCATTTTTGTTATAAAAGAAAACCCGTGATTTTCATTGCATTACAGTGAAAATCGCGCTTTCTGTCATATTGTCTTTTGTCATCATAGGGCGGGGCTGTCAAGGGACATAATTCGTGTAGAGGACCTCTCATAATGTTAATTTCCTCGCCCTGTGATTCAGTCTTGAAGCTCAGTCGCAGCCATCCTGTTAGAAGCGGGTCGTCACTTCTTCGTCGTTTGGAAACGACGACCCAGTACTTGAAAAGCTCAGTATTGGACCGAAGTCGGCCGCAGTGGGCCCGCGCACAGTCGTGGGCGGGCACATTACAGCCGACCTCGACCCCATAGTCTTTGCGTACTGGGGATGGAGTGATGAGCCTTTCACTAACAGGAAGAAACGGTCAGAGCTATACTGAGACTTTTGAGAGCTGTGCTTATATGTCATCAACAGGCAATGAAGGCCGGCGACGTGGGTCAGCTAGAGGCTGCACTTGCTGTATACACGGATATGGGCTCTGTGGACCCCGCCACGTCTCAGACCGCCAGGGCCGTTCTCGAACTCCTGCGGGCCCTCAAGGACGACGATGACGTCACGCGCCTGGAAAAGGCGCTTCGTGACGTGCTGAGCCTGAAGGTTGATGTCACGGGTCACGTGCAAAGGGCATCCAATCGCCTGATGGACCATTATGAGAAAGGTTTGTGGTGTGTGTGTGTGTGTGTGTGGGGGGGGGAGGGGGGGGGGGTCTTTTTCCTTACTCTTACCAGCAGCAGCAGGAAGCGGCCATATTGTGTGCTGGCCCGTGAAGATTGGACCTTACGGCCGAATAGGTTATCAGGCCAGCACGCATTGTTCCTTTCGGAAGTTAACCCTTTGACCGCTACTGTCAATGCCGCGTACGCGTCTTTTCCGCCGAGCTGCATTGTCAGTAGCGGTCAAGGGGTTAACTCCAATATTGCAAAACTAAAGTAAAGACAGTTGATGTCATTTACTTAGTGTGTACCGGTCTGTGATTTCGCACATTACGGCCGTAGGCCCTACAGTCTGAAAACCTAGACCAACGCGCATTAATTAGACCCAGGGCCGGATCCAGGGGGGGATGCTTTGGTACTACAGCCCCCCTCCCCCCCCCCCTCCCCGGCTTAAAAAAAAAATCATTCGCTGCCAGTTCACCACATGGTCCGAGAAGGAGGCCCCCACCCGGGTCTGCCCTGGGGTATTCGAGTGGGGTTAACTACTTTTTAGTTCCCATGGTCACCCTGATCAGCCCCACTGGGTGGGTTTTCCCCCTCTATTCTGGGGCATGTGTTTCTGTCCACCCTTAGTCCATTCACTTGTATTTTCCTTTTTTAAACTCTCCTACTGTCTGCGCTGTCTGTAGCTCTTGATGTTGGATGTATGTTGCTAAATGTTCTTCGGTTTATTTAGCGTATTGGACCGGCTGGCGACATACATTCAATATTCTGTTTAGTTGTTTTTTTCACAAGCTGTGTCGAGACCGCGTTAAGCAATGTCCAACCAACCAACAACCAACCGAGAAGGAGGGGGGTGCTTTAATGTTATTGCTGCACCCTCTACCCTCTCCCCTCTTTCCACTGCACCATCACAATTACAACAGTGTACAGTTTTTACATTGTCGTTGAGCACCCACCCCCCCCCCCCTTGAAAACTGATTGATCCGGCGCTGAGACCCTTGTTCAATATACTGATTACGTTTCGTTCAAAACCATGGTTGTAATTTCAAGTGTTTGACTTTTTTTCAGGTCTAAGTGAAGCGTACAACAAGCGGTCGTTGGATGAGGTGACAGAGTACATGCAGTCTATGGAGAAATCCTGCGTGGCCAATCGCCTGCTAGAGGAACCCATGTACCAAAAGGCGAAGAAACTATGCCACCATTTGAAGGTGCGCATGTCACATGCCTGTAGTTTATTGAGGGGAGTAAGCGCTAAAATCGTGACAGAAAGGGTGGCCGTGAAACCTGAAAGCCTAAATACGATTTTCGTGATCTGTGAAATCGCCATGGTTATTTCGTGAAATGTACAACTCTGTTGTACAATTGTAATCCTTGTCCCCTCTCCCCACAATTATTAGACTTCTCAGCCAATGAAAGAAGTTATCCCTTTGGCTGTTGGTAGCGTGTTTTGTCGAGGTGATTCCTGTATGAATCATCTCGACAAAACGTGCTACTGGCAGCCAAAGGGTTACTAAAGCGCTAACCTCTCTCTTCATAGTTCCTTTCCATCGTAAAACATAAATCCTGTTTTTTTGTTGTTTTTTGTTTTTTGGGGGTTTTCTTTTGTTGGGGGGGGGGGGGTTGTGTGTGGAGGTTCAGTGTTTGTTGTTGTTTTTTGTGAATCGCAAAATATGTTGTTTTCGTCGGTGGTGGTAACCCACTCCCCACCCACCCCACTTGCCCCCCTCCTTATTCTGCAGTTAAAGGGACCCGGCTGCAGGAGGCTTAGATTCTCTTGAACTCCATGCCGCGTGCTGGAGCCCATAAGGATCTATGCCTCTTGTGGGTCTTGTCAGTCAGTGACGGATCCCTAGGTTGAGAGTGTCAGGCGTTTGAGCATAGGCCCGGCATCAGGCTATCTGTCCACAGAGGACTGGAGAGAGTCTGGGTCCGCAAGGGGCATCAGTTCAAAAGAGCCCAAACTGTGACTCCAAGAGTCGTGTGCATCTATGTCTTTTGCAGTTGAAATGAGCTTGATGATGGACTGCATCCTTCAGATTTGTAGGCCACCCTAGAATTGCGTCACTTATGATTTCCTGTATGTGCGCGCGAGTGTTTGCATGTGTGTATGGGCGCGCTTGTGTTGATACACACAAGCGCATTGGAGGGTAGCGGGAGTACTTGTAGGGTGCGACATTAGTTATGTCCTGAATGTCCTGAATATCTGAGTTTTTACTTGAATTATGAGGCTGTTTCACGGGAGTAATTACAGACAGGCAACGAGTTGGGCCGCTTTGCAGTAGCGCTATTCGCTGTTGTATGCCATTATATTTTCCTGACTGACTTATGCAGGAGGTGAAGCGCGTGACGCAGGCGGTTGGACAGCTGGCAACACGTGACCTGAAAGTGTTTTCCGATTCGCGGGGCAGATCGCCCCACCCGCACGTGCACTCCGTGATGATGGCGACCTTTATACTGCTGGGGGAGAAGGAGGGCGACCTGTGGGCAAGTGGCTGCTGGATTTACATTTTTACATTTTCGCCAGCAAATTTAATATTACAAACTTGGGGATTTTTTTTTTTTTTTTTTTTTTTTTGGGGGGGGGAGAGAGAGAGAGAGAGAGAGAGAGAGAGAGAGAGAGAGAGAGAGAGAGAGAGAGAGAGAGAGAGAGATACAATCAAAATCTAAAGCCGGCATTGTGGCGGATCATTTACCTCCCGGGGGTGGGGTGGGAGGGTGGGGATAGTTCAGCTTTTTTGTTAGATAATCTAAGACAGAAGGCTCCCAGAGGCGAGAAAAAAGTGAGGTTAGTGACATGGCTATGCACCTCAGTCACGGTCTGCACGTGGCTTAGATCTTAATAATAATAAATCATACATAAATAATCAAGGACATTATCCCTACAATCAGGCTCAAAGTGCTGTTACACAGAACATGAAGTTTCTAAGCACACACACGCACGCACACACACACACACATACACACACACACACACACACACACACACACACACACACACACACACACACATTTAGAACTGCTATGGAATTATGACAATGTGCTAGAGAAAAGATATGATTCTTAAGCTGCTGCATGTAAAAGACCATTCATGAAGATCTGCTTCTTGTAGAAGCTTCATTTGTACCTCGGAGACGATCCAAGAACAAGTAGTTTTACGCAAGGACATCCATCTAACTAAAGCTTATGTGATAGTAGTGCCCAAGGGCTCTTCAAGAGGCATAGATCATCGTGAGCCCCCGCCTCCGGCGGGGGCTCACGATAATCTATGCCTCTTGCAGACAATTCATTCATTCATTCATTCATTCATGACAGGAATGGTCAGCCATCCAAAATCTTGTCGAACGGCGTAAGGCGGAGTCGGGCGTAGTGCGCCTGATGGCTCAGTTGAACGTGGACGACCTGACGGAGAAGAAGGTGGACCTGGCGGAGACGCACGTGAAAGAGTGTCGTCTGGACGTGGTCAGGACGGAGTGCGGCGTCGCCCCGGCGCTCTTTTTGGAATGGGTGAGCGGTCAGTCGTATTAACCCCTTCCCTCCCACTGTATGTACGCTGTACGAAAGAAAAAAAAACACATTACATTTTTCGTTTCTGAAATCTTTGGTTCACTCAACGACCAAAAGCCAACACCACCGTCCAAGAAACTCGTATGCAAATTTTGGTCACAGCAAGAGGCATAGATCCTCGTGAGCCCCCGCAGTCGCGGGGGCTCATGAGGATCTATGTCTCTTGCGATTGGATCGTGTTCACTCTTTTTTCTCGGCAGTGAAGGGGTTAACAACGACCCGTACCGTTTGCGGGAGTACCGGCGTACTTGCCAGATAGTCCCACTCGAGTAGTACGCAGCAAGTACACTTCTATTCAAAATTAGATGCTCGGCATCTCAAGGAGTACGGCGCTGCAAGTACAGTTATATTCAAATGAGATGCTTAACATCTCAGGGAGACAGCATGCTACAAGTACACTTCTGTTCAAATGAGTTGCTTAGCGTCTCAGGGAGTACGCCGCAAGTGCATTTCTCTTCATATGAGATGCTTAGCGTCTCGGAGAGTCTCACTACAAGTACACTTCTATTTAAATAAGATTCTTAGCATCTTGGGGAGTACACCACAAGCACATATAATCTATTCAAATGAGATGCTTAGCTTCTCATTTGAACTGAACTTGAGTGTACTTGTGCCGTACTCCCCGAGTGGGTCTGTCTAGGGTGTACTCCCATAAATGGTACGGGGAGCGATGTGACAATGGAGACAAAGTCAGTCTTTGGACACTTTCGAAAGTCACAGCGAGCCGCGTTGTGACTGGCTTAGGCCCCGCCACACATGCCCGATTTTGAGGCCGATTCTTGAGCAGTTTCGAATCGGAGTGTGATCGGACCGGACCAAAAACCTGTGCACTGCCACACATTCCCCGACTGACTTTATTTAGCCGACCGGTTTGAATCGAAGATCAAGGTCGTACCTGTTCAGCGAAATGGCTGCTAGTTTGGACAGTGATGATGATGTGCTTGCATTATCAGCAGTTTTGCATCATATTCGGGAAGACTGAGGCGGGCGAAACATCGGCAACGAAGCGGGTGGTTGACTGATCTTCCGCCATTTGCAAACTGAAACGACGTGCTTTGCGGAGACGCGCTCTGGTTGGTTGAAGCTTACAATCGGGACCGATTCGGATCGGAAGAATAGAGCAGTTTCTAAACACCCGATTCCCAGCCGATTGCGATCGGCTAGGATATATGACGTCATCCGATCGCAATCGGATCGGAATCGGCTTCAAAATCGGGGCACAACCGGCAAGTGTGGCGGGGCGGGCCTTATAGTGACTTGGCTGACTGACGTTGTACAGGCTTTACGGCCCGAGTGCGCTTGAGGGTTTCCATCCATGAAAAAGCATCCCCTTGTAGGCGCAAAACGTCTTCGGGCCCACGACGGCCGCAGCGGGCCCGCGCACAGTTGTGCGCGGGCCCACTGCGGCCATCGTGGGCCCCGAGGATCTTTCCTTGCTAGTAGTAGATTGATTATACCTTCCACTGCCGGGGCAAGGCGAACGCTACCCAGCCTTCAAGAGACATGAACCCACATAGGCTTCCGCAGTCGCGGGTGCTCATGAGTAGGCCGTATGCCTCTTGTTAGTCCTGTGTTCTTGGTGTCAATTTTTTGCCAGTATAATTAACGTCTGTATGTGTTTTTTTTTAACGCGGATCTTGGTCAGCGTGTATTCGTTTCAGACTCTCAATTCTTAATCACAGGAGACGAAGGGGTTAATATGTGCCTTTGTGACAGTAGATTAACCCCTTGACAGCTGCTGACAATATCGTTGGTCGGAAAAGACGCGTTTTTTGTGGGGTTTTTTTCAATCCGCCGAGCGGTATCGTCAGTATCAGTCAACGGCTAAAGGCAACATCTATTCGGCCAGAGCTGAATGTGTGGATGGCTGTGTGCAGGTGCTGCTGATGGTGGAGGAGTGGCGAGGGCGGCAGGCAGTGAGGCACAACACCAGCGAAATCTTCAACCCGGGAAACTAGCTCCTGGTCACACCCGCCCAGTAAGCAAAGGTCCTCGTGTCGACGTCGAACGCAGTGGGCCCGCGTGCGGGCCCACTGCGGCCGACGTCGACACGAGGGTCTATATTCTACTTACTGGGTACCGTCAAGCATCAGTTCACACTACCACTATCTACAACACCACCGGGGAGCTTGGGCAGAGCGTTCAACACCCGAAAGGTCACGGGGTTCGAATCCAGCTGGGGTCAAAACTGATTTGTTGAGACCCTGTTCGGTGCACCGTCTTTGAAAATCACCTGCGTGGTGGACAAATTACGTTAAGCCTACCCGGCGTTTAACGTCTTTACACCACGACCCACACCTCATGTTCAACAGCACTGGAACACAAAACCCGAGTGTCAAATCCGTCCTGCTTCGGCCACACTGTCCTCGTCCATTTTTTTTTTTTTTTTTTTTTTTAATATTTTTTTTTTTTTTATTTTTTCTTTATCATAATGTCCCGGTTCGTCCATTTTGATTGACGTCATCGGCACTGAGTTGGTAAACCAAGTTTACCACTGGCGATGACGTCAGTCAGAATGAGTCCTCGCCGGGCACCGACTGTCCTGGCGTACAACATTATCATTGACATCACTTTCGTTTCGAAAAGCTGATCAAGATGTCCAGTTTATATAAAATGATCATGTTGTCCATCAGCTTGTGTTGTGTCAAGTTTTTGGTTCCTCACGCTCACAAGGCGCTTCGATCCGTCCACTATTACTCTGGTATTTTTACAGTACTCTTTACTTTTTGATCCCCCCGATCCTTATAATGTACCCACATCAATCATATTCATAATCTTTACAATCTGGAATTTCCACGACAAGCGTAAACCCGAGTACAACTGATGTCTTGGAGCCGTACACGATAACATTTTTGGCTCACGTGCGATAGGCAAAAGTGAGATGGGCCATCAGTCGTCTGACCGGCGTCTGTCGGTCGTCCTTGGCGGTAAACTTTAACGTGACGTTGGCATTTTTTGGTTAAATGGTTTGGAGAACTTTCACTAAACTTTTTATTGTGGTTTGGGACACTAATCACCGAGTGTCTTCATAAAAGAGAGGCCGAGCTTCAAATGTAAGTCTCGGTTATTCGTTCTAGTAAATCAATGCGGCACAGTTGCAGTGCACCTGAATTGATCAGTGTTCAGTTATTGGTTGTTTCGGTGTTTAGGTATTGGCTGTTGTTTATGTTTTGTTTTGGGTTGTTTCTTTTTACTTGGCTAGTTTTCTTCTAGATCCGTCCACTCGCCTTGCGCTTATCCCATAGTAATCCCATGGCCACATTTCCCACATTTTGGCGGTGTCATCTAACGACTACGTAATATGAGATGGATCGACCCTGATAATTCAAGAAGGGTAGTGTCAGATTAGTCAAGCTAATCTGGCGCTAAGCTTGAATTATAAGGGTCGATCTTTCTTATGCAGACATGATGTCAGCCGACCCGGGGTCACTCTGACGGACAGGCGCTAGGTCGACTCGGTGACCGTGCCCATAGTGCCAGGCGACTAAAATAATGATGACTGCGAGTCATTACGTTTACGCCGGACAACTTCCAACAAGGATCGAGAGCGACCGAAGTCACGGCGGCGGTTAACCAGCTTGTACCATAGGGTGGCACAGACTACAAACATCTCCAATAGGCACAGATCCTCATGAGCCCTCCAGGCTTATGAGGATCCATGCCTCTTGGAGATGTTAGAGTGTTGGCTATGCCACATTATGGTATAACCTGTGGAAATTCCAAAGAGCCGGTAGAAGCTACGCTAGCCTCTATAGGGCTCGGGAAGTTCCCCGCGTTGCCTAGGAGAGTCCCTTGCCGCGCCGCCATCTTGAGAGACACGCTAGCCTGGCGATAGATTTCAGATAGTAGCGAAGTAGTGTTTCAACACGTTTTTCTTCATGTTTCTTCCTCTTTGGAAACAAACAAAAACAGATTCTGGTTAGCGGTTTCCTACGGTGGTGGCAAGACTGCTGTTATTGCCTATAGCACGTAAGGACTTTCCTGACATTGTCCTGACAGCCGGATTTAGTCCCGATGAGCGCACTCACGAGTCGCGTATTCTCTCAGAGATGCCGGCCCCCACGACTAGCGTGATGACATCAGCTTCCCAAGCCCTATACTCACTGGTTACTGATTCGCTGTGATTTCACTCTCGTTCGTTGTTGGGAGTCGTTCATTGCAAACGAAACCTGTGTACTCGGTGTTGCACCCAGGTGTTAATCAGTTTTACTGATACAACTTTGTACTGTGCCGATATCATGGTCAATTGATCACTAATAAGATATTCATATCATAATGGGGTTTTATGCATCTCAGTCTCGGGATATGTCAATTACAATTTACGTTGTTTTCAGTGCTTGGACGATGTGATTTTCAAGAATTGACTACTTGTGTCACTGAGTTAGTCATTTTCATCTCCAGTCATAGTCTCGCGCCGGCCTTTTCTTAATAAAACCGTCATGAAATCAATTGTACATATTTCAGACCGCTCTCGTATGTCGGCATCAGTTTGTGCATGTGCGCTCGCGTGCGTGTGGGTGACAGTTGCTGTTTCCGGTGTACTAGTTTGTACACATACACATACAACTTGAAAATGTTTTTTCCTCTAATGATACTGAAACTTTGACCGTTCATTAAAGAGGCATGACCACTTGTGAGAAAGTCGGTTGACATGCATTAGCGTCCATAGTTGTTGTTACATTTATTTGCAATTTGCATTTATTTGCAATTTTCGATTTAGCTACATTCAGGTTATTGGATCCGATGAGTTCGTTACTGAGCCAGCTTTGCAACTCCGTGATAAACTTTTTATAAAAATCAATTCACTGAAAATCGAAAACTGTTTTCTTCAGTAGATCGACTAAATTCGGAAACTCGTTAACTCATTCTACCCCAACGCCGAAATCCTTAAATTTTGCCGTTGTCCTCTGAAGGCGCCAAGCTATTCTGGCATCACCCTTGAACTATCATGGTCGATCCTTATCTTGCTGTGGTGTGTCTGGGGTAGAATGAGTTAAGGCACCATTACATGAATAACTTTCGGCGTATATCACCTTAAATTAGCAGTAATCATGCTGAACGACAAACGCAACAGAAGTCTTTCTCAGTATTACCAATATTTGCTATCGTGAAGCCAACAAAGTTCTCACTGCATAACTGACATCACAAGGGGAAGCCACAAGTATGCGATTACTACAAAGACAATAAAATGATATATTGTCTTTGATTACAATGAATGAGAAGAACTTACAATCGACTGAATCCAATTTCTTTAACTCATTGTACCGCAAGACCGAAATCCTCAAACGTTGCCGTTGTCATCTTAAGACTGCAGTGCAGTGCAGGAAACAGATCGACCATGATAGTTTAAGGGTGATGCCAAGGCATCACCCTTGAACTATCATGGTCGATCCATATCTTTCTGTGGTGTGTCTGGGTAGAATGAGTTAAATATCAATGAGAAAATATGTTGCTTTACTACATTGCGCATTTAAAAATACCGTACAAAGGGTCACATTTTGTGCTCACCATAATATCCATTAACCTCTGTTAGTGGCTTTGAACCCATTTAGCCCTGAAACAGCAGGATGGATCGACCGTGATAATTCAAGGGTAGTGCCAGAGCAGTTAATGCGAGCCCTTAACCTGCCCAGGAGTCCAGGACAATGAGCAACGAGCTTCCATGGCATCCAACTCAATTTCAGTCCCATACACGGCCAAAAACAGCTAACGGAGCCCTAACTCTGATCCTAACGCCCTTGCGGAAGGTCGTCCACTAGCGGCGCTTCAAACAGCTCGGTGCGCAATGCTAATTTGTATGCACGTGGCACGGCAGTCTCACAACTGCGTTTTGAAGAAAACAGCCAAAGACGGCTAACCCTAAACCTAACTCAGTCTAACCCTAACCCACGATGTAATCATAGTGTGACTCCACCAGGGGGTTCAAAACTACGCACGGTGCCGCCAACGCCGAGTCACAACAGTGCACTGACATGGCGCAGTATCACAACATTTGAGTTTTTAAACAAGATGGGATGAACCATATCACACAAAGTACCTTCTATATGAGAGCTGTCCTCGCTGTCAATTGTCTCTACCTTTTGTCTTTGACCTGATTCTGATGTTGAATTATCTCCTATTGAAAAAGTCTAGCAGATCTGCCAATGCGTCGGAGGGGCGCAGGACATACACGTAATTGATTTGTCAAGGTGACGTGATTTGTCATGACGTAAGTTTTAGTTTTTACGTAATTTTATATTTTAATAATAATAATAAATAATAATACATAGTTCTTGTATAGTGCTTTTCTCCAGGAAAACACTGGACTCGCTGCGCATGCACAACAGCACACCCTCTCTCTCAGACACACGCACGATTATACACTACTTTAAACCACCCCATCTCTTCCCAACACCTTACATTCACTTCCTCTAGGATCAGAATAAAGGCAGTCAATAGTTAGCTAAAGATGAGCTAAGTGTTAAATGCCCGACAGAAAAGAAAAGTCTTTTTACATGATATGAGTTTCACTTTCGCTGCAATTGTACCAGTTGTTACAGCTATTGTAAATGAGTCTCTCTTGCACGGCACTGTACCTACCTGTTTCAAAACTGCAATTGTTAAGCCGCTCTTAAAGAAAGCTTCACTTGATCCCAACAGTTTGAACAACTACAGACCCGTATCCAACCTACCTTTTCTTTCAAAGCTTCTGGAAAAGATAGTGCTCACGCAGCTGCTAGACCATATCAAGAATAATGGTCTGTGGCATGTGTTCCAGTCAGCATATAGGTCTGGTCATAGCACGGAGACAGCATTGCTGCGTGTTGTGAATGACCTACTTGGTGCTAGCGATGAAGATCTAATCTCTGTTCTGACTCTGCTCGATCTCAGCGCAGCGTTTGATACCATTGACCATGACATTTTACTTGCCCGCCTTCGTGATGTGTTTGGCATTCAAAGCACAGCACTGAAATTTTTCCAATCCTACTTTGTTGGTCGCTTGCAGATGGTTTCAGTGGCAGGATTTGAGTCCCACCCTGTTGAGCTGCTTTGTGGCGTTCCACAGGGGTCGGTCTTGGGGCCTGTTCTCTTTACTTTGTATACACAGCCCCTGTCGCATGTCATTGAGCGTCACTTAGTTTCTTATCATTTATATGCAGATGATACAGAATTGTACAAACACTCCCTTCGTGAACATGTCGATCAAATGGTGCAGTCTTTGGAGGCTTGTATTTGTGATGTTCAGAAGTGGACCACACAGAACAAGCTCCAGCTGAACAGTGACACTGAGTCCCTCCGAATGATGTGCTCCTCTACGTGGCAGTGCTGATCTACCTGAGTCAGTGATGGTGGGCGAGAGTGCCATCTCCTTTTCTAGCTCGGCCCGTAACTTGGGTGTCATTTTTGACAACAGGCTGACAATGAAGGAACAAGTGAAGAAAGTTTGCCAGCTTGCCTTCATTGAACTCAGAAGGATCAGCACTGTTCGACATCTGCTGACTGTTGAAGTTACCAAAACACTTGTTACCTCCCTTGTGCTGTCCCGAATAGACTATTGCAATTCTCTTTTGTCTGGTGTTCCGCAAAATCTTCATCTTGACCAAATCCAGAGAGTCATGAACTGTGCTGCACGTCTGATTTTTCGTGTACCGAAACGTGAACACATTATGCCTCTACTAGCTAATTTGCACTGGCTGCCAGTTTCATACAGAATTCAGTATAAAGTCTGTGTATTTGTTTCAACATCATCTCTGGTTCTGCCCCTCCTTACTTGTCTGATCTTGTCCAGCTGTATACACCGTCCCGCTCACTACGCTCTGCTTCAGACACTCGTGTTTTCCGTATCCCTAGACGTAATAAGGTCACGGTCATCGTGCATTTTCGTATTTTGGTCCCATTACATGGAACGCTCTCCCAGCTGATGTGCGTCACTCATCATCTCTTTCCATTTTCAAATCCAAGCTTAAAACACACCTTGTTAGTTTCTCTGTTGCATATACGTAAAGACCATTTTAGTGTCTGCCGGCTCATCATGCGTGTGTGTGTGTGTGTGAGTGTGTGGTGTGAGTTTTTGCCCTTGTAAATTAATGTATATTTTTTGTTGTATGTGCTTGTTTGTGTATTCTGCTTCACTGTTTCATTACTGTGATTGTAAAGCGCCTAGAGCACCTTGGTGATTAGGCGCTATACAAATTACCTTTATTATTATTATTATTTTCATAGGCTTGAGAAAATGGTGACAAAACTAGAACTTCACGGTACAATTTCAGTCTTGCTATAATTTGTGTAAAAGCAGGTTGACTTTACCTAGCTACATGATATACTAAGAACACGGGTCACCTGCATGCTCTTCTGAAAGTCATGTGTGTGTGCGTGTTAGTGTCGTGCGTGCGCGCGCGCTCCAAATATCTCCAAGAGGCATAGATCCTCATGTGCCTGGAGGGTGCATGAGATCTATTCCTCCTGGAGATTTGCGCATGTTTGTGTGTGTGTGTGAGAGAGAGAGAGCCGCGCGCGCGCGAGAGAGAGAATGACGTCATATTTAGAGTATTATGTCGGTGTCTGCATGGTGACGGAGTTTCCTCTTTTACGTCACCGACACTGTCTGACTTTCTCTAGAACTGAGTAAATTTTTTGTAGTGTTTTAATTCTTTTCTGAAAGAATTAATTTTTACTAAAGAAGCTGAAAGGATACAAAGCTGGCTAACGAACTCAGTCATCCGGCAATGTCTCAGTCATTCTCCAAACTAGCTATATGCAAAAGTTCATGTATATGACAAAAATGAAGAACTCTAATCTGGGTCAACCGATTTCCTATAAACGGTTGTTTATGTCTTCAATGAGACATTCAATTACAATATGCTCTATTAGCCACCCACTTAAGATAATATTTCGCCAAGTTTCAAGCTTGTGTGCGGGAGTACAGAAATATCGGAGAGTCACTTCTTTACATACATACGCACACACCATACATCGCACATACGGCGCTTCGCGCCAATGTACGTTCAGGAGCGAGGTTAGCGTATTTTAGACGACGTAATTTTTATCTTGTTATTTCAATTGTTAGAGGTTTTGCCTGCCCGCCTTTGACATCATGGACTGACATGCTATTAAATCGCCCCACCGCGACCCGTCCTAAAAAGTCCCTTCGCTATAAATAGATGGGACTTAAAAACAGGAAACTCTAACGCTAACCCATGAGCCACGGCGCAACATAGCGGCAGACAGCGAGACAATCTTCCCCCCCCCCCCCCACCCCCCGGACGAAATCAGCGAGAGCTGGAAGTCCCTGTCCCTTTCCAATATCATCATCATCAGCTAACCCATGCGGAAAGCAGTCCACCAGGGCTTCACCCCACTCGGTAAGCAACGCTGAAGCACACGTTTAGTCTCGCAACATTTCGATTTCAAGAAAACTGCAACAAGAAAGGCAAAGCCATTATGTCTCACGTGTATGACCTATTTACATATATATGACTTTTGTGACAAGAAGTAAAGGGCTGGCTTTTGCACCAGCAAAATCCATGTTTTCTGAAAATGTACGCATTTTCACACCTCAACCCCCAGTGACCCTTGACCTTTGCGATGAGTCGACTAAATTAGTATGCATAGGAAGGTCTTATCATCAGCTACCTTTGTGCCAAATTTGATTGAAAATTTTGCAAAAATGATAATACCTACAATTTTATTTTTAAAAATTGCATTTTACACACCCAAATTAGTATGCATAGATAGGTCTTACCATCAGGTATCTATGTACCAAATTTGGGTTTGAAGTTGTGAATAGTATTTGAGAACAAACATCTTTTGTCAAAATTTGGCTATTTTGGACCCATTTCCTGAGCTCTTGTGACCTTTCCGAGGGGTCATCCAAATTAGTATGCATAGATAGGTCTTACCATCAGGTAACTCTGTACCAAATTTGGGTTTGAAGTTGTGAATATTTGAGAAAAAACATCTTTTGTCAAAATTTGGCTATTTTGGACCTATTTCCTGAGCTCTTGTGACCCTCCCTTGACCTTTCCGAGGGATCAACCAAATTAGGATGCATATAAAGGTCTTACCATCATGTATCTTTGTACCAAGTTTGGGTTTGAAGTTGTGAATAGTATTTGAGAAAAAATAAATGTCAAAATGTAGCTATTTTTCGCATATTTCCTCATCCCCTGTGACTTTGACCTTTGTGAGAGGTTACTCAAATTGGTATGTTTAGAAAGGTCTTGTGCCAAAGTATCCTTGGGCCAAGTCTAAAGATTGCGGCTTGAATAGTCTCCGAGAAAATGCCAAAGTTAAAGTTTACCACAGACGGATGACCACTGGCCCAGAACATACTCACTTTTGCTTCGCATGTGAGCCAAAAAACAGGTAACCCATACTCTAACTTAAGCCCTAGCTGAAACCTAACCCACGTGGAAAGTGGTACACTAGGGGTTCAAACCACTTGGTACGCAGCGCTGAGTTACAAAATGCATGGTCTCGCAACATTGCATTTTCAAGAAAACGGCAAAAAATAGCTAACCCATGCAGAAACTGGACCACTTGCGGTTCAAACTGCTCGGTACACAACAAAGAGTTGCGAAACGCACCGTCTAGCAAATTGCATTTTCAAAAAACAGCCAAAATCGGCTAACCCTAACACACATGAAAAGTGGTCACTAGGGGTTCAAATAACTAAGTGCACAATACTGAGTCACAAAACTCACGTTGCAGTCTCCCAACATTGCGTTTTCAGGAAAACGGTCCATAGCTCTACCCCCCCCCCCCCCCCCCATCCCTTCATAACCCCTAAGGCTAAACATTTCTAGTAAACTTCTGAAAACAGGAAACTCTAATGCTAACCCTAGCCTTGCATGAAAATGTGGTGAAATAAGGGTTCATTATTGCTTAGTGTGCAATGCCAAGTCACAAAACACAAATGGCGATGTCTCACAACATTGCTTTTTCAATACTGGTAAATCAACCCAAAACAACCAACCCTTAATCCATCCCTGAACTTAATCCTACTGATAGGAATGCTTCACCGTCATATTGACTAAAGGGCATACAATGCAAGATAGACTATGACCATCTGCAACATGTCGGACAAATTTAGAGCATGTTAGAAGCAGCTTGTTGCAAAACTTGTCTTGCCAGGTACAATGAGTAAACATTAACCCATTTAGCCCCGACACCCTACAACAGGAGATGGATCGACCATAATAATTCAAGGGTTGTGCCAGACTAGCTTGGCACAGTCATTGGGTGACACCTCCAAAATTTGGGAAATGCAGCCAGGGTGCATGTCAAATGAGTTAAGACAGCTAAAAGAAATTGACTTCCCACTTGTTCAACAAACAGAAACTTTAAAAGCAACCCCATACACCCATCACTTATGCACCATGGGTCAGTTGCATGAGTGAGCTTAGTCTTGCATAAGGCACTAAGGTGCTCTGCTGTAGTGTAGCAAAACATATTGCTTAGTGCCTTGAGCAAGACTTAGCTCACTCATGCATCTGGCCCCAGAAATTCATGTCTCTCCCAAATTTTCGTCCAACAACACAAGCATGCTCCTTTTCTCCTTTGAGAAAGAACCAGACTCATCGATTGCATTGCAATGGACACTATAACAATTCATACAGCGCAGTTCCATACAACCATCACTTTTGCACCACATGTGATCAAAAAATACATGTCTCCAGTCTCCAAAAATGTTTGACCTACAGCACAGGCACACTCTGTTTAGAGAGAACTCATGCTGTCAGTTGCATTGTAATACATCCATCACTTACACACCACACATACATGTTTCCACTCTCATAAACATTCACCCACCAACACAGGCACGCTCCTTTGAGAAAGAATCTAAGTCATCAGCTGCATTGCAATTAACTCTTTATTACAAATAAAACGTGACGAAAGAAAACAAATGACAGACAAAGAACTCGGTAGACTCAATAGGGGTTTGTAACTATACCAACTTGCATTAAAAACGCAAATTTTTCACCATAGCGCTTTTCTTCGTAGATTTGATGTCATTTATTAGAAAATGTTATGAAGAGTGCGTTATGTCTTGTGCAAATAGAATGTTTAGCCTTAAAAATCCCACATCGATGACTTATGACGTCATCAGTGACACTACCATCACACTGGTGCACAGGATATTGAAAGTAAAATGGGGAGCATCTGCAGAGGACACAGCTGAAAGCCAACCAATGCGCAGTGTCACTAGGGTCCGTGTGCATGAAAATCCGGCCTGTTTGGTCTTGACCTACTTTTCGTTCGTCAAAGGCACCTAAATAATCAACATGACCTACAAACATGAAAATTAAAAAGTTCTTTATTTTTAGGTTAGCGGCCATATACCTGATCAAATGGATATAATATGGGTGTGTTCTTTATCTCTGTGTCAGTCACTGGAGCATAAAAAATGGTTTGCAAGTAATTCACATTAAATCAAATAGGATTTATTAAGAAAATTATGTGCACCGGAAGTTCTGGTTCTCTAATGAATTTTTCGAGTCAAATTTCGTCTGAGGCAGTTAATAACATCATAAGCAATCCACATAACTTGTGTGTTACACATATCACAGGAAACTTGCTTCACAGAGCGTGTCCAGTTTTGCTTATTTTTACCACTAATGAAACCGTGTCCTCCAAGGTAGCCATGGGCGATAACTCATTCAATATTTGTTTGAAGGTAGCTCAGACAGTAGGCTGAACATCTGAAGTAAGCAACAAATAAAATTTTCTTATTTTGCTGTCAGGGTGGCTCTTTGTTTGCGGGTACACTTACAGACACTTTTCGCGTTTTTAATGGAAGTCAGTATAGTATCACAGCCAGAAAGGGATGTAATTATGTTACCATTCAGAAGGTGACATTGTGGGACTCCACAGATCAAGATGATTCAATTGATCAACTTTTTTCACAAAAACGTTTTTCTTACAATGGCTAAGAAAATGCCTGGTGACAATCGAAGCGAATACGTCCTGGTAATCATAGAAGGTAGGAACTCAGTGTGTGTTGTGTAGTTTTGTGTAGGATAATCAAAATACTGTGATTTGACCGACTGCTGCACCATGACAATCTATAACAAGACATACCAATACATGGGCCCCATCACTTCAGCCACCAGCATGTCATTCTGGCCACTCAGTCTCTCAATATATATATTTATGAATATTTATATAGTATCCATGTTTCAATGTTAATGACACATTTGCAACATGATAATCTGTAACAAGACATACCATACCCTCACTTCAGCCACAGGTATGTCCCACCAGTCACTCGGTCTCTCTCAATGAACATATTTAAAGTATACTATCCATGTTTCAATGTGAACGACATGCTCGCACCATGACAATTTGTAACAAGACATACATGGGCCCCATCACTTCAGCCACCAGTATGTCCCTCTGGCCACTAAGTCTCTGACACAACAACAACTTGAAGAGAAAGAGAAGGACCAGCGACAGTCCAGAGGTCAGAAATCTAACTGTGGCCACTTTGAGATCATGTTCCATATACTGTCGCACTAGCACAATGACGCAGAAGTATGCGTTCAGTCCGTCACACGTAAAGAGCGGGATAAACACTAGCCACCATGACACCACTAGGGAACCCTCATACTTTAGCACAGCCAGCACTGAGAAAATCAAGACAGATACAGTGTGCAGCCATAATTCAAAGGCGGTCATCCGTAGCCAGTGCACTAGCTCCTGGAGTGTGAAGAACATGACTTAGTCTGGAGACTGACACCAGCAGGAAGTATTAAGGTAGTCTATGTACACCAAGTGATGCTGTGTTGTTTGCAGGAAGTATTCTGGGAGCTGATGTACACCATGTGATGCTGTGTCCAGTCTGCATGAAGTATTAAGGTAGTCTATGTACACCATGTGAAGCTGTGTCCAGTCTGCAGGAAGTATTAAGGTAGTCTATGTACACCATATGACACGGTGTCCAGTCTGCAGGAAGTATTAACGTAGCTGACATAAACAACATGATGCTGTGTTCAGTCTGTCTACTGTCATGATCACAGTATCTGAAATAATAAAAAAAGAGATTATCAAGTCAGTTCTCTGTCCTCTACCAGCTTGTTATTAACAATGTTAAAATGTTGTGAAAGTTGTTCTAGTATAACTTTGTGTGGTGAAAGCAAATCTGTCAGTATAACTAAAATCAAGATACTGTCATACAAGCATTAAATCTTGTACGTATCGGGTTTGACCTAGAGATATTTATTAAAAACTGTGTTGTTAGCATTCCAAGGCGTCTTTCTTTCTTCGGAATTTTTCTGCACTTGTTTACACCGTTCAGTTGGCAGTCACCTGTTTGACCTGGATTCACTTCTTCATCGCCAGGCAGTTGTTTGAATGAAGGTGCAGTATCACAACTTACCCAGTCTACACCGATAGGGTAGCTTGTCTCCAACAGTATAAATTGGTGTTCGGTGAGCGCAGGAGACTAATGGTTCACTCAACTTTCGCCTTCCGATTTTTTTCTATAAACAAAGCTACTATGTGATATTTTCGAATCTGTAGCCAGGGTGCACTAGCTCCGGAGTGTGAAGAACATGACTTAGTCTGGAGACTGACACCAGCAGGAAATCCCGTGCAAAAATGTAAACCACACATAACCGACCAGCATGCGTGCAGATTTAAGATAACATGTTTTGGGGACGCGAGCATAAGCCTTTACAACCTAGCTGTATCCTTCGGTTCGAAGCAAACCTAGTTCAGCTCCGCATAAAGAAAGGTAATCGAAAGCAGCGGCTGCTTGCTTGGTCAGCGTGAACTGGGGCAGTTTTGGAGGTTGTAACTGTACTTACTGTAAGTATTAACAAAACAAAAACATTTGTCTCCAGCTATCGTCCCTTTTAACTGTTCAGTGGTCAGATCGAGTCGCTCCATGGGGTAAATAAGTCGCCCGCTGAACTGTGGTCTAGTCGTCCTGAGGTTTGGTCCTGTTGTCAAGTCACTCTATGGAACTCGTCCTATGGTGTCGTCAAGTCGCCCTGTTTTGTCGTCCTATGGTGTGGTCAGGTTGTACAGTGGTGTGATCAGCTCGTCCTGTGGTGTGGTCAGGTCGTCCAGTGGTGTGGTCAACTCAAGTCGTTCTGTGTTGTCAAGTCGTCCTATTGTGTCGTCAGATCAGCCAAAGGTGTCGTCATGTTGTGGTCAGGTCGTCTTGTTGTGTGGTCAGGTCATCCTGTTGTGTGGTCAGGTCATCCTGTGGTGTGGTCAAGTCATCCTGTGGTGTGGTCAAGTCATTCTGTTGTGTTGTCAAGTTGTCCAGTGCCAGGGTGTGATTAGTTCATCCTTTGTTGTGGTCAGATCATCCTGTGTTTTTACTGTGTATGACTGCTGTTTTTACAGTGGCCACCTTTGTACAGCAGCTACTTGCTCAACAGTCACTTCAGTTTACTCACATCCGTTTTTAATATTATAATAACTGTTTCTATAAAATGGCCACTTGTGTATACTGCTTGCGGCCAGCTATTGTTTACCCGCCCACACTTTTGATTTTTTTGGCCACTGTGAAGCAAGGTCTACCCTCTACTGAGCACCGTCTGCATCAGGTTGAAGATCACAAACAAAACTATTGATCCCTTCTCACCCTCCTGTCCTGCCCGCAAGATAGCACATCCATCCCTGTTAAATGACTGTTGTTATTCTCACTGATTGTTGTAATTTTCACTTTGTGTATCATTGTTTTCACAGTGAATTACAATGGAAGAAACACGGCGACTGCTAGTACTTTATGGGAGTCAGACAGGCACAGCTCAGGATGCAGCAGAAAGAATGTGGAGACAAGCCAGGCGCCGTCTGTTTTCTGTTAGAGTTGCCACCCTTGACACATACCCCATTGTAAGTTTGTTTGCTTGCTTGCTTGCTTTCATGATAATTGTCATAAATATCCTGGTGTTCACCAGGCCTGCGGGAACAGCAGACACCTGCAGTGCCAGCCTGTAATCGTTCACATTGTGTAATGTGTCATATTCTGGGTAGCACCCCCAAATTTGCACCAGTGAAGTGGGTGAATCTCGGCTGCGTGGTTTCAGCCTTCCCAATGGGTCCATAGCACAGCTGGTGGCCTGTGAGAGAGAGGATGATGGTGATGATGATGACAGTGGTGTCACGTCTAACAGGCAGATCTTATTGGACAGATGGTGGTGTGTGAGAGAGAAAGATAATGATGGTGATAGTGTCATGTGTAATGGGCAAATCTCATTTTAGAAGTGGTGGTGTGTTTGAGAGAAGAGGAGGAGAATGATGATGATTTTTCATCCAACAGGCAGATCTTATTGGAGAGCCACTGGTGGTCTTTGTGGTGGCCACAACTGGCCAGGGCGACCCACCAGATAACATGAAGGTCAGTTCACATGGATGTCATATGTCATAATATCCCTGCCATCCCCCCCCCTCCCCCCCCTCCTCCCCCCTTCTCCCCCCCTCCTCCCCCCCCAACCCCCTTTTTTACTGTTTTGTTCCTGCTGTGAACAACGTATTGCAGGTAAAGCTGGTATAGGTGTTAGGTGAAGAACAGAACTACATGTAGATGTAATTAAAGTTTTGATCCAAGTCCAATTGTTTCTGCACTGTGGATTATATACCAGTAATGCTTTACGGTTGTGATGGTGACTCAGTCCATTCATTACCCCACCCGGGTCTGCCCTGGGGGACTTGGGTGGGGTTAGGTATTTTTTAGTTCCCAGGGTCACCCTGGTCATCCCCACAGGGTGGGTTTTTCTCTCTATTCTGGGGCATGTGTTTCTGTCTACCCTTTGTCCATTCACCTGTATTTACTTTTTTAAAACTCTCCTTACTGTCTGCACTGCCTGTAGCTCTTGATATTGGATGTGTGTTGCTAAATGGTCTTAGCTTTATTTAGGCCCCATGTGTTAGGTTTATTTAACGTATTTGACCGGCTGGCGACATACATTCAATGTTCTGTTGCTTGTTTTTTTTTCACAAGCAGTGCAGGCACGTCCTGAGAAAGCCTTGTTGCTGTCGGGACGTTAAGCAATGTACAATCAATCAATCAGTCCATTCATTAACTCATTCTATCCCATCACCGAAATCCCCAAATTTTGCCGTTGTCTTCTGAAGACTGCATTGCAGTGCAGGCCACAGATCGACCTTGATAGTTCAAGGGTGGTGCCAGAATAGCTTGGCGCCCATAGGCGCCAAGCTATTCTGGCATCACCCTTGAACTGTCATGGTGGATCTTTATCTTCCTGTTGTGTGTCTGGGGTAGAATGAGTTAATGTCCTTATTGGCTTACATAAGTACCTCTAAGTCTGCATTGTATGTGTGTGTGTGTGCTTGTCCATGTACAGATGTTTTGGAGATTCATCATGCGAAAGAATCTACCGGCTGACTCGCTGTCTGGAGTGCGCTTTGCTGTCCTGGGTTTGGGAGACTCATCCTATCAGAAGTAAGTGTATGTGTGGAGACTCATTCTGTCAGAAGTATGCGTGTGTGTGTGTGTGTGTGTGTGTGGAGACTCATCTTATCAGAAGTAAGTTTGTGTGTGTGAAAATGAATGTTGTTCAGAAATCAGAAGTTGGTTAAAACTGCAAGTGTTTCGATAAAAATAGTGGATTAAAAACCCAGACAAATGTGAAACCGCATGTTTGTTTGGGTTGTCTGTCCCAGATTTGACTCTGTAATATTGTCCGACGCATATTTAACTCTGAAAGATTGTCTGTCCCAGATTGGACTCTGTAATATTGTCTCTCCCAGATTTAAGTGTATGGTGCTGCCTGCCCATATTCAACTCTGATATTTTCTGTCCCATATGTAACCCTGTGATATCTAATATCCCATATGTAACCCTGTGATATTTTCTGCCCCAGGTGGAACTCTGTGATATTTTCTGTACCAGATTGAAACCTTTGATGCTGTCTGTCCCTTATGTCACTGTGATTCAATGTCTGTCACAGATTCAACTTTGTGGCCAAGAAACTACACCGACGTCTGGAACAACTTGGGGGTAAGGCTGTTCTTGCACCAGGGCTGTCTGACGATCAGCATGAACTGGGGTTAGTAACATCCCATAGTTACTGCAGGGTTGATTTAGGGTTAGTGACGTCATTATGTGTGGCCAGCATCATGAACAGGGGTTAGTAACATTTCACAGTTACTGTAGGGTTAGTGATGTCATTATGTGTGACCATCGCCGTGAACAGGGGTTAATAGTATTCCACAGTTACTGTAGGGTTAGAGACGCCATTATTTGTGACCATCACCATGAACAGGGGTTATTAACATTCTACAGTTACCGTAGGGTTAGTGATGTCATGTGTGACAGTCAACATAAACAGATGTTAGTAACATTCTACAGTTGCTGTAGGGTTAGTCACATCATTATGTGACCATCATCATGAACAAAACTTAGTAACATTCTACAGTTACTGCAGGATTACTGTAGGGTTAGTGATATCATTATGTGTAATTATCACCATGAACAGGGCTAACCCTTTGCATGTTGGTAACAGTTTTTTGTCCCGGTGATTCCTGTAGGAGTTGCGGCAAAAACCGCTACTGACACCTAAAGGGTTAAGTCTTGTGATCAGCATGAACTGGGCTTTGTAACAATAGCATTATACAGTTACTGTAGGATTTGTGACATATTTATATGTGGCAGCATACATTTTTTACAGTGCTGCAGGGTTAGGAAGATTATTAGGTCTGATGATCAGTATGAACGGTTCACTGAGCAGGATGTGTGTAGTAGTGAATGTCATCTTTCAATGCCTACTAAATTTGGTTAACCACTCGTAAAGGTAAATGATCAAGGGAGGCAAATAAATGTGAAAAATTCACATGTGAACTTTTAGGTACAGTGGCCAAACCTATGTAATGATATGAAGACACTGTAACTCTTGCTCACTTGAGTAACCTTTGGTCAGGGTCAGTGTCACAAGTCTGAGGACTGTGTCTTGGTTATGCACATGAACCATGAGGGCTTTGCCATTTTTATTATCCTTTTTGGGGGGGCATGTTGATTTCTACTGATCTGTGTTTATGTTGCCAGTCAGAATGCAGTGATTGAACCCTGGATGACCTCTCTCTGGGATAGTCTTCTTCACTTGTTTCCGCTGCCTGCAGGAGCAGAAATAACTGGTCCTGATGTGCGGTGAGTGTTCAGATGTCAGTTTTGCCTTTGCTGCTAGTAATGGCAGAAGTACAAACAAAACCAAAACTTATGGCAGTACTTGACTGCTGAAGCTATAGGTTAGAGTGTGTATTATTACTGCAGTGTTGTCAGTGTGGTTTGGGATGGGGTGGTGTGATAGTGTGTGTATTATTGCTGCAAACATTTCTTTTGTTGTCAGTGTGGTTTGGGGTGGGGTAGTGTGTTTATGGTGTAATAGTGCGTGTATTATTGCTGCAAACATTTCATGTGTTGTCAGTGTGGTTTGGGGTGGGGTGGTGTGTATCTGGTATGTTAGTGTGTGTGTATTATTAATGCAGGCATTTATTTCCTCAAAAACATTACCGATGACATGACTGATAGGAAGTGTCTACTTACTCTCACAATTTTAGCCTAGGAACCCGTTGTGCCCCTGCACCAACCGGGAGGCACTCGGGGAACCCCCAGAGGGGCCGAGAGTGATCTCCCGTGACTGCCCATCCGGTTCCGAGTCATGTGATGATTACTCAGTTTAGTCTACTTAGCTCGTCTAGTGCAGACGTGTTTTTGCTAGCCTCCGGTCTCGTTTACTTCGACCGGTTGGAACCCGTCTTTGTCTTGTGTTGGGACCTGCTTCGCTTGCGGGCTCTGGCCGTGTGCTGCGTCTTTCGGCTGCTTCTTCTTCTGCCTCTGCTGCCTTCTCGCCTCTTCGGTTGGCCTCTTCCCGCCTTTGGCGCTGTTGTGGTATGGAGGTGTCGTCCCCCGTCCCTGTTGCTGCGGAGAGGTAAGGTAGTTGTTTGGCCTTCGGCCGGCTTCCAAGCGGGTCGCCGGTCGTGAGCACTTCTCAGCCTTTGGTTGTCTCACCTGACGCCGCGCTTTGTTTCTCGGTTTGGCCCCTGGGGCCTACGCCTGTCGTTTGGTATCGAGCGCTGGCGCGTAAACTGTCTTTGTTTTTCATGCTGAGATTGACCATTGAAACATGTGTTATGCAAGACGGCTCTCCGTCTTTAGTTGAGGTTACGTTGGGTCGCTGGGTGCTGGCGGAGCGTTGCTGCGCTGCGGACTCTTAGCTTGCCGGCTTCGTGCCTGGGCGCTCGCACCTTGGGGGGTGAATTGTGTTTTGACTTTGTCACCTTTTCCCCTTTCCCCTTGTTGGGCGCGGCCACGTGCTCTCGCTCGTACGCTTGTTTGTTTGTGTGTTGCAGTGGCCAAGTGCGGACCTGCACCCTCTGCGGCGACTTCCAGTGGCCAACGGACAACCACGCTGTATGCCTCCCTTGCTCTGGCTGTGCCTCGGACCGCTCTTGTGACCTATGCTCCACGTGGCCAGAACTGAAGTGGTCACAGTTTTGGAGATTTTACAGGCGGGACCGGCCGTTACCTGTGAGTAACCCTCCCGTCCGAGCGTCCCCCAGTGTGTCAGGAGCAGGGACCAAGCTTGTCCGTACGGACCCCATGGAAAGGACGCCGCTTAGGACGCGTACACCCAGCACTGTTCGGACAACTGACCCTACCTTGCAGACCCCAAGTGCCGTCCTCCCTGAGCTTGGCCCAAGGGGACGCGACCCTCGCCGCCCCTTGTCTGCGGTCAGTTCTCGCTCGTCTCTCACGCCCGCGCACAACTACGAGGAGTCAAATTACCGACAGGGAGCCCGCCTTATGCGCCCGGCTCTTAGAGACGAAGTGCTACGCGACCAAGGACTCGGGACTCTAGGGCTTCTCCCTATTCGCCGCGTTCTCGCTCTCTGTGGGACTCTCGTCGGCGGCACCATCGTTCTCGTCGGACACCCACCAGCCCCAAGCATCTGGTTGCGGCGTTGCCGCGGTCTTCACGCTGCCGGCGGCCTTCGCCCCATCGCTCTTCGCATCGGCTGTTTTTTTTTTCCCCTAGGCGTCGCTCCCCGCGGAGCCCTCGCCGGGAGGGTCGCCTTCATTCCCGTCCTCGTAGCCGCACTCACTACTCCTCCCGGCTGGACGCCTCTCGGGCACCTCTCCGTTCTCGCCGCTGCAGTCCGCCTGCCGCTCCCCCTCCTCCCCGGGATGAGGACGCCTTGAGTTTGCTGGCTGGGGATTCTGCTTCTGCCCTGCTAGGCCCAGATAGCTGTTCCCCCGCCTCCCGCTCGTTCTTTTTGGACATCTCGGACTCTTCTCCGCTGCCTTCTTCTTCTCGCGCGGCTACTTTGCTCGCCTTGGATGAGGCCGCCCGCTTCGTTTCCGCCTTCCTCCCAGTTGACGCTTGCCCTCCGTTCCCCCCCCCCCCCCCCCCCCCCCTCAAGCGCAAGGTCTCGGCCTTTGTCGATGCTGGTCGGCAGACGAAGAAGTTTAAGTCTCTCCCTCAGCCTCCTGGTTTCAGCGACATGCGGGACGCGACGCCTTCTCCTCGCTGCCCCTAGGGAACATCAGTTTTTCGGCGACCGCAGATGGCCCCCGGCCTCGACATCACCTTCCGGCAGGAGTGGTACTCTGGACATTTCCAGTCCTTTGTCTGCGCTCTTCCTCCAGTGGATCCGGCGGCTGTTCTTCAGGCTGGCGGCTCCTCGCTTCTGAATCGCGCCATTCCTCAGGGTTTGGATGCTACAGCGGCCCTGGTTCGTAACACCCTTGCCTGTTCCGGTTTCCTGGAGCTTGTCACCCGAGCGGCGGTGCAGCGGATAGAGGAAGCTTGGCATCCTTCCATCACTCCCCTGTTAGGAGATCTTCTCGCTCTCGCGGAGGTAGCTAATCGTGCGGCTTATCACTCATCTGTCAACGCCATGGCGGCTTCCTCCAATTGTGACCTCATGCGTCGAGACGCTGTCCTGTGGGCATGCCGTGGTATGCCTTCGGACCAGCAGAACCAGTTGCGTCGTGCCCCCCTAGGTGGATCACTTCTGTTTGGCGACACCTGGTCTTCGGTTAAGATCGCGAACTCGGATCGGTGGCCTACCAAGTCTGCGCCGGTCCCCTGTGTGGACCGACGTGCCCTCCGACCCGTTAAAGTCCAGCGCTCTGCGTTCCGAGATCTCCGCTCTTCTGCAGAAGTGTGCCACGGAGGTGGTCGTGCTTCACGATTCCCCGGCCTTCTACAGTCGCCTCTTCCTGGTGCCCAAGCCGGGCGGCAGGTGGCGCCCGGTCATCAATCTTTCCAAGCTGACCTTCTTTTCGGCTCCTCACTTCCGCATGGAAACCGCACGGTCCCTCAGGGCTGCGGTTCGGCCCAAGGGACTTCGCCGTGAGCTTGGATCTGTCGGATGTGTATTTACATGTTCCCGTTCACCCTGCCTCCAGGAAGTACCTGCGCTTCGCCTTCGACGAAGTAGTCTACCAGTTCCGGGCCCTCCCGTTTGGTCTCAACCTCAGCCCTTGGGTTTTCTCTCGCCTGATGGACGCGGTAGTGGCCAAGGCTCGTCAGTCGTCCTCCAGCCCTACTTCCAATTTTCTCGACGACCTTCTCCTACGCAATCAATCGGCGACCGTTCTTTCAGCGGACAGGGACGCCTTGATCCGGCTGTTAGCGCGACTCGGTTTTCTGCTCAACAGAGGGAAATCGGATCTTTCGCCCAGTCGCCGATTCGTCCACCTAGGCTTGGACTTCGCTACCGATCTGAACCTGGTTCGTCTTTCGGAACAGCGGATCCAGAGGTTATCCTCCTTGACCGCCGACCTTTGCCGGCTAAACGCAGCTCCTGCCAGGTCTTGACTACAGCTTCTCGGAACGATGAACGCTGCTGCAGATCTCCTTCCTCTAGGGCGTCTCTTCTATCGGCCCATACAGCTGCACCTCCTCCTTCACTGGCGCCCGTCCTCCGCCGACTTGGCAGCCTCGGTACCGGTCACGGCACTTCTTCGTCCCCATCTGCTGCGCTGGATGGATCCGGCGTGGATGGCTTCGGGAGTTCCCCTCGCGTCTCCCCCTCCTCGCCTATCCCTGTGTGTCGACGTGAGCCTCTCAGGGTGGGGTGCTCACCTGTTTCCGGACTTCCGAACGACATCGGGTGCCTGGCCGCCAGAGATGTCTGCCCTCACATCAACTGGTTGGAGCTTCAGGCCGTTTGGCAAGCCCTCATCACTTGGGAATCGAGTCGGCTGCACCAGGAGCTCTTGGTCCTTCCGACAACGCGACGGTGGTAGCGTACCTTCAGAAGCAAGGCGGCACTCACTCTCCCGTCCTGTGCATGCTCACCTACCGGCTGATGCTTTGGTGCCAGGCCCGCGGCATCTTCCTTCGAGCGAGACACATTCTGGGTCACCTGAACGTCCTGGCCGACTCGCTCTCGCGTCGGGGTCAGATGTTACACACGGAATGGACTCTTCGCCAGGACCTTTTCCAGATGATCTGCGCCCACTGGGAGACTCCTCTGATCGATTTGTTTGCCACGAGATGGAACCATCAGCTTCCCCTCTTTGTCTCCCCGGTCCCGGATCCCCTGGCCTGGGCGGTCGACGCTCTCTCCATCCCCTGGGACGGTTTGATCGCGTACGCCTTTCCCCCGACGGTCCTTGTCCCCAAGTCCTTCTCAAACTCTGGGGATCCAACGCCGTTGTTCTCCTGGTCGCCCCGTTTTCCTGGAACCGCTCTTGGACCACCGACCTCCTCAGCCTCGCCACGGGCCCTCCTTTGCGCTTACCGACGCCCCGGACGATGCTCAAACAGCCTCGACAGGCCCTTTTCCACCCGTGCCCAGAGCGTCTCCTCCTTCACGTCTGGAGGTTGTGCGGCGTGCCCTCACCGCTAGAGGCTTCTCGAGTGCAGCAGTGGAGGCGATCTCTTCGGCCCGCAGACCTTCAACGCGACGCGTCTACGAGGGAAAGTGGCGAGTGCTATGCGCCTGGTGTGAGGACCTCCGTCTCGACCCCACTGGTTTGACTCACCCCCAGCTCGCGGACTTCTTCCTCTGGCTCTTCGGAGACCAGGGTCTTGCCCCTATCACCATCAGAGGGTACCTTTCCATGATTGCCGACACTTATCGACACCTTGGACATCCGGACCCCGGCGCCTGTAAGGACTTCGCCGACCTTATGTCGCACTTCGGCTTGCAACGTCCGGTACTCCGCTCTCTCGTTCCACGCTGGGACTTTCCTTGGGTCCTGACGTGGCTGAACTCACCTAGGTTCGAACCACTGCCCTTGGCCCGCCTCGCGGACGTGACTCGTACGACCTGTTTCCTTTTGGCCCTTGCCACGGCGGCCAGAGAATTTCGTGCGGATGGCTCAGTGCACCTTCTCCCGGATCCCTCCTTCCTTGCCAAGACCAGGTCTCCACTGACGGCGCCACAAGTAATCACACTGCGACCGCTCCGGGGAGTGGACTTCCCTCGAGAGACCAGGCAACAAGATCCTGTGCGCGACTTACGCGTCTTTATACGCAGAACCAAAGCCGTCCGTCGAGGACACTCACGCCTCTTCCTGCCTCTTAGGACCGGCAGAGATGACATTTCGGCCCAGACGATCTCTTCCTGGCTACGCTGGGTCATTCGGTCCGCCTACCAGGACCTCTCCCCACAGGGAGCAAAGAGGCTCATGATACGCGCGCACGAGGTACGTGCCATGGCCACGAGTCTTGCCTTCGACCGGAACTGTGCAGTTAAAGACATTGTGGCGGCAGTAGGCTGGCGAGCAGAATCGACCTTCGCCCGCTTCTACCTCCAGGATCTGGCAGGCCAGCGAGACAACCTCGCTCTGGTGGGGGGCATCACGGCAGCGCAACACTCCCTCCCGGCGCCACAAGCGCCGTTGGTACGCTACTTAGCTAAAATTGTCGGGAGGTTGCGACTGGGAGGATGGCTCTGCAGGCCCCCTGGGTTTTTGGGGGCAGCGGCACCCTCCTCCTACTCGTTATTCTTCCTATCAGTCATGTCATCGGTAATGTTTTTGAGGAAATAAATGCATTTTTCTCTGAAAGGTATTTTTTCGAAAAATACTTACCGATGACATGACTCGGAGGACCCTCCCTTCCTGCCCCGCTTGCCGCTGGTAAGCTAAGTATCCTAAACTGAGTAATCATCACATGACTCGGAACCGGATGGGCAGTCACGGGAGATCACTCTCGGCCCCTCTGGGGGTTCCCCGAGTGCCTCCCGGTTGGTGCAGGGGCACAACGGGTTCCTAGGCTAAAATTGTGAGAGTAAGTAGACACTTCCTATCAGTCATGTCATCGGTAAGTATTTTTCGAAAAAATACCTTTTAGAGAAAAATGCATTTTGTGTGTTGTAAGTGTGGTTTGTGACAGGTTAGAGCAGGCTAAACATACTATGAATTTTACATGGAAAAACTGAACTTCAGTGAACAGAACTCTCCCTTTGTTTTCTCAAAACTCTTACCGATGGCATTACTAATAGGAAGGTACACTTAGCTTACTGATTTTCAGCCTAAGCATCCGTTGTGTACGCTACACAACCAGGGAGGCGACTCCAGGGAGTCGTTACCAAGAAACCCTGAGTGGCCTCCCCTGCCTCCCTATCCGGTCACGTGCTTGGTAGAATCCTGCCAGTCTTTTATGCTTAGCTCACCGTAAACAGTTGTGTTCGGCCTTCATCTCTTTCTTTGGCTGTGTATCGTGGATTACCGGTGGACTTGGCGTTGCGTTTGGTGTTGTGTTTGGTTTGGATTACCTTTGGTGTGGATTACCTTGGTGGTCGGTCACTGGTGGATTACCTAGTAGCTTTGCAGGGGATGACAAGGTAAAACCTCGGTTAATGCCTCTCAGCCAGTGATTTTTCCTGGGCGGCGACATTGGCAGGTGATTCTGGTCGCAACCGGTTCATGAGCACATGTCCTATACCAAGAGGCCCCGCACTCCCACGTTGGCATATGTCTGCTTTCTGTTACAGTACACAGGTAAAGACCTGCACCAGGTGCGGACATTTCCAGTGGCCCAGTGACTCCCATGATGTTTTCCTGCCGTGTTCGGGTTGCTCCTCCGGGCAGGCATGTAGTACCAGAGCTACATGGGTCGAGGAGCAGTGGTCTCAGCTGTGGGCCTTCTACACTCAGGATAGGTCGCTCCCTGGACAAGTTCGCCCAGCTTATCTCATTTTTCCTTCCTCCAGATGTCTGCTCGCCTTCCCATCCCCTGAAGAGGAAAGCTGCGGCGATGGTAGATGTGCCTCGACAGTCAAAGCGACACAAGTCCCTCCCTCAGCCGGCTGGCTTTCGAGACCTCTCGGAGGCGTTTTCGGCACACCTCTTTCAAGACAACTTCAGAAACAGGAAGGGAATAAAGTGTGTTTGTGTACTCGTATAAGAATCGTTTTGTGTTACGTGTGCTGAGTTGCGACCCGTCTTGAAGCAAGACACTAGGGCTCTTCATCTTTCTCTCGTCTGTCCTCATCTTTCATTCTACCACTTCCTCATCTTCTTCTCATCTATCATTCCCTAGTCGTGACATTTGGGGACTCGTCCGGGATCAATAGGGTGAGGTAACTCGCCCGTATTGATGTACGGGGTACAACTCAGTGTGTGTTGTTTTGTATTGTCTCGCCGATCTCGGCCGACAAGTCGACGTGACGGACTCTGACGATAAGCTAGTGGGTGGTTGGTTGGGTGCTCGGGCGCACACGCTGGGTCTCGCACGCGGGGTTCTTAGGCCTACCCTCAGTGTTCGAGACTCGTTGCAGGGCGTGTTGCTTGTGGGCATTGCTGATCTTGTGTGTTTCATCTCCTGTGTGGTATGGAGGAGGACAGACCAGCCTTCAACACTTGGGGCAGGATTGCGCTTGCAGAGATCACCCGAGATCAGTGCTTGCCGCCGATGTAGAGGGAGCTGCCACTAGGAGTCCAGGGTTTCAGCCGCGATCTCCAGGAACTCAGGCTTTTCAGTTTGCGTCACCATCGCTAGGTAGAGGTAGGGGTATGTTAGTTCCATTGTTGTACTCACCTACTAACATAACCCCAGGCCCTGGTAGGCTTACTAACCGTACTGAAACGGAGGCAATTGAGAGGCCTACTGATGAGTCTACCATGAAAGACATCATCTTCTACATGATGCAGAGGGACCAGGCGGACCGGGAGGAACGTTGTCGTCAGGAGGAGGTGCGTTGTCGTCAGGAGGAGTTGCGTCGCCGGAAAGAGGAGGAGGAGAGAAAAAAAAGGCAGGAACTTTTAGAGCTGTTGTCGAGTCACATCACTAAGTCACAGCCAACAGCAAAGTCAGAGATCTTCCAGCCAGTGAAGATTAATTTGCCGCCTTATGATGAGAAAGAAGACCTGGACATTTACTTGACCCAGTTTGAAAGATTAGCCGGTGTTTTGAAGTGGCCAGAAGATACTTGGGCCGTCAGGCTGTCATCACTTCTGAAGGGAAAGGCCAGAGAAGTTCTTGACCGACTAGCGCCAGAGGTAGCCCTAAAGGACTATGAGGAGCTGAAGAAAGCGTTGTTGACCAGGTTTCAGTTAACAGCAGAAACGTACAGACTCAGGCTGAGGTCATCAAGGAAACGGAAAGAAGAATCCTTTCCGCAGTTCGCTGTCCGCCTGGAGCTCTGGTTAAAGAGGTGGATGTCTCTGAGTAAGAAGGAGGAGGAGTTTCAAGACTTGAAAGACTTAATTCTTCAAGAGCAACTCTTAGAAGGTATGACACCAGAGCTGGCTATGCATGTTAGGGAAAGGAAACCTAGCACCGTCACCCAAGCAGCAGAGATCGCTGAGGTCTATCTAGAGGCACGAAGAGGTACGCAGCGTGGAAGTTTGTTCAGCCATCATACAAGGTTCCAACCAGGAAGTAAGCCCAAACCCACCGACAGTGGGGAGACAAGGCTTAGAAAACCACCAGTAGATCCTGATTCCAAGTCGCCTAAAGGTTGCTGGCACCATAGGTAACGCCTAGCTGAAATCGTTGGGGGGGGGGGGGGGGGGGGGGGGGGGGGGGCCTCGATAACTTTTCACACGAGGGGTGCAGGTGTTCCTTGCGAAATTAACGCTTGGGGCATTGCATAGTGGGCGGCACCCTCCTCCTATTCGCTATTCTTCCTATTAGTAATGCCATCAGTAAGAGTTTTGAGAAAACACAATGTATTTTTCTCTAAAATGTATTTTTTGGAAAAAAATACTTACCGATGGCATTACTCGGAGGACCCTCCCTCCTGCCCCGCTTGCCGCTAGTGAACTAGGCTAAGACTGGCGGGATTCTACCAAGCACGCGACCGAATAGGGAGGCAGGGGAGGCCACTCAGGGTTTCTTGGTAATGACTCCCTGGAGTCGCCTCCCTGGTTGTGTAGTGTACACAATGGATGCTTAGGCCGAAATCGGTAAGCTAAGTGTACCTTCCTATTAGTACTGCCATCGGTAAGTTGGTTTTTTTTTAATATACATTTTAGAGAAAAATACATTTTTAAAGTAAAGTTCGGTGTCCTATTCATTTTATGTTCAGCATGCTTTAAAATTACGGTGTGTTTTATTAATGCAGTCATGTTGTGTGTTGTCTGGACAGTTTGAGGTGGATTAAGCTGAGATCATCATTACTCATGCATCCACTTGGTATCTGTCATTGTGGTTATGGTGGGGAGGTATGCTTGTGGTGTGTTAGTGTGTTTATTACTACATTATTAGAATGGCGTCCTAGCTAGCATAATTTTAGCCAAAATTGTTGTGTACCTACATACATGGTAGAGGAGGCAACAAGATGCACTATAGCGTAGCCCGTAACCCGAGTAGCCTCCCTTCCATCCCCATCCGGTCACGCACCCACCGGATTCCCACTAGTCTTTTTCTTAGCTAACATGTGGATTGTTGTGTACCTATACGTCTCTCTTCAGCTGTGTATGGTGTGACTGGTCGTCGTAACCCGAGTCATAGGATGGAGACTCTCCGGGCCCTGAATAAGGCAGCACGTCTCATTGCCACGTGTCTCCCCACGGAGGACTGCCCACCTCCCCCCCCCCCCAAGAGGAAAGCATCGGCCTTCGTAGACACTGAGCGGCGGACCAAGCGGTTCAAGTCTCTTCCCCAGCCTCCTGGGTTCCAGGACCTGCTCCGCCCATTTGCTGCAGGGCTCCTTGGGCGATTCAGGTTTCTTCTCCCACGCCAAGTGGCCGGCGGACTTGGACATCTCCTTCCGTCAGCGCTGGTATGCGGGCCACTCACAGACCTTCACCTGCCCACTCCCGAAGGTGGATTCCCCGGCTCTGTCCTTTTTGGATAGCCCTCGCCTGCGAAATCTCGCCCCCGGCGTGGAACTGACTGCCACTGACTGCCTCCCTCCTCCGCCCCCGCCGACTGCGTCCAGGTCTCCTCTCGACGGGAGGCTTGCGCTCCACAGCGTCGTGTGGCGGTCGCTGCTACTGGATTCTTTTGTCCATCTCCGAGGGACTACAAATCTCCTTTCGGTCGCTGCCCCCTCTGCGCCGCTTGCCCTTGTTAACTTCGGTGCCGTCAGACCAGCTCAGAGCCGACGCCCTGCGCAGCGAGATCGCCGCCTTGCTTCTGAAGGCCGCCATGGAGGTGATGCGGCACGACTCCCCAGCCTTCTACAGCCACCTCTTCGTGGTTTCCAAAGCCAGGCGGCAAGTGGTGCCCCGTCATCGACCTATCCGCGCTGAACAAGTTCATCATCGCCCCATCCTTCCGCATGGAGACTGCCCGAGCCCTTCATGCTGCGGTGCAACCTATGGACTCTGCCGTCAGCTTAGACCTGTCGGATGCGTATCTACATGTCCCCGTGCACCCCGCGGCCAGATGCTACCTCCACTTCGCCTTTGGCGGCGTGGTCTACCAGTTCCGCGTGCTTCCTTTTAGCCTCAACCTCAGCCCTTGGGTCTTCACCCGCATTATGGACGCCATAGTAGCCCCACGTCGAACTACCTGGACGATCTTCTCTTGCGGAACCAGTCAGAGACCTCCTTATAGAAGGACCGAGATGTACTAGATCTGCTCAACAGACTCAGCTTCCTGGTCAACGCGGGCAAGTCCGACCTCACGCCGTCTCGCTGCTTCATCCACCTAGGAATGGAGTTTCGCACCAACCTAAACGAAATCCGGCTACCGGAGAAGCGTATTCAGAAGTTGGCGAACCTAGCGCAGCAGTTGTCTCAAGAGGAGGCTATCCCCGCCAGAGTGTGGCTTCAGCTCCTGGGCCTGATGAGTGCGGCAGCGGATCTACTTCCCCTAGGACGTCTCTACTCCCATCCGCTTCAGCTGCACCTGCTTCTCCACTGGCGACTCTCGAAGGACGACCTCGACTTTCAGGTTCCGGTGCTGCCGATGCTCCGTCCTCACCTTCTTCACTGGGGAGATCCCGGCTGGTTAGCGACGGGAGTTCCCCTCTACCCACCTCCTCCCCAGCTGTCCCTTTGCGTCGATGCAAGCCTCTCCGGCTGGGACGCACACCTGCTACCGATGTTCTCCACAGGCTCCGGCATATGGCCCCCAGACCTCGTGACCCGGCACATCAACTGGTTAGAGCTGAGAGCGATTTGGCAAGCCCTCATGGCGTGGGAGTCTCAGCTGCGACACCAGGAGCTTCTAGTCCTCTCAGACAACTCCACAGTCGTCGCCTACATCCAGAAGCAGGGTGGGACCCACTCCCCTCCCTCTGCATCCTCCTCTACCAGGTGCTCCGATGGTGCGAAGACCGAAGCATTGCTCATCGCGCGAGACATCCCGGGACATCTGAACGTTCTAGCCAACTCCCTCTCGCGACGCGGCCAGCTTCTTCACACTGAATGGGCGCTATGCCTGGACATCTTCCGGATGATCGGCGCAAAATGGGAGGCTCCCATGATCAACCTCTTCGCGACAAGGTGGAATCCCCAGCTTCCTCTCTTCGTCTACCCAATTCCAGACCTGCTCGCCTGGGCAGTCGACGCTCTCTCCATCCCGTGGGACGGCCTCGTTGCGTACGCCTACCCGCCGACGGTGCTCTTCCCCAAGGTCCTGCTCAAGCTCAGTGGTTGCAACACGATCCTGTTCCTGGTGGCCCTGTTCTGCTGGACCAAGTCATGGACCACCGACCTCCAGAAGCTCGCCACTGGTCCTTCTCTGCGGCTCCCCACCCCACGCACGATACTCAAGCAACCGCGGCAGGCGCTGTACCATCCGTGCCCTGAGCGACTCCTCCTCCACGCCTGGAGGTTGTGCAGCAAGCCCTTGCTGCTAGAGGCTTCTCAAGTGCAGAGGTAGAAGCTGTCGCTACAGCCCCGCAAACCCTCGACCAGACGAGTTTTAGAGGGAAAGTGGCGAGTCCTGTGTGACTGGTGTGACGACAACCACCTCTCCCCCACGGATCTGATGGTTCCTCAGCTGGCAGAGTTGTTCATATGGCTCTTCACCGACCAGCTTTTGGCGCCAATCACCATTCGGGGCAAACTGGCCAGGATCGCTGACACGTACCAGCATTTGGGCCGACCCGACCCTAGTGGCTGCAAAGACCTCACCGATCTGATGGCCCACTTCGGTCTGCAACGTCCGGCCCTTCGCCCGCGGGTGCCTCGATTTGACCTACCCTGGGTGCTTACGTGGCTCAACTCGGATCGCTTCGAACCACTTCAGTTGGCACTGTTACCTGACGTGACGTGGAAGACCTGCTTCCTGCTGGCCCTCGCCACTGCTTCCAGGAACTGCACGCTCTATCAGCACACCCCTCATGCTTGTAGTTCCGGACGGACTGCTCCGTACAACTGCTGCCCGACCCGGCTTTCCTAGCCAAGACCCAGTCTCCATTGGCCCGCCCCACAGATGGTCACCATTTGACCCTTGACGGATTCAGGCTCTACCCAAGAGACCTGACAGCAGGACCCGGTGAGAGCCTTACGTGTATACCTGCGCCGGACCAAGCCGCTACGCAGGGGATGCCTATTACTCCCTCTCTCCCCAGGTAGAAATGACATCGCAGCCCAGACGATATCCTCCTGGCTCCAATGGGTGATACGCTCCGCCTACCAGGACCTCGCCTCTGATGCAGCCAAATAAATGAACATCAGGGCACACGAGGTCAGAGCCATGGCCGCAAGCCTCACATTCGACTGCAACTGCGCTGTCAAAGACATTGTGGCGGCCGTGGGCTGGTGAGCAGGGTCAACCTTCGCCCGATTCTACCTGAGGGACCTCTCCAGCCAGCATGAGAACCTGTCGCTGGTGGGAGATGTGGAAGGATGGTCTCCTTGTGAAACTCCTTCGCAGTGGCATCCAAGGGAATATGTACCGGTGGACCAAGTCATACCTGCACAATCGCAGAGCCCGTGTGACAGTGGATGGGTACTGTGGCCAAAAAGTGCTGTTGCGTCAGGGGGTGCCACAGGGGGGAGTTCTGTCACCAACCCTGTTCATACTTTTCATCAACGACCTTGTGCCAGAGCTACCAAAAGGAGTACACGCAGCCCTGTACGCAGACGACCTGGTGCTCTGGTGCACAGAAGAGTATGCAACAACTGCTACATATAGGATGCAGCTAGCCCTGGACAGGCTGACAGACTGGACCAACAACTGGTGTGTGACCATCAACACAGAAAAATCATCAGCCACACTCTTCTCTCTCTCCAACAAGGCAAAGGCTGGCAACCTAACACTGGGCAACACCCCGCTGCAGTATGAAGACCAACAGACATACCTGGGAGTCACCCTTGACAAGAGGCTGACGTGGAAGCCGCACATTTGGAATGCAGAAGCAAAAGCTAGAAGAAAGCTGCACATCATGAGAAAACTGGCTGGAACACAATGGGGAGCCAATGAAAAGATCCTCAAAAATGTATATCAAGGCACAGTGAGACCACACCTTGAGTACGGATCTAATGCATGGTTGACGGCAGCCCAGTCACACCAGCAGACCATTGACAGAGTTCAGAACCAGGCACTGCGTATCATCACCGGCGCAATGAGATCCACACCAATTGAAAAGATGGAAGAGACAACAGGCATCCCACCCCTGCGCATGAGAAGAGATTGCAAAGCCTTGATACAGTCCACAAAGATCAAGTCTTCCAAAGACCACCCTATGAACGCTAGGATGAAACAACCAACCTCAGGGAGACTGAAAAGATCAAGCTTTGTGAAGGAGACGAGAGCACTGCAGAGAAAACACCAGGCAAAGCTGCCTGCGCAGGTAGAGGCTCTGAATCCTGCTAGCGACCTTCCACCTTGGGAAAGTAAGCCAGAAAACATCACCATCTCTTCCACGGTACCTTACATCACCACCAGAGATGAGCACAGCACTGTGAGCAAGAAAGCCCTGACACTGGCCATGCTCGAAGAAAAGTATCCCCAGGAAGCATGGATACGGGCATACACTGATGGATCAGCCACAGATGCAGTTCAGGATGGAGGGGCTGGGGTGTACATTCAGTACCCAAACGGAAAATGGCAGGCAGAGGCAGTACCAACAGGCCTTCACTGCACAAATTACAGAGCTGAGGTGGAAGCCCTGGTCCACGCAGCTAACACCCTTAGTGGCACTGCAGACCCTGATGCCCAGATTGTCTTCCTTACTGATGCCATGTCTGTCCTTGAGGCAGCAACAGCAAGCAAACTGCCACGTCTACAAGAGGCACTGCAAAACATTAAGTGCACCAGACTGGTGCTGCAGTGGATCCCTTCACACTGTGGCATCTACGGCAATGAAGAAGCTGACAGAATGGCAAAAGCGGGCGCAGAGAAAGAACAAGATGAAAATGGAGTCAGCTTCACAGAGATGAAGACCATCATTAAGTCTGTGTACAGACCACCACAACGGCCCATAGACAGTTACCATCAGCTGTCCAGACAAGAGCAGGTGACCATCTTTCGTCTGAGGACCGGACACAACCGACTCAATTTCCACCTGCACAGACGCTTCCACCTCGTGCCATCTCCCCTGTGCCCTTGTGGAGAAGCAGAGCAGACCACAGAGCACATCCTCCAGGACTGTGGGAACCACCAGCCGCTGAGGGAGGAGATATGGCCGGAGCCCGCCACTCTACAAGAGAAACTGTACGGGCCTGTGGAGGCACTGCAGAAGACCACAGATTTCATTTTGAGAGCCAAACTCCAAGTGTGACGGCGTTCGAGAAGAAGAAGAAGAAGAAGAAGCTGGTGGGAGACATTGCAGCGGCGCAACACTCCCTCCCGGCACCGCAGGTGTTGTAGGTGATCTTAGCTAAAATTATCGGGAGGTTGCTCCAGGGAGGGCGGGTCTCGTAGGCATATTTAGGGCCTTGGTGTGGTCCATGGCACAGTGGTTAAGGCGCCTGCCACCAATGCCAAAGGTGTGAGGTTCGAAAACGGGTTCCGGCGTCGGACTTTTCTCCTCTGGTAAGTGTCACCGTTAATTCGGGCGGACCATCGGGGGTTCTTTCTCCGGGTACTCCGGTTCTTCCACCCCCCACCCAACCCCCACACTTTGGTACCGGTTTCAGGCCACTTTACAAATTTCAAATACAAGCGATCAAAAATCTCTGTAACTTCAGTAGCTGAACTGGCCCTTCGTCTGTCTTGTACTGTGTTTGTCTTAAATGGCGTAAATCCATGTCTGTTACGTGAGTGTGCGTGTTGGGTTTCAGTTCGCGGCTCTTTGAGTCGATTCGCACAAAAATTGAGAAAAAGCGCCTATATAATAACAGTATTATTATTATTATTATTATTATTATTAGCGGCACCCACCTCCTCTTCGCTATTCTTCCTAACAGTAATGTCATCGGTAATGTATTTTGAGAAAATAAATGAATTTTTCTCTAAAATATATTTTTTCGAAAAATACTTAATAATGACATTACTCAGATGACCCTCACACCTGCCCCGCTTGCTGCTGGTCAGCTAAGCAAACAGACTGGCGGGAATCTGGTGAGCGCGTGACCGGATGGGGATGGAAGGGAGGCTACTCGGGTTACTGGCTAATAATAATAATAATAATTACAGTATTTATAATGCGCTTATCTTATAATAATTATAACTCTAAGTGCGCACTCACAACTCGCGCACGCATGCGCACGCTTTAGACAACGACTCACGTACTACAAATAGTGAAATACATTACGACAGTCTGCTTGGGGTGGGGAGTGTTGTGATATAGTGCTAGAACTGTTGAAAGAGGTGAGTTTTGAGGGCGGACTGAAAGGAGGAGAGAGAGTGTTTCTGACTGAGAGAGAGTGGGAGAGTGTTCCAGGTGGATGGACCATATACTGAGAAGGAGCGGGGGCCAAAAGTGCTGAGTTTGGTGCGGGGGATGAGGAGGCGGAGAGGGTCGGAGGCGGAGCGGAGGGAGCGGGGAGGAGTGTAGGGGTGAAATAAGTTTGAGAGATAGACGGGAGCGCAGTTGTTCAGGGATTTGTAGCAGAGAGACAGAATATTGTATTGGATGCGTTGGGGGATGGGAAGCCAGTGAAGGAGTTTGAGCAGGGCAGCATTGTTCTGGACGTGCTGGAGAGTGAAAGTGGTGGAGTGAGGGAGGCCGGAAAGGAGAGAGTTGCAGTAGTCGATGCGAGATAGGATGAGAGAGACAGCAAGTTTGGTAGCGGCTTCGGTAGTGAGGTATTTTCTGATCTGACTGATGCGGCGGAGGTGGAAGTAGCATGCTTGGGCCGTGTGGCGGAGACGAAGCTGGTCATGGAAAGAGAGGAATCGAGGATAACGCCAAGGTTTTTGGCCGAGTCGGAGAGAGAGATGGGGGTGCTGTCGAGTTGAAGGTGGAGGGAGGGAGCTGGGAAAGTTTCTGGCGAGTGCCTACCAGCATGGCTTCCGTTTTGTCGTCATTCAGTTTAAGCTTGTTTGCTGTCATCCAGTTTTTCACATCTTCGTAGCAGTCAGCCGTGCGAGTCAGTAGTGACTGAGTGTTGTCGAGTTTGTCTTTGTCTAGTAGTTGTGAGTCGTCAGCGTAGAGGTGGTGGTGTATGTGGTGAGACTGGATGATGTTGGACAGGGGAGAGGTGTAGAGAGTGAAAAGGACCGGGCCCAGGACGGACCCCTGTGGAACTCTGCAGGAGAGCGTGACTGGGTTGGAGGAGACACCGTCGATGGTGATGGACTGCTGTCTGTCAGAGAGGTAGGAGAGAAACCTGGAGTGAGCAGAGTCAGTGATGCCAAAGGAGTGGTGAAGGCGGTGGAGGAGGATAGAGTGGTCTATAGTGTCGAAGGCGGCAGAGAGGTCGAGTAGCGTAAGAAGGGAGATGTTGCACGAGTCGGTGGAGAGAAGCAGGTCGTTTAAGATATGTAGAAGGGTTGTTTCAGTGCTGTGATGTTTGCGATAGGCAGACTGAAAGGGACTGAGGAGATTGTCGGCGAGGTGGAGGTTGAGCTGGTTGAGAATGACCTTCTCCAGAAACTTGGACAGGAAAGAGAGATTGGAGACTGGGCGATAGTTTTTGAGTTCGTTTGGGTCGAGGTTGTGTTTTTTGAGGAGAGGACGGACGATGGCGGACTTGAAAATATCAGGGACGGAGCCGTTCTCTAGAGATGTGTTGATGATGTCGGTAATGAATGGCAGAAGTATTGGAAGGCCGTCCTGGTAGAGAGAAGCTGGGAGAGGGTCTAGTTCGCAGGTTTTGAGAGGCATGGACTTTAAGGTCTTGAGGACTTCGTCCTGAGAGTCGGGCTGGAAGGCCGAGAGGGGGATGCTGGAAAAGGGGGTGTCGGGAGGGCAAGGCGGAGAAGGCAGAGTGTCGAGTGTGTTGCGCAGAGTTTGGATTTTGTCGGAGAAATAGGTGGAAAAGGCGGACGGGAGTTTTTCTTTGCTGTGTGTGTTGGGGAGAGGAGAGTCTTTAGAAATGCCTATGAGTGTGTTCATGGTAGCGTAGAGGGTTTTGGAAGAAGTGGATTCCAGGATTTTGTTTTGAAGGTGTTTACATTTGGAGTCGGAGATCATTCTGCAGACTTTGGATCTAGTTGTTTGGAAGATCTGTCTGTGAACGGTGAGGTCAGATGAGCGCCAGCGGCGTTCCGCTTGTCGGCGCTCGTGCTTGGCCTCAGCTATGTCGTCAGTGAGCCAGGGGTCGGGGGGTCGGTTGGGTATGGAGCAGGTGGTGACATGGGTGTACAGAAGTTTTCGAAGGGAGGAGTCAAAATGGGATGCAAAATCAGGTGAGGAGGCGGGGTCCAGGAGAAGGTCGACAGCTTCGTCGAAGAAGCTCTCTCGTTTGACTGATTTTAGTTTGCGACGAGAGACAAGGAGCTTGGTTTTTTTCGGGGGAGGTAGGTTGAGGGAGACGAGAATAGCGAGGTGGTCAGAGGGAAGCACAGAGGAGGTGTCAGAGTCGAGAAAGAGTTGATCGGAGGTGCGGGTGATGATCCAGTCGAGGGTGTGGCCTAGTCGGTGGGTGGGTTTGGTGATGTGTAAGATTGTGGTTTGAAAGTGATGTGCAAAGGCGTTTTGTGTCAGGGTGGTCGGGTTTGTCGAAGTGGAAGTTAAAGTCGCCAAGAAGGATGTGTTTCCGGGTCGTGTGCTGTAGTGGTCAAGGAGGAGGTCAAACTCGGTTGCCTCCCCTACCATGTTTGTAGGTACACGACAATTTTGGCTAAAATTAAGCTAGCTAGGACGCCATTCCTAACAGTAATGTCATCGGTTAGTATTTTTTGAAAAAATACATTTTAGAGAAAAATTCATTTCATGTGTTGTCAGGGAGGTACATTTGTGGTGTTTTACAGAGTGTGCATTGTTATTCCAGATATGCATGTTTTTCAGGCCACCTCCGCGATTTCTGGTCCACTTTACTGAACCATGTCAGACCACTGTTGAAAACGACTTCCTCACTCCAGTGCACAGACCTGCACCAGATTTCCCTACTCATGCACATCCATTCCACGCACCACTTCTTAGTAATGACAGAGTTACAGCCCTTGACCACTTCCAAGATGTACGGCTTGTTTGCCTGGATATTTCAGCCTCCAATATAGTGTAAGTCCAGGAATGTGACATTACAGTCCAGTGTTATTACCATCAGTGTCTGATATAGTGTAAGTTCTGCAATGTGACGTTACAATCCAGTGTTATTACTATCAGAGCCCAATATAGTGTAAGTCCTGAAATGTGATGTTATAATCCAGTGTTATTACTATTAGAGTCCAGTGTAGTGTAACTGTAAGCTGTAATGTAACATTGCAATCCAGTTCTATTAATATCAGAGTCCAGTATAGTGTAAATCCAGTAATGTGACATTACACTCCAGTGTTACGACTGTCGTAGTTCAATATATACTGTAATTACCTGTGTACCGTCATGTATTGACAGGTGCCAACAAGATGTAGTTTGTATGTGCCACCATGTGATTGCTCGACTTTAAACACCAATGGCGTGTGTGTGTGTGTTTTGACAGGTACAAGCCAGGTGACGTGGTGATGGTACAGCCCCAGAACACTGCAGACCGTGTGGATGAGTTTCTTCAACACATGGGTCTTGATGGGAGTCTCTCTTTCTGTCTACAGCAAAACGATCCAGGTGTGTGTGTTTGCATATAGGTGGGTTTTGACAGCAATCTCTCCTACTGTCTCCAGCAAAACGATCCAGGTGTGTGTGTAGTGTGTGTGTTAGGTATGGCTTGACAGGGGCCTCTCCTTCTGTCTTCAGCAAAATGAACCAGGTGTGTGCATGTGTTTGTGTGTACTTGTGGGAGGTAGGGAAGGAGGGGTATTGACAGGAGTCTCTCCTGTCTTCAGCAAAACAATCCATTTGTGTGTGTGTGTGTGTGTGTGTGTGTGTGTGTGCGTGTGTGTGTGCGTGTGTGTGTGCGTGTGTGTGTGCGTGTGTGTGTGTGTGTGTGTGTGTGTGTGTGTGTGTGTGTGTGTGTGTGTGTGTGTGTGGTTTGACACGGGCCTCTCCTGTCACCAGCAAAATGATCTAGATTGTGTGTGTAGGTGGGTGCGGAGGGGAGCCTCTCCTCATCTTCTGCAATATGATCCATGTCAGTGTGTGGGTACATAGGTAGGTGCATGTGAGTATAGATACCGGTAACGAGGTGTGTGGGTGTGTAAGAGCACATGCTCCCTGAGTTGTGACATACCCCTACCACCTTACCTGCTGTAGCTGTGTAGCCACCCACAAATGGTGTGCCAGTAAGCAAAAGACTCTCAGGCTGATGTCGGCCCCAATCGGCCCATGCACAGTTGTGCTCAGGCCCAAGGTGGCTGATGTTGACCCGAGGATCTTTACTTATTGGGATATGACCACCCCTATCAGATAACTGGCTGTATATACCCTTACCGTGAACTGTTACAGACATACCCCTACCACCCCACCTGCCCCAGCCCTGCAGCATCCGACAACTGGTGCGTGACCACCTGGATATTGGCAGCATACCTAGACTCAGTTTCTTTGAAATGCTGACCTATTTTGCTGATGATGAACTTGAGAGAGAGAAACTGCTCGAGTTCTGTTCTCCTGAGGGGCAGGTAAGCGTGAACTGTGATGAGGTATTGTTATGCTTTTACCACAGTTTGTAGGTTGGGTTCCTTGTTTTCTCAAAATACATTACCGATGGCATTACTATATGGAACACACTCTATAGCCTATCGATTTCAGACTAAGCAAAGTTGTGTCCCCTGCACAACTGGGGAGGAGACACCGGGGATCCATGCATAGGGGCCCCAGGTGGCCTCCCCTTACCACCCTATCCGGTGGCATGTTGGGCGAAAGCCCGCCAGTTTCACTCTTAGCTTGACCGTGTGTGGTCGAGTTTTGGCCTAGCCCCGGTTTCCGACCGGTTTCGTCTGACTTCTACTTGGATTATACTGTGAACTCTTATGTTTGCTTCGGCCTCGTGTAGTCAGTTTGTGTCTAGTTCTGAGCTCTTCTTCGTTATCGTTGTTCTACGGTCCTTTCAGTGAACTTCTTCGTGTGGGCTGTAGTACGGTGAGAGTTATGGCGTCTACACCTTCAGGACCGGCCTTCATTGCAGAGACTTTCAGTGGCCCTCGGACTCTCGCCTCGTTGGTCGTCGCTTCGGATCAGACCTGTGAGGGGTGCGCCGCTTGGAGTGAGGACCGTGGGTCCCAGCTTTGGGACTTATACGGACGTGTCCGTCCTTCCCGGCCCCAACACCTCCTACGGGACCTCCGTGCTCATGCTTGGATGTCATCGATCCGTCAGCTCGTGGGGCCCCTTCGCTCCGTCCTTCGGGCCATCTGGCCCACAGGCAAGTGCGCTTCTTATTCGCTAAACCTTACAGAAACTCCCTCCCCGCTCTGAGTCTTCCGAGCGGGGCAGGAGAGGTGTAGAGATGCGCCCCACACACTCCGATTCTTTTGGGCGAGCCCGGCATGACTTTTGCACGCTCCCCCCACGCTCTGATTCGTCCGAGCGTGGCCTGGAGACTTACGCAAACGAAAGTAGAAAGAAAGAGGTAGAAAGAGAACTTGCTCTCCCTCACGCTCCGACTCGTCCGAGCGCGACCCGAGAGCTGTAGCCTTGCTCCCTCCCCGCTTCAAACAGTCTGAGCGGGCCTAGCGAGCCATACTTACGTCCCTGCCCCGCCCCGATTTTTTCGGGTTGGCCTGGCGCGACTATTGCACGCACCCCCACGCTCTGATTCTTCCGAGCGTGGCCCGGAGACGTATGCAAATGAAAGTAGAAAGAAAGAGAACTTGCTCCCCCTCACGCCCTGATTCGTCCAAGCGTGACCCGAGAGCTGTAGCCTTGCTCCCTCCCCGCTTCGAGCCGTCCAAGCGGGCCTGGTGAGCCACACCTACGTCCCCCCCCCCCCCCCCCCCCCCCCGCCCCAATTCTTCTGGGCAGGCCCGGCGCGTCCATTGCATGCTTCCGAGCGTGTCCTGAGCGCCTTGGTATTGCTCCCCCCCCCCCCCCTCCGCTCCGAATTGCCTGATCGGGCCCGGCGAGCTGAGCGTACGTCCACGCTCCCCCCGTTCTGATTTTTCTGAGCGGGCCCGGCGCAACTGGCTTGAACGAAAGAAAAGAAAGAAAGAGATAGTAAGAAATATCTCTCCCTCATGCTCTGACTCGTCCGAGCGTGAGCTGAGTGCGATAGACGCACCCCCCCCCCCCCCTGCTCCGAGCAGGCCCCGGCGAGCCACTTAAACCCCCCCACCCCCACCCCCAGCCCCCCACCCCTGCTCCGATGTTTCTGAGCGGGCCCGGCGAGCCTCACGCGGCTGTCTGGCCGATAGACTTCGCTATCAGCCTCGACCTGTCAGACGCTTCTCTACACGTGCCCTTTTATCTGTCATCACGCCGTTATCTACGCTTTGCCTTGTCTGGCCGATAGACTTCGCTATCAGCCTCGACCTGTCGGATGCTTCTCTGCACGTGCCCTTTTATCTGTCATCACGCCGTTATCTACACTTTGCCTTCGGTGGGATCGTTTACCAGTGCCGAGCCCTCCCCTTCGGCCTCTACATCAGTCCCAGGGTTTTCACGAGGCTCCTTGACGCAGTGATGGCCAGCTTCTGACAGCGATCCTTGAGTCCGGCCTCCAACCAGATCGCCACGGCTGTGGAAGAGGACAGAGACAACCTGCTCTCTCTCCGTTGCCTGCTCGGGTTTTGAGTCAATCTGGGCAAATCGGATCTCGCCCCTTCACGCCGGTTCAAACACTTGGGAATGGAATTCGGACCGGGGTTTTCCGGGTCCGCCTCCCAGTGCCGCGACGGTAGAAATCGCCGAACTCACCCGTCAGATAGAGTTAGGAGTCTCCTTCCCGTCCAGGGTCTGGCTTCAGCTCCTGGGACTGCTCAGCGCTTCAGCACATCTGTTACTCCTCGGCAGGCTCTATGCCCGCCCACTTCAGCTCCACCTTCTCTTACTAGGGCGCCCCTCAGCTGGCGCCCTGTCGGATCCGGGTCCTGTGTTTCCATTGGTCCACCCCCACCTCCAGAGGTGGTTGGACCTCGTGTGGCTGGCGACAGACGTGCCCCTGCATGCCCCGCCACCCCGGTGGTCCATCTGTACCAACGTGAGTCAGTCATGCTGGGGTGCGCACCTGTTACCGGACCTTCTATCGGCCTCGGGCCTTTGGCCCCGGGAGCTCGCGGACAAACACATCTACTGGCTGGAGTTGAAGGTGGTGTGGTTGTCCCTCAACGCCTGGCAAGAGATGCTGGTTCATCAGGAGGTCCTTGTACTCTCGGACAACTCGAAAGTGGTGGCCTAGGGGGCACTCGCTTGCCTTCTCTGTGCATCCTCCTTACCTTCTCCTGCTTTGGTGCAGGGTCCGGGGCATTGCTCTTCGAGCCCGCCTCTTCCCGGGCCACCTGAATGTGGTCGCAGACGCCCGGTCCCGCCGTGGCCAGCTTCTCCACACGGAGTGGTCTCTGCGCCTAGACATTTTTTGCGATGGGAGACGCCACTAGTCGACCTTTTGCCCCCAGGTGGAACAACCAGCTATCGCTTTTTGTCTCGCCCATGCCGGACCCACTCGCCTGGGCGGTGGACACTCTCTCCATTCCTTGGGATGGGTTGATTGCGTTGCCTATTTCCCTTCCGTACTGGTGCTGAAGATACTGCGGAAACTTCAGGGATGCTCCGCGGCTCTCCTGCTGGTGCCCCCTTCAGCTGTACCAAGAGCTGGCCCACAGACCTGCTCGCTCTAGCGATGGACCCGCCCCTGGAGCTACCCACCCCGCCCTCGATGCTCAAGCAGCCCCATCAGGCTCTCTTTCGCCCATGCCCGGAGCGCCTCCTCCTACATGCCTGTAGGTTGTCCTGCAAGCCCTCGCCACTAGAGGTTTCTTGGATGCGGCAGTGGCGGTGATTGCAGAAGCCTGCAGACTACCAGGAAGGTCTATGAAGGCAAGTGGGGGTCTTCCAGTCGTGGGGCGTCGCTCTGCGGCTCCCCCCCCCCTCCCCCACCAATCTAACTATGGTGGAATTCTTCCTGTGGCTCTTTGACGGCCATGGCTTAGCACCTATTACCGTTAAGGGTTACTGCACCATGATTGCGGACACTTACCGGCATCTGGGCCTCCCGGATCCGGCCGCTTGCGAAGATCTTTTGGACCTGTTTGCTCGTTTGGAACTCCGACGTCCAGTCTCCCGTTCGCTCATACCTCGATGGACCTCACCTGGGGACTGACGTGGCTAATCTTGGACCGCTTCGAACCCCTGCCCTTGGCACGGTTCGCCGACTTGACCCGGACAACGTGTTTCCTCCTGGCTTCCCGCATGAGTGAGCTTCATGCGCTCTCGGTACGCCCTGCGTGTTTGCAGTTTCGAGTCGATGGCTCGGCTCAACTGCTCACTGACCCGTCCTTTCTGGCCAAGAACCGGACTCCCTCGGCTGCGCCCCAGATGCTGACCATACTTCCGCTCAGAGGGACGGATCAATCCCATGGGTCGCGACAACAGGACCGGGTCTGGGCACTGAAGGTTTACCTGCATCGCTTAAAGCCAAGCCGCCTGGGGCGCTCCCGCCTTTTCCTACCACCTTCACCAGGCAGGCTGGATACCTCAGCCCAGACGGTTTCATCCTGGCTGCGGTGGGTGATTCGGTCGGCCTACCAAGACCTCTCCCCAGACGGGGATAGACGGTTACATATCCGGGCGCATGAAGTGCGAGCAGTGGCCACCGGCGTGGCATTTGCCCACAACTGCTTGGCTAAAGACATTATGACGGTGGTAGTCTGGCGTGCAGACTCCACCTTCGCCCGCTTCTATATCCGCGACCTATCCGGCCAGCGTGACTCCCTGGCACTGGTGGGCGACATCTCCGTGGCCCAGCACTGCCTCTGCGTGCCGCAGGCACTATCAGTACGTCTTAACTGAAATCGTCGGGAGTGCTTTTTTAGGGCCTGCGGTGGAGTTAATTTCAGGGGGTTACGGGGCGGCACCCACCTCCTCTTTGCTGTTCTTCCATATAGTAATGCCATCGGTAATGTATTTTGAGAAAACAAATGAAATTTTCTCAAAAATGTATTTTTTTTTTTAAATCGATAGGCTATAGAGTGTGTTCCATATAGTAATGCCATCGGTAAGTTTGTTTTTTTTTAAAATACATTTTAGAGAAAAATTCATTTTTCTGTGGAGGCGCAGAGTGGCAGTTTCAGAAACAGTATTCTACCTGAAGGGTGCAGGCTGACTGGCAGTTTTAGAAACATTATTCTTGCCTGGCATGCTGACTGGCAGCTTTAGAAATAATACTTCGCCAAGCAGGCAGTCTGCCAATTTTAGAAATAGTATTCTCACTAGGCATGCTGAATGGCAGTTTTATAAATAATGCTTCCACCAGGCAGTCAGACTGGCAATTTTAGAAATAGCATTCTGACTGGGCATGTGGAATGGCCATTTTACAATAATACTCCTACTACATAACTATTACAGTTTTTAAAGTAACTGTCACTCAAATGTTTGCTTTCAGGATGATCTGTTTTCATATTGCAACCGTGTTCGCAGAACAGTGTTAGAGGTGAGTATTTTGTTGTCTTTAGCTGAAGTGTAGTGCTGTTGAGCCATGGGGAAGTGCCATTCTTGTTTAAATGTAGTTTTGGCTCACGTGCAATAGCAAATTGAGTCTGTGTATTGTGGTCATTCTGGTGGCTCACTTGAGCTGTGTACTGCATATGTGACCCTCTCTCATGAAACCAGTCTTAACTCGCAGCGAGCCGATCAGCGCTACACGCAGTAATATGTGGTGGGGGTCAATCTGGGTCATTTTCACTTTTTTGCAGTAATGTATTCTACATACACCAAAGTATCGTATGGTTAAAATCTTTATCATGAAAAATGCCATTAAATAGGTTAAAATGATTTTAAAAGTCTGAGCTTGGCCCCAATTATTCTTTTGTTTTGTGCAAAATGACCCATTTTTAACATAACAGAACACGTTGCATCCCCTACAGAACCCCATCAAGTTATATACCGTTGGAAAGGCCTTTGTCCGCGCTTTCGCGGGCTTGGGTTGTGTTCTAAATTACACGGATGTGTTCCTCCCAAATAAGGAAAAAAGGGCGTACACAAATGTTCGATTCTGACCAATCAGAGAGTAGAACACTTAGCGGCATGGCAACGATGAAGTTACACGCATTCTGATTGGCTGAGACAAGACTAAAGGAAACAACTGCATCCTGTTCCGCTGTTCAGTTTTCGTCTGTTTACAACACGCGAAAATGAAAGCAAGACTCGATTAAACTATTGTAAATCAGGCAAAAAATAGCCTGCAGATCAGAAAGAATTGAGCGACCTGATCACGGACTATTTCGTCGCCGATTCTCATCACGACGATAGCTTCTCATACAACGATTTTGAGTTTGAACCGGCCGATCGAGAAACAAACGAAGAAGCAACGGCTGCATCAGTCTTCAACTCTCAATTCAACACATTGATCGAGGTATGTGCATCATTTCTGAATGCAGATGTATGATCATTAGTGTGTGTGTGTGTGTGTGTGTGTGTGTGTGTGGAGTGTGTGTGTGTGTGGAGTGTGTGTGTGTCACAGTGTGACCAACTCTCAACAGAAGATGAATAGGCTAATTGTACTACTAATGGCAATACATAAATGGCTCACATAAACAGACAGTTTAAAATGATTTTCTACTATTTTGTTCAGATGCAAAGGAGTGGATGATCCCCAGCATTCTAAGTGAGTGCATGCGGAACGGACTGAAGACAGTGCAGCAAGTGGAATGAGCAGCATGAACGCTGGGTATGTATAATACATCATTTTAAGCACTAAACAGAATCATGCAAATTCATGTGTTGTGTCTAGTGAGCAATGACAGTTTATTTTCATTGACGTCATTATTGTTTTTCTTTCAGTTTTCTGACTTCATTATTGTTTTTGTTGCTGTTTTCTGACTTCATTATTGTTTTTGTTTCTGTTTTCAGTATCAGCCAAAAATCCTGACACGCCTTTCAAAGCACTACCAGGCACAGGGACTGATGCCAACATGACAAAAGGCTGGGGGCAAAAGAACAACACCCTCAGCTTGACGCTCCACGACACAGACCGCGTGGTGCGCTTTATTTAAAAAAAAACTGTGCATAGGAGGACAAGGAGTAGCTTGAATGGGATCAAGTCTGTTGGACGCTTCAGGTTCAGTCACCATGGAAAGGTGTTTTACAAGACTACCCGCATCACCGACACTGAAGAGGACAAGGTGCTGGCTGTTCCTGGCCATGTTGCTCACTTCCCCCCCCCCCCCTCCCCACACCATGGCACTGGCAGCCATCATACCAGTTCCTGGACTTTTCAGAGACATACAACAGTACCTATTTCAACACATTCAGGACTACGCCCGAGACAACAAGTGTGACATTGTGTGCCCTACTCCTCACAGCTGATTTCCAATGTGCAAAGACAACTGTCTGGTTACTGTGCTTGTGTGGTTACTGTGCTTGTGTGGTGTAGTGTGCTGTGCTTGAGTGGATAGTTGGATACTGAAGGGGATGTATTTGGCGAAGTGGTATGCTGCCTGCAATACGTGAGGACTTTCCTTTTTTACATTTCTTCTGCAACCTGTAAGTAAATATTGTGTTGTTGTTTTAAGTTGTTGCATGTTTACAAATTTATATATGAATGTGGAACTACTAATACTCAGTTTGTAGATTTGTTTTTAGCTTTTGTGACTTCATTTTGCAGGGTAGTGGTAGTAAATAGCATTCATTTCAGCCTGGGACAACAGGCAGCTGACTGCGACTTCTGTTTTGCATGTTTTAAGGATAATTTCTCTCTAGTGTCCTTTTAGTTTGAATCAGTCATAAGTGGGTATAAATGACAATGAAATAAAGTGATTGGCAAATTCATAAATTGGATGTAAATTGTATTCAGTCTTTGAAATGATGGTTTTTATTTTGCCTTGGTGATGGTGGTTTTCACGTTCCTTGAACGCGTCCGCAATCTAATTTTAGATAACATTTGCCACTAAATAAGAGTGCTACAGAGAATTTTCATACATGTTTTGCCTAAATATATTATAGCAATATACTTTTAAGCTCAAACAGAATTGAAATTATTTATACCTTGAGTTTGATAGCAAAATATGAAAATGCATATTTTCCCCAAATCTGTCATGTTTACATTAGGTATGGCACTTTTGGGGGCTATTTATCACAAGATCCTGACTAGCTAGCAACTTAATGTGAGGTTTTACACATAGTGATGGACTAACTGAACCACCATGTAAAATATCAGGTTTATTGGTAGACTTTGAACCCCCGTTGCTAAGGTAGGTGTGCAAGACATGCACACAGAAACTTTGCAGGCTGTTTTCTCAAAATGGCCACCGGTGCATTTAACAACTTTAACTCATTCTACCCCAACACCGAAATCCTTACATTTTGCCGTTGTCCTCTGAATACTGCATTGCAGTGCAGGACAAAAATCGACCATGATAGTTCAAGGGTGATGCCAGAATAGCTTGGCGCCCATAGGCGCCAAGCTATTCTGGCATCACCCTTGAACTATCATGGTCGATCCTTATCTTGCTGTGGTGCGTCTGGGGTAGAATGAGTTAAACCCTAATAACTAATACAAATTTTGTACTACAGCATTCATTCATATATCAAATTAATCAGCAGGCTCTGTACATTTCAGAAATGTGTATATCTCAAAACACCCAAAATGCACGTTAAGACTGATTTCGTGAGAGAGGGTCACATATCATCTGTATTTGTCGTGCAGTATGACTTTGTGCTGGTGGACCATGGTGCTGTGTGCAGTCCCATTGGCTGCATGATGCAAATTTGGATGTGTGTCATAATAACTAAACACCAATGCTAAAGTCGGGGGGGGGTGGGGGGGGGGGGGTGTGTGTGTGTGTGTGTGTGTGTATGGGGGGGGGGGGGGGGGGGGGTTGGAGTGAAAGACACTTTGCCAATGTTTTATAAGTGTTTAGTGTATAATTATGTGTTATCTTTGTATTTGTTTTAGTTGTTAATATTCACATGATGTAGATCAAATTTCCATTTTTGTAACATTAATGGATAAAGGAGTTCTTCAATTGTTAGGCTTTGTGTTGGTGCAGGTGTTGCAAGACTTCAGGCTGACCAGTCGCAATGTGCCATTTGAATATCTCTTGGATTTGATACCGGCCATATTACCTCGGGCTTTCTCGATTGCATCATCACCAACGGTTAGTATTAGTATCGCCAAGAACTATAAAAATCTGTATCACATCATGTCACCAATAACTAGTTATTCCCTAAATCATCATTACCAACGGTCAACTAACATTTGTCACCAGTGGTTAGTATTAGTACCACCAAGAACTAGTTTTTCAAATATTGTACATGTACTGTCTGAAAGAGTAATGTTTCTTGTATGCATACCTTTTTTACAAAGATTACTGTCTGGGCAGTTTTCCAGAATGTGACTTGCAATGTAGTGTGAAATGGCAGTTGTAACAACAGACGTAGTGTGTACTGAATAAAATAGATAATTAACATTCATATCAGTTCAAAGATCATCTCTAGCACTACATGTAGGTTTAGTGAGAGATCTGTATTAACCCGTTAAATCCTGAGGCTGATTTGTTTACATTTACATACTGTTCAATGAAGGCTACATTAGAGATTAGGAGATAGATCAACCATTTTAGTTCAAGGGTGGTGCCAGAATAGCTTGGCGCCTGAGGCACTACCCTTGAACTGTCATGGTCAAATTAATTTCAAGCAGTAGTGTATCAGAATGAATAGGGTTAACAAAAATACACTTTGTAACATTTTGTAGTGGCAATAGTTACGTCATTGTCCAGTGTTGCAGCTGACCCTTGTCAGCTTTTGCCAATTAACCCGCTACTTCCTGAGTTTGATTTTTTAAAAATTGCTTATTGCCCTACAAAAGCTACATTACAGATTAGGAGATAGAGTAAACGTTACAGTTCAAGGGTGGTGCCAGAATAGTTTGGCGCCTCAGGCACCAAGCTATCCAGGCACCACCCTTGAACTATCATAGTCAAATTTATTTCAAGCACTAGTGTATCAGGATGAAAAGGGTTAAAAAAACATATCACAACAACAACAAAAATTAAAGATCACAACTCATTTAGTTTCAGCGATAAAATCATGTGTGAAATGCAGAATAAGCCTACCTGAAATTGCACGCATTACTGTTATTATGATAATTTTTACAGTTGGTTTAACATTTGTTTCTCGTGTTCAAGGAAGAAGTTTCCTCAAAAGCCTTACCGATGGCATTACTATATGGAAGGTACACTTAGCTTACTGATTTCAGCCTAAGAACCCTTTGTGTATACCTCAAAGGTCTGAATTGTTCCGCTGTTTCGAGGATTTCCTCGGTAATCTCGCCGATTTTCCGCTCCTCACACTACTATTTACTATACTACTACTACTGTTTCCGTGTATAATTTCTTGTGCCTTTTTAATTTCCGCTTTTTTTTTCAAAGTCAATTAAGACCTTTGATACCTACACAACCAGGGAAGCAACTCTAGGGAGTTGTAACCAAGAACCGTGGGTAATCTCCCTTCCCTCAATAAGGCCACGTGAGCAGTGGTGCTACACCAGTCTTACACTTAGCTTCCCTTGAGCACGGTTCACGGGTTCAGCCTTCCGGCTTGGTTTAGATAGCGTTCTACAGCTACTCTGCTTGCAAGCTTGTTACTAGTGGCTAAGAAGATGGCAAGGTAAGGCCTCGGCATATGCCTACAAGAGGGCCGTCTTGATTTTACGGCTGACGATGGCATCTCCCGTGGGATTTGGGGAGTTTCACGACTCGACTGGACTTAGTTCTTGGAGGGTGTTCGTGAGTTCTTTCACGGGGCCTTTCGTTAGTGGCCCTGTGCGGTCACATTTCACAGGGTTGTGTTTTTGGTTTCAGGGCAGACTTACGTACCTGTATGAGGTGTAGGGCTTTCAGTGGCCCAGTGACTCGTGCCCTCTGTGTCTTCTTACTCCGGTTGCTTCTCCTTCCAGGCGAGGAGTGCACCTCCTGGAAGCAGCGTAAGGGGGCCCAGCTTGGGGATTAGTTGGCGGCCCTCGAAGCGTGCATCTCCGGGTCGGCGACAGGCTCTCGGCGCTCCGGGGCAGCCAGGTCCCCTGTTTGCTCGCGGGCCTCTCCCTCTCGACGGCGCTCTGCCTCACAAAGTTGTACTCCTAGCTACTGGGACAACACTCTGGCGACTAGCGGCCCCGCTCCCCACGACGTAGTAGGCGTGACTCTCAACTGAGCGCCTACTCTTCTCGTCACGCACGGGTGAGGACTACCGGAGGATACGCCCTTCACTCTCGCCCCCAGCGAACGATCACTCAGGTGAGCTCTGGAGAGTATCGTAGACAGCAGGAACGCCGCTGCGTTCGTAGCGTCACAAGGGGTTCTTCGCTCGGCCTGCGCCTCCCCTTTGCCCCTCTCACAGGTCACGTTCTTACGCCACCAGACCCCGCCGGCCGCTACCGGCCTCGCCCGCGGCCTCTGCTTACCAGGTGGATACCCTCTGTCTTCACCTGGAGGACTCTGCTTCGGTCCTGGTCTATCTTGACGGTCCTCCCGCCTCTTCCCCCGCGGCCCCCACCCCCCACCCCCCTTCCACGCCCGACGCCGCAGGGGATGCATCCTCGGGCGCGGAGACCTTTTGTTCTTTGGAGGAGTCCTCGTGTCTTGTCACTGCCATTTCCCACCGCAGGTGAGCACGCCATCCCCACCCCTCTTGAGGAAGGCCTTGGCCTTGTTGGATCTTCCGTTCCGATTGGTACGCGGGTCACTCCCAATCTTCGTCTGCCCCTTCCGGACTTGGACGACGCAGCAGGGATGCAGGCTGGAGGCAAGCTGCCCTGTTCAAGGGTCTACAGTGCTACAACCTTGATTGATCCATGATACCCTGGCTGGCGCGGACTTCCTGGATCTGATGACGAAAGGCAGTGGTGCAGACAATGGCCATATTACTTGTACACACTGGTTCTCGTCTGATCGCCGAAGTATGCACCGTCGGGCTCGGTTGGTACTGGGTGGGGGACCACCTGGGAACAACTGGTGCTGTTGAAGAGTGGGGAGGAGTTCTGGGAGCATCCTAGTGAGACACACTTGCGTGATATCCTCCCGTTGGCGGTGATGGCGAGTCCCGCGGTTCTCCACACATCGACCAACTCTTTGGCAGTAGTGGTGACCTATGCCTTGTTGAGGCGTGATGCCTTCCTGGAGTGTTGCCGGCCTGTTGCGCGGCTAAGCCCTGTCACAGCAGACGCCCCCTTGGGACCACTCGTCAGGCACCACTTTCTTGGAGGGCCTTCAGATCTCCTTCAGACTCACCCTCCGCTGAGATGCTCCCCCCTCGGGACTCGCATGCCGGTTGACCAGCTCATGGCAGGCATGCTTCAGGGTGAGTTCCTCGCCTTCCTACAGACGGCCGCCACGGAGGTAGGAGCCCTCCTCGATCCCCCGGCCTTCTACAGCTGCCTCTCCATGGTCCAAAGCCAGGCGGCGAGTGGTAACCAGTCATAGATCTCTCAGCTGTGATCGGGTTCATTGTCGCACACCCCTCCTTCCTCTTGGAAACAGCAAGAGCAGGAGAGTGTTTTACTGCCGGAGGTCGACGCAGTCTCGGGTTGGGGGCCGCCAGATCTTCGGGGCAAGCACTTCGACTGGCTGGTGTTGGAGACTGTCTAGCTAGCGCTCTTCAACCGGGAGGCGCATCTCCTCAGCCAGGAGGCCCTGTGGAGGCGATCGGATCCTGTCCGGCAATGCGACGGTCGTGGCCTACTCCGACGCAGGGTGGTCCGCTCCTCCCCTCCCTCTGCATGCTCCTGTACCAGGTTCTCCTGTGGGAAAGAGATCTTTGCTTTTCACTTTGGGCGCGGCACATCCCGGGTCACCCTTTATGTTCTCGCGGGCTACCTCTCTCGGCAGGATCAGCTCCTCCTCTCTGAGTGGTCCCTCCGCCTGGACATTTTTTTCTTCAAAAACATTACCGATGGCATTACTATTAGGAAGGTACACTTAGCTTACCAATTTCAGCCTAAGAATCCGTTGTGGGAGGCGACTAGGGGGACATAACCAGGGACCCTGAGTAGCCTCCCATCCCTCCCTATCCGGTCACGTGCCCAGTGGTATCGCGCCAGTCTTTTCGCATAGCTTACCGGGAATGGTTGTTTTCAGCCTACTGGATGCTTGCGGCTGTGTACGATTGTGACCGGTCGTAGCGTGGATTACCTTTTGGATTACCATTGGATTTCCTTGGATTATTTGGGCTACACTGTTGGTATTTGTGCTCTCTACTCGGATTATTTCCTGGTTTCCTTCGTTGGGTTCTCTTCCACACGGTCGCCCCTGTTGGACTTCCTAGCAGCCTTCGTGGTTCCTGACCGGCTTCGCCGCCATGGCAAGGTAAGGCCTCGGTTAATGCCCCTGACCGGCACTTGGTGGGCCGGGCGGTGGCACCGGTGGTGGACGTTTGGCTTTGAAAGAAGCTTGATTCGAACGCTCGTGAGCTCGTTTTGCGTGGCCTTGGGGAGCCCACACCCGGTCGCCTTTCACATTTGCTTTGTGCTGCAGTTACCAAGTACACACCTGCACTCTGTGCGGGGACTGCCAATGGCCTAGCGACACACATGCGGTATGCCTCCCCTGTTCTGGCTGTGCCTCCGGGCACACCTGCAACAGGTGCTCCGCCTGGGTGGAAGAACAATGGTCACAGCTCTGGGAGTTTTATCGGCGCGAACGTCCTACGCCGTCCAGAGACCACCCACCTGCCCCCCCCCCCCCCCCCCCGCCTTGACAGGAGGAGGGACCGGGCACACCCGCTCAGACGTCAGAGAGATGGCTACACGTCGGGCCCCGGCACCTTCTTCAGGTCCCAGGACGGGGTCCTCCACTGGTCCAGCTGTGCCCTCTCAGACCTGGTTGGCCCGCCCGCTCCTTGGAGGCTGGCTGACAGCGACCTCAATCGCCCCGCACCGCGGTGGATTACAGGCCCTCTAAGCCGGACTAGGCTAATGGAAATATGTGCGCCCGCTCCACTGAGTCTGGCCCACAGCGACTTCGGTCGCCCCGCCTCGTGGCCCGAGATCCTTTGGGCCCCGACACGCCCCCCCCCCCCCCCAGGATTCGGCCCGTCCGCTCCTTGGAGCCTAGCCGGCAGCTACCTCAGTCGCCCTGCACCGCGGTGACTTACAGACCTTCTAAGGCGGATGAGGCTGATAGAACTAGGTGCGCCCGCTCCACGGAGTCCGGCCGACAGCGACTTTGCTCACCCCGCACCGCGGTGAACGATGGCGCCACGGATCCCGTGCTACCCTCCGATGCCTTACAACAACAGGAACGGCTGTGGGACCGTGCCTCTCGCTCAGAGTCACTTAGACGTCCGGCTACCTCATGCACACCGGGTCCATTTTACCGGGATCTTCGACGCGATGGGCGACGCAGCTCCTGGCCCCACACCGTGGCCTCCGCTCGTCCTGCCTCTTCGCATTCCTTGAGGGCTCGAAAAATATAGTGTGAATGTAGCTCGCTAGTTTACCGTCAACCAGCACACTTGACCGAATCTAAGTGAGCAAAAAGCAATCCGACCACAACCAACCCACAGCTCCTCCTGCACAGCGATCTAAATCGCACACGACTGTTATGGACAACCTTCTGAATTTGCATCGGCAACCAGCTCCAGACAAGAAAACGATACAGCGAACGACAGCAGACGCCAAGCCCCAACAGAAACGATGCCAGTTCAGCGCAGCGACACACAGCAAACAGACTGCCCTCACGCTCTATGCCTACCCGGCACTACACATTCGCAAGCGCATTCGACAAGAAGCGGTAACCAATGGAACAGCAGCAGCGGCCTCCATCATGAAAAACAGGGAGCTAAACAGACACATGAACAATAAAGTGTGGATGTTGCTCGCTAGTTTACCATCAACCAACACACTCGACCGAATCTAAGTGAGCAAAAAGCAAACAGTCAGAAAATAAAGCTCCGCCTACGCTCATGTAGCTCGACTATAACCAACCTACAGCTCCACGCCAACACTACGCTCCTCCCACACAGCGATATAAATCGCACACGAAGGTTATGGACAGCCCCCTGAATTTGAATCAGCAACCAGCCCCAGATAAGAAAACGATACAGCGAAAGACAGCAGACGCCAAACCCCCACACTCAAAAGAAAGAGTAAGCGCGATGCCCTAAAGAAGACAGCTACGCCGAGCGATATACTACTGAACGGAATATACACCGTACTACCCACCCAACTGACCACGCTTCTCTCCACCATGAGTCATCATCGGGCCAGCCACGCGGCGGACACACAGCAACACAGAGGAATGCGGGGACCAACACCGGACGCGAGCCTCTCAGTCTCACTACAAGCGGAGCCAGCAACGAGCGCAATCGAACTCTACAGTGCACGCAATGAACATGTGACTAAACAGACCAGCCGACATCAAGTGAAGCCAACAAGACTACAAAATGAAAGCTGAAATGACGACCAACACTCTAATAGAGTGAAGAAGAGCATCAACATTCCACGCAAGGAAACAAAAATCCACATAAAAGTGGTCAGGCTTGGTCCGCTGACGAGAGTAGTGCCTGGCAAATAAAGCAAAAACTTACTTGAAATACTCAAAAGCAAATAAATGACAAAATCAAGACCAAACGTCAACCAGTTTTGTGTATACAGCCGGCCGAAAAAACAGGCCATTTCATCGGATAGTGTGCGATGTGCTGCACTTATTTCACAAACAAATCGACAGATGGGCCGAGTATTTTGAAGAGTTAATGAACAGACCCACTCCACCCGACCCCCCAGACATCCAGCCAGCAGAGACTGACCTAACCATCAGCTGTGACAGACCCAGCCAGGAAGAGATCAGAAGAGCAGTGGCATTTTTGAAGAACGGCAAAGCAGCATGGCCTGATGGCATCCCAGCGGAGGCTCTGAAGCAGACCTAGAGACAACAGTAGAGCTGCTGTACCCACTGTTTGGAAAGATCTGGGAAGAGGAGGTGATGCCGGCTGACTGGAAGGAGGGGTACCTAATCAAGCTTCCCAAGAAAGACGACCTCAGCAAGTGTTCCAACTAAACAGGAATCATCTTGCTGTCAGTACTAGGAAAGGTCTTCAACTGGATCATCCTGGAGACAATGAAGAGCTCCATCGACCCCCAGCTGAGAGACCAGCAAGCAGGATTCAGGAAAAACCGATCATGTACAGACCAGATCACCACTTTCAGCCTCATCGTGGAACAGTCTCTGGAGTGGAGCTCCCCGCTGTAAGTCAACTTTGTGGATTATGAGAAAGCATTTGACAGTGTGGACCGAGAGACTTTGTGGCAACTCCTATGACACTATGGTGTACCCAAAAAGCTCATCTGCCTGATCAAGAGCAGCTACGATGGCATGACATGTCACGTGATCCACGAAGGGCAGTTTACCAGGGAGCTCCAGGTCAAAACCGGCGTCAGGCAGGGGTGTTTGCTGTCTCCATTCCTCTTCCTACTGCCATAGACTGGGTCATGAAGAGGACCACTGAGCAGAGAAGAAGCGGAATACAGTGGACACTGTGGACACAGCTTGACGACCTCGATTTTGCAGACAACTTGGCTTTACTGTCCCACACTCATCAACAAATGCAGGGCAAGACCACGAGGCTTGCTGACATCTCGTCCCAAGTGGGCCTCACCATCCACAAACAGAAAACAAAGACTATGAGGCTGAACGCAACCAGGGAAGAACCAGTCTTGCTTGCTGGCACCCCGTTGGAGGAGGTGGAGTCCTTCACCTATCTTGGGAGCATCATCGACAAAAAAGGCGGCACTGATGCAGATGTCAGAGCACGAATTGGTAAAGCAAGAGCAGCCTTTCTCCAGTTGAAAAAAGTGTAGAGTCCTAGAGAGCTGTCTCAACACACCAAAGTCCGGATTTTCAACTCAAACGTAAAAGCAGTTCTTTTATATGGAGCAGAGACTTGGAGGTTGACAAAAACCACAGTCAAGAGAGTACAGATCTTCATAAACAGTTGCCTTAGAAGAATCTTGAAAATCCACTGGCCAGAGAAGATCAGCAACGTCAGACTCTGGGAGAGAACAGAGCAGATAACAGCAGAGAATGAAATTGGGTGAAGAAGATGGGGATGGATTGGTCACAGTCTGAGAAAGCCAGTTTCCAGTATCACTAGGCAGGCATTGTCATGGAACCCCCAGGGAAAGAGGAAAAGAGGCAGGCCGAGAAACTCTTGGCGTCAAGACCTCCAAGCAGACATCAAGAGACTGGGAACCACCTGGAGTAAAATCGAAGGAAAAGCACAGGACAGGAGTCGCTGGAGGTCTCTCGTTGACAGCCTATACCCTGGGAGGGGTGACAGGCGTAAGTAAGCTTTGTGTCAGAAACATTGTATAACACGCGTTCAGTGCTTTTACGTCACCATCACTGCCTGATTCTTATGAAGTTGAGGAGTCTTACTTTTGACATTTTTTTCTGCAATGAATTTGTGTTTTCGAAAAAGCTGAAGAGGTACAAAGCTGGCTAGTGAACTCATGCAATGTCTTTCTCCAAATTAGCTACCTTTATATTTTCAAGCTTGTACGTAAGCAAACTTCAGAGATTTTCGTGTTTACATACATACACACACACATACGGTCTTCAGGCCAAAAGTACATTCAACAGCGAGGTTAGAGTAGCTAGATGTGATGTAAATTTTATCCAGAATCTGAGGCCCGCCCACCCCTGACATCTACTGAACGCGCTCTGACCAGCCCTATCTCAGAGTCTATATATTTTCAATAAGATAGACAAAAAAGTCGATTATGAGATTAAAACTCTTTCAAAAGTTGTCTTAAGAAATTGAATTATGTCTGACCTCCCTTTATGCAACATACATCACTGGTACTGCTCATGAAAGCTCACATTTTAGAACCGAGCACTCATGATCTATGTTCTGTAACAGGGGTCAGACATAATTTAATACCCATTTATCCCACTGTTGGCAGATTCCTTTGACCTTTATAAATTTCCTTTCAGTGTGGTAATCACATGAGTACAGTGTGTGTGTGACCTATGTGTATGTATCATGTGAGCATGTTTTTGGGCTCGCATGCGAAGCAAAAGTGAGTCTATGTCTGTCGTCCGTTGTCCTTGGTAAACTTTAACGTTGGCATTTTCTCGGAGACTATTCAAGCTACAGTCTTCAAACTTGGCCCAAGGATACTTTGTGGCAAGACCTTTCTAAACATACCAATTTCAGTGACCTCTCACAAAGGTCAAGGTCACAGGGGATCAGGATATCTATCAAAAATAGCTATTTTGGGACATAATTTATTTTTTCTCAAATACTAGTAACTATTCACAACTTCAAACCCAAACTTGATACAAAGATACCCGATGGTAAGACCTTTATACGCACACTAATTTGGTTGATCCATTGGAAAGGTCAAGGGTCAATAGAACTCAAGAAATAGGTCCAAAATCACCATTTTTTTTTTTAAATGTTTTTTTCTCAAATACTATTCACAACTTCAAACCCAAACTTGGTACAACGATACCTGATGGTAAGACCTTTCTATGCATACTAATTTGGTTGAGCCCCTGGAAAGGTCAAGGGTCACAAGAGCTCAAGGAATAGGTCCAAAAGCGCCATATTTTGACAAAATATGTTTTTTCTCAATTACTATTCACAACATCAAACCCAAGCTTGCTACAGAGAAACCTGATGATAAGACCTATCTATGCATACTAATTTGGATGACCCCTCGGAAATGGTCAATGGTTACAAGAGGTCAACAAATGTGTATAAAATGCCAATAATTGTAGTTATTATCAACATTTTTGCAGACTTTTTAATCACATTTGGCACAAAGGTAGCTGATGATAAGACCTTCAATGCATCCTAATTTAGTTAACTCGTCACACAGGTCAAGGGTCACGGAGGTTTCACAGATGCGTGAAAACTGATTAAATTTTGAGAAAACATAAATTTTGTTAGTGCAGAAGCCATCCCATTACTTATTGTCAGACATGTGTGGATCGGTCATACACGTGAGCCATAAGGGCTTTGCTTGTTTCTGTCTGTTTTATGCGTGTATGTATCATTTGTGTTTGTATGGTGTGTATTTGTATCATTTTTATTATATTGGATGTTCATGTGTATGGTGTGTGTACTGTGTGTGTACAGGCCCATCCTGGTGAGATCCACATACTGATGGCTGTTGTCGAGTACCGCACGAAACTTCACCAACCAAGACGTGGAGTGTGTTCCACATGGCTGGCAACCTTGACCCCAGGACCTGAGGTCAGGGTACCAGTGTGGGTCAAGTCAGGGACCATAGCCTTTCCCAAGGACACTGCAGCCCCCATTGTCATGGTGGGGCCCGGTGAGTCTTGTTGTCATTGAGCCATGTTAGTGTTGTGGGGGAGCGCCTGGTGAGTTGTAGTTAGATAATAGGGGCCTGGTGAGTGGTAGTTAGGCCGTGTTAGTATTGTGGAGGAGGGGCCTGGTTAGTGGTAATTAGGCCTTGTTAGTGTTGTATAGGAGGAGCCTGGTGAGTGGTAGTTGGGCCGTGTTAGTGTTGTATATGAGAAACCTGGTGAGTGGTACTTGTCATTTTATTGGGGGGGGAGGGGGGGGGGGGTTGCCATGGGGGCACCTGGCAAGTGCTAGTTGGGCCATGTTATTGTTTGTTTATAGGAGGCCTGGTGAGTGGTAGTGGGCCATGTAAGTGATGTAGAGGAAGGGCTTGGTGAGTGGTATTTAGGACAGTGTTAATGTTGTGTATAAACCCAAAGGTCTTTGGGCCCGTGACGGTCACAGTGGTTCCGCACATGGCTGTGCGCAGGCCCACGACGACCGTCGTGGGCCCAAAGACGTTTTGCTACTGGGGAAGAGACTGTTGTATGGGAGGGGCCTGGTGAGTAGCAGATGGGCCGTGTTAGTGTTGCATTGGCTGGATCTGGTGAGTGGTATTTGGGCCGTATTAGTGTTTAGAAGGGCCAGGTGTTATGGCAGGGACCAGGTGTTGTGTAGAATGGGCCAGGTGTTGTACTGGAAAGGCCAGTTGTTAAGCCTTATCATTCGGAATACACCAGTGTGTGAAATAATTTTGACTAAAATAGTTCAAGGGTGGCGCCAGAATAGCTTGGTGCCTCTAGGCGCCAAGCTATTCTGGCACCACCCTTGAACTAAAGCCATTGGTCTGTATCCTTATCTGTAACAGTGTAAGTACTATAATGTAGCTTGCATATGGCAGTGTACAAATTTGAAGGGTTAAGCTTCAGTATGATATGGGTTAAATAGGAGAAGCCAGGAGTCATATAGAATGGGCCAAGCCGGGTTTTATATAGGAGTATATATATAGGTAGCATCAAATGTGCAGGAAAAGGGCCTGAATTTTACAAATGAACTTTTTTGTATGACTGTTTTTCTTGTTTGTTTCCTGTCAGTTGTTTGATATCCATTCATGCTCAACTCATTGTTTTGGACAGGCACTGGTGTGGCGCCTTTTCGAAGTTTTATCCACGAGAGAGCAGCCTCTGGTATAGGGGGTAAGTGTAAATGACTGGCATATGGTGTCTGTGGTATAGGCTGGTCTGTCAAGGGTGTGTTTGGGTCCCCTGCCAGAGAATAACCCAACAAAGAAGTAAGCACGCTTGGCGTGTTTCCTTCTTTGTTGGGTGATTCTCTACATTTTACACGCTTGGCCATCACCGTTTCGGTCTGGTTTGGCCATGGTTATGCCCACTACTCACCCTCATGTCACCTGGTGAATGGCATCCCTGGTATAGGCTGGTCTTACGAGGGTATGTTGCATCCCCTACCAGGTTTTGCCACTGCTGTGATGTGTTGCTATGCGGTGATGTTTTCTGTCACATGAACAGGTAACTGGCTCTTTTTTGGATGTCGTGGGCGGGAGAGAGACTTTCACTGCCGTGATGAATGGTCACGCTTTGTTGACAAGAACTTGCTGCATCTCTTCACGGCTTTCTCACGTGATCAGGTATGACAGACATGTACTTTCTTCTTCCTATACCCCTTTTCATCCTGATCCTCCCATTGCTTGAAATAAATTTGACTGATAGTTCAAGGGTGGTGCCAGAATAGCTTGGCGCCTGAAGCACCAAGCTATTCTGGCACCACCCTTGAACTAATATGCGTGATGTATCTCCTAATCTGTAATGTAGCCTTCACAGAGCATTAACCAAATTTGTTAAAAATCAACCTCAGGATGTAATGGGTTAAGCGAAGTATATATTAAACTGGAAAAGTCTGACGTCAGATTGCACTTTGTGGATAGGACCTTGACGTATCTCTTTGCGCCTTTCTCTCATGATATCATGTGTGATAGACATGTCCTTTCTTCTTCCTGTCAAGACATTAACTCATTCACGGCCAGCCGCATCCGGATGCGTGGCTTGTGCCGCGCATCCGGGTGCGGCTGGCCGCGAATGTGTTAATCCATTGTGCCCTGACACCCTACAGCAGGAGATGGATCAACCATGGTAATTCAGGGGTAGTGCCAGATGAGCTTGGCGCCGTCAGGCACCAAGCTTATCTGGCACTACCCTTGAATAATCATGGTCGGTCTATCTCCTGCAAATGGTACATAGTCGCCAGGTAATACCTTCAAAAGTTGGAAATGCAGCCTTGGGGTTAAGTGTAATGTATGCCCATCGTTGGCAATTTGGTAGAGTTGGCACCCCATGCCAGTAACACTTGCATAGTAGTTGTGTGTGTGTGTGTGTGTGTGTGTGCAGCAGGAGAAGGTGTATGTGCAGGACCAAATCAAGGAAAATGCATCTCTCATCTGGAAACTTCTGCATGAACAGTCGGCTTTCTTCTACATTGCTGGGTAATTACACATGTGACTGAGTGTGTCTGTTGTACACATTGCAGGTGTAACAGTGTTTTTTGTCTGTAATGCACATTACATACGTGACTGTAATGGGTGCAATGCACATTACACATGTGACTGTGATGGGTAATGTACATTGCACATGTGTATCTGTAGTGCACTTTGCACGTGTCTGTGACATATGTCTGTAATGCACATTACGCTTGACTGTGATGTATGTCTGTAGTGCACATTACTCGTGTGACTGTGATGTGCCTCTATTATGCAAATTACCTGTGTGACTAGAATGTGTAGTTATATGTACCCAGGTGATTAAATTTTCTCTTCTTTGACATGTATAGCAAGCAAGTGAATATGATGATTTTGCTTGATATATAGGGTTTCTTACATCAGTGTTTAGGTTATACTGAGAATCTCACTTGAGTGGTTTTAAAACATTATCATACAAGGAAAAGTGAGTAGGATAAGGTTTTAAGACCATGAGAGTGAGATTATTTAGAGAAAGCACATATCTACTTAATCAGACGAAGTCGTCCGCGCAAAGTTGACACTGAATTGGTTACACAGTCATCTGCCCGTGTTCAGTCTCGGCCTAATCAGTCACAAAGCAAAGGACTGAAGGCAGAGATAAAGTTTTGTTTGGGACTGGGTACATAACCTATTAAGTCAAATTTTGCTTCATATAGTGCCAGTAACCGACACGTAACTGCTCAACCCAGATCAAAATGTCCAAGGTGACTGCTGAGAACATTTTGATTCAGGTCTTGTAATCACATCTGCCAATTATCAGCACTATATCAAGTAAAATGTTGCCAATATTATATAATATTCATAATGCATATCACAATTGTGACTGTTATTTTCAGCAACGCTAAGCGGATGCCAGATGATGTTCGTGCAGCTGTGGAATCCATTCTTCAGACTCATGGTGCCATGACAAAGGACACGGCTGAGCGATTCTTGCTTTCATTGGAGCGGAGCGGACGTTGGCAAGTGGAAGCATGGTCCTGAAGAGACATAGTTGTCATGGCAACCACAGTCAGGTCTTTCACAACTACAATAATAATAATAATGATACCGGTTATTATATAGGCGCTTTTTCCCAATTCGGCGAATGGGCTCAAAGCGCCGCGAACTGAATCCAACATGCACGCTCATGTGACACACACGCATTCACTTTGAAGACACAGTGCAAGACAGACACAGGACATTCACGTGGTGCGAAGGATCAGCTCAGCTACTGAGGTTTCAAAAATTTTGATCGCTTGTATTTGAAATTTATAAAGTGGCTGAAACCGGTACCAAAGTGGAGGGGGTGGAAGAACTGGAGTACCCGGAGAAAGAAACCCCGATAGTCCGCCCGAATTAACGGTGACACTTACTAGAGGAGAAAAATCCAACGCCGAAACCTGGTATCGAACCTCGCACCTTTAGCACTGGTGGCAGGCGCCTTAACCACTGCGCCACAGATAATGCTAGGTTTGCCAGTAATGTACAAAATAATGAAAGTCAAATCTGATAATAATTGCAGTTGTTTATTCTGTGTACATTAACTACACACTAGACATATTTCACAGTATCACAAGAAGCAAATAAAGTGGGTGAAAGGAAAAAGTACTTGCGCTATTTTTTTGGCTGTTATACGATAGCAAAAGTGATTGTGCTGGGCCAGTGGTTGCCCATCCTGCATTGGTTGTCCGTCAATCCCTCAGCTGTCCACATCATCTTTGGTAAAGCTTAACCCATTTAACCCCAATGTCCTACAGCAGGCGATGGATTAATTGACCATGATAATTCAAGGGTAGTGCCAGATGAGCTGGGCGCCTGAATGCGCCCAGCTCATCTGGCTCTACCCTTGAATTATCATGGTCAATCCATCTCCTGCAACTGGCATGTAGTCATTAGGTAACACTTCCAAAATTTGGGAAATGTGGCCCTGGAGCTAAATGGGTTAAGGTTGGCATTTCTTGGAGACTATTCAGATCAGTCTTCAAACTTGTCCCAAGAATACTTTGTCCTATCTAAATGTCTTGAGATGAAGACACTAGCAACCAAAGGACTTGTGATGAAGACAGTATTACAGATTACTTGTGCTGTAGAAGATGTGGCTGGATTACTTGCGATGAAGATAGTAGTGGCTAGATCAATTTTGATAAATAAAATATAGTGGCGGTCAGATAACTTGTAATGAAGACAGTAGTGGCCAGGTTACTTGTAATGAAAACAGTGGCTTTGGGATCACTTGCCGAACTGCCAGAGACAACACTGTTTGGCAGGCCCATCGCACAAGCCCTCGGCGTAGTATCCACGGTGTCCCTTGTTACATGGAATACTGGTGTCTTGACACTCACCATTACGAGCCTCACATGCACTGTCACCACCTGTACATACACAGAAAAACACACATTACTGTGGATAATGGTGTCTAGACATATACCATTACAAGCCTCACATGCTCTGTCACCACCTGTTCATACACAGAAAAACACACATTACTGTGGATAATGGTGTCTAGATATGTACTACTGTCATGCAGTGTGTCCATTTTCGACACTTTTCCCGACACTGATTGGTCAGCACATAAAAATCGCAGGGGGTTTAATGCCCCGTTGCCTATCCTAGAACCATTGCTGTACCTGTCATTTTTAATCAGCTGGCACTACTGTTATCGTGCACAAATCTCAAGTAGGTCTTTTGTCTGAACACTTGGATCAGGGATATTCAGCACCTTACATCATAAATAAACCAAAAAACAACAAGAAGAACAAAATCAAATGGTGGTACACAATAGGGAAATGAAAGAAATGTACTTTATTTCTACATGACACACCAGGGAGCACACTACACGTTCTACACAAACTCTGAACAGAGACAGCTCTAAATTTTCCTTTTTGCATGTCAACACGTACGCTGTTTGTAAAGCTAAGGAAGAGAAAATGGGAAAATAAGTAAAGAAAATATGACAGATGTATGACACTTCAGCTTGTTGAAAAGTTTGATTTATTGCTTAATGCGTGTTTGAACTCGGTAGAGGTTGGTGAAAGATAGCAACAAAAAATGCTTCATCTACGAAATCAAACCTGCATAAAAAAATCAAGCACATTTGCATGACCGGCATGGTGGCATGGTAACCTATGCATAAAAGATTTGCACACCTTTTGTATTTTAAAGAAATAATTCAGTCCGATGTCAGAAATATTTGGCATTATACTTCTGACGTCAGACACAAATTTGAGGCGTCAAATAGTGCATAGACCTGCATGACAATGGCACTGAAGCGTCTGCATTGGGTTACTTCTCGAGTTAGGTTGTGGTTTGTAGTTTTCTGAAGCTGATTATCAGACCTCTGTGCCTTCTGCGCATCAGTGCGATGATTAGCTTCAGAGGACTACAATACCACAATGAAACCCTCAAAGTAACCCAACACAGACAGTTCAATGCCAGATTACAGGCCTCAATTGCACTGTCACCACCTGTACATATACACAGAGAAACACACTTTACAGTGGCTACTGGTGTCTAGGCATGCCACTAAGGGCCTCACATGCACTCTCCCCACCTGTACATACACACACGTCTTACAGCGGATATGCCACCACTTGCACACATGCACACACACAAACACATGCACATTTGTTACAGCCGATGTTGTCCTGACACACCGATGCAGGCCTCACACAGTCACTATCTGTACACACGCACACACACACACACACACACACACACACACAGAAACACACATTAGAGCAGATACTGGTGTCCTGACACACGCCACTACGGGCCTATCGTGCACTGTCACTGCCTGCACACAAAGACACAGTATGTCTGCAGTACCAGGGCTATCTGTTGTACTCAGGGTATCTGCCTACCTATCTGCAGTACCTACTAATATCCACCCACCTGTCAATCCCAGGCGTACACAACACTGGCGGTGGGCTGGACCCTCGCACAGCCCTGCCTGGCGGTAGTACCCCTCTCCACACGGGTGGACGGTGCAATGTCCACCTTGCCAACGACACGTCTGGTCCATCAGTCCTGCACACAGCGAAAGCATGACTTCTATACACATATATGCATGTTTGTGTGTGGTTGGTGAGTATGTGGATACTTGCATGCGTGTGTGTGTGCGTGTGAGAGAGAAAGAGAGTGAATGCTGTGATTACCTTGGATGCCGATGGTCATGAGCAGGGCAGTCAGTACACACACACCCACGGTCTCCATGGACACTTTGGTCACTTTGTGGATGGAGGCGCTGTGTTTAGTGCAAGTTAGTTATCGTCGTATAGATAACCAGGTCTATCACACACCAAAGTCCGTGTATGGAGAGTGGTGTTGTCCAAAACCTGGGTACAAAGGGCACAATGCTTTAGGGCAAAATGTTGAGGACTGAGGCAATACACTGCGCCCTTACTTTTAAGTACTGCAGCTATTCACAGCGGCAAATGATAATCCATCATTTCCCCAGTATTATTGTAAGCACTGTTGCCAATGACAGCAGCGACTGATGTACCATTATCATTTTATGCAATAAACACCCATGAAGATAATGGCCACGTGAAAAGGCAAGTGTCATGTGGGATGTCCTGATTGTGATGAGAGAGCCGATAATGAGCCCCCCTCCCTTCTGTCGGTCCAGTAATAGAGTATTAACTGTATTATCTGAACCCTGTTGTGCCCGCAGCCACCAGTGCTGTAAGGTCATGCATGTAGGAACTTAAAGAGCTCCGAACACACTATGAATTTTACTGACCTGTATATGACACCAACTCTTCCATCATTGAGAATGTCTACATTTTTGTTAGTTGCCACGGAGGCACCTGTTCATATGCGGCAGGAAAGAGGAAAGGGGGGGGGGGGGGGGGTGTTTACTTAGAGTTCAGTTTTCCTGTGTAAAATTCATAGTATGAATGGCATTCTTTAACTCATTCAGCCCGACGGCCTTATTTCCCAAATTTGGGCGGCATCATCTGACAACTATGCACCTGTTGCAGGAGATGGATGGACCATGATAATTCAAGGGTAGTGCCAGATTAGCTTGGCACCTGTCGGCGCCAAGCTAATCTGGCACTACCCTTGAATTATCATGGTCCATCCATATCCTGCTGTAGTGCATTAGGATTGAATGGGTTAACCCATTCAGCCCTGACACAGTACAGCAGGAGATGATTCGACCATGATAATTCAAGGGTAGTGCCAGATTAGCTTGGCACCACCACTTGCAATGAGTTTTTGCCACAAAAAGATTTTGCGCTATACAAGAACCATTCATTATTATTATTTATTATTATTATTAATTATCATGGTCAATCCATCTCTGACAAAATTAGTGTATACATATTCTCATGTTAGAATGAATATAACACTGTTTTTTTGTAAAGTCAAGGTTTGCTGTACCCGATGTGAATGCACTGTGGAAAATGATTGGTTGGTTGTACATTGTTGCCAATGTCCCTACAAGACTTGCTTGCAATGCTTGTGAAAAAAATGAATAGAACATTTCATTGCAAAAAAAAAAAAAAAAGGAGTCATGCTAGGGTGGAAAAAATAAATCAAAGGAAAAATTAGTGTGTTGATTTTTTTTTTTAAACCAAAAGATAGAAGTGTTGTTAATTTTGATACATACAATCTTGTTATAAGCGACATTTATTGCAGTACAATCATACAACTCATGATGAGAAAGTGAACATTTACCACAAAACAAGCACGGCACAACCATAATACACCTAATCTAAAAGATGTAAACATTTTACCACAAAACATCATAACATGTAGTGATGTACAATGCATAACCCAGTACACAATGGCCGTCGGGTTGAAGTAGCCTGCAGTGGGTCCACGCATGACTGTGCGGGCCCACTGCAGCCGACTTCGGCCCGATGGCCTTTTGCAAGCTGGGAATACACCTCATGTTGATGATGTAAACACTCTTCCATAAAACACACACATTTAGCATAAGCCTATCAAACTATTGTAAATGACACGTCAACAGACATTTGTGTGAAGCGATGTACATTTAGCAAATCAAGAGAAACACATTTCATCATGGCAAAAATATGCAAAAAACATTGGAATGTAGCCCTTGATATACTGGTCATAAATAATACAATCATTGGACACACTCGGCAGCATACATCTTCCAAAACAATTGCATTTTTGTAGCACTAGAACTGTGAATTAATTTTCTGGTTGCAAGTGTGTTGGTGTATACTGGTATTTTGCTTTTACAAGCAACAAACACTTACTCAGGATATGCCTGCGCTGCATGTGGAAAATAGTTTCACGATTGTAGGGCAGTTGTGTCAATGAACCCATTTAGCCCCGACGTCCTACAGTAGGCGATGAACGGACCATGATAATTCATGGATAGTGCATGATTAGCTTGGCGCCGTCAGGCGCCAAGCTAATCATGCACTACCCTTGAATTATCATGGTCAATGCATTGCCTGCAACTGGTTCATAGTCGTTAGATGACATGCAAAATTTGGCAAATGCGGCCATGGGGTTAAATGGGTTAAGACAAACTTTATGTTTCATTAATGTAGGACATTTCTATCAATTAACTCTTTGATCACTAAAACTATGTTTCAAAATCTATGTGACAAGGGTGACACAACAAAAAATGTAGCTGAATGGCAAGTGGAAATTCAATCTTTTTGTGTGTTTCCATATAGCAGCGTATAATGGAGTAAGGATAAGGAAATAAAGATATCTATTTGCAACGGTAATTGAGCGGGTTTCACCCCCCAAAAAATGGCTGTTATTTTGTAAATGTGACATCACACTTACAGCTGCATGTAAAATCCATTTTTTTTTTAGATAAAAATATCATGTAAGATTTTGTTTCAAAGATCTTAATGAGACAAATTCAAACATAGGTTTCAAATGTATTCAATATGATTTCTGTCACCTAGTACTCCTGGTCATGTTACCTGCTGCTTTTTTCACCTATTTGGTAAAAACATTGCAAAAATATGGGAATTTGCAAATGAAAACACTGGAAACCTACACAGCTGGATTTCTCTCAAGGAGATCTTTAACCCATATCATACTGAGGCTAAAAGCTTCAAATTTGTACACCGCCATATGCAAGCTACATTATAGTACTTACAGATAAAGATATAGACCAATGGCTTTAATTTAAGGGTAGTGCCAGAATAGCTTGGCGCCTAGAGGTGCCAAGCTATTCTGGCACTACCCTTGAACTATTTCAGTCAAACTTATTTCACACACTGGTGTATTCAGAATGATAAGGGTTAAAATGAGATCCTACATGATATGTTTATCTTGAAAACTCGCAATGGTGTTTGTTTTCTCAAAACACATTACCGATGGTATTACAACTAGGAAATGTTTCTTAGCTAGTCTAATTTTAGCCCAAAAATTGTTGTGTACGATAATGGCCATGATGGCAGGAGAGGGGCGCCATAGGTTAGGCGGAAACCCGGTAGCCTCCCTTCCGGTTCAACCACGCATGTGCTCAGTGCTCAAATCACCAGTCAGTTTCTTCGCTAGTCGCGTGAGGTTGTGTACGCCTGTGGCTCCTGCATTCGTTGGCTTCGTTCACTGCTTCGACTTTCTACTGTGTGTGAGAGATTGTGGCCTTTGGGCTGGGACGCTTTCATGTGTGCGTTGTTTCGAGAGGACTTCCTAACAACGCTGGTGAGCTTGCTCACTTTCGGCCGGTCGCCTTCAACTTCTGGTGCCCTTGGGGTTCATCCTTGGCCTACCTCGGGGGAAGGCCTGGTTCGGTGGCGGACGGCGCGTTCCTGGTCTTCTCGGGTGACTGTCGTCTCTGCGCCTGGCACCGGTCCCTTCGTGGCCGGTCGGAGCGGGTTGGCGCCTTGGGAGGACGGCCTCGGGCTTCACCGCTGACACCGCTCTTCGTTCCTCTCCTTTCCCAACATGGCGAGGTATAATCTCGGTCACTGCTTCCGTACGGCGCTCAGGGAGGGTTTGAGCGCCGCACGCCAGCATACGCCGTATCTCCTTCGTTCGTTTCGCGCGTTTCGTTGCCTGCCGGCTGCGGCAGGTTCGATTACCTTCACACAGATTGTTCTGTTTTGTGTTGCAGTTGGCAAGTCCGCACCTGTATCAGATGTGGACAATTCCAGTGGCCGAGCGATGGACACGAGGTGTGCCTGCCCTGTTCAACCTGTACATCTTCCCAACCGTGCCTGGTCTGCGCCCCCTGGCGGGAAGAACAATGGAATCAGCTATGGGGTTTCTACCGTGCACTTCCGACGCCAGCACGTATACAGGGCCATACACCGGTAAGAACCACAGACCCGACTAGTGGGTATTACCTGGTGAGAGGACAGTCTACGCCGCGACTTACACCGCGAGCCCGTCCTCCTGGGCCGGCAGCGAACACAGACCCGACTAGTGCGCGCTGTCCGGTAGCAGAAACTAGTACTGAAGTTTCAGTCAGGCCCTCTTCCTGGAACAATATGGACACGCCGGTAATCACCACAGACCCGACTAGTGGTGCTTATCAGACGTTAGAACGTTCTCCATCGCGACTTCGGTCGCTAGCTCGTTCTACTACACCGGCAGCAGGTACAGACCCGACTAGTGCACACTGTCCGGTTCCGCCGATCCTTTCGGCGCGAGACAAAGTACAGGTACAGGCTTCAGTTCCGGTAGCGGTCTCGGCACAGGAGATGCCCGCTTCCCAGCAGAAGGATACTCCTCCTCCACGCATCGACAGAGTTCGGCGTTCAGGTACGGACCGGTACTCACCTCGTTCCAGAGAGCAGAAGCACCGGACGGTCTCCCGCTCTTCTCGCCATCGTTCACCCTCCAGGGACAGGTCACCGCGGCATAGGCATGCCTCCAGATCTTCCCGTACCAGTAGGCCATCGCGGACGGTGTCCGGGGTCGGATCTCCGCACGTGGTTCGTCGGTCCAGACCGCATTCCCCAGATGTGAGACATTCTACTCGGAGAGCGCGCCAATCGTCTACTCCACCCTCCAGGCCGTCGTCGTCCAGAGTCAGTCGACGCTGCCGCCGCCAATCCCGTTCTAGGAGTCCCCGCTCCCGCCGTGAGCCCTCCCAGCGGGATAGGAGGTCGCCTCGACGCTACGCTCATCGTTCTCGCTCTGGGTCTCAAGTAACCTCCCCGGTCCGTTCGTGGCGTCACCGCTCCGTGAGACCTTCTCCGGCCAAGGCCTCGGTCACATCCCGGCTCGTCGCGGAGGCTGCGCCCACACTCTTAGCACGAATCGGCCCCACCCACCTCGCTCTGCATTTAGAGGATGACGCGCTCAGCCTTGCGCCTGAGGACTCAGTTTCGGCTTTACTTCGGGACGACAGCCCCGCGCACTCTATCACGGCGCCCCCTGACGTGGATCAAGATGAGCAGGAACAACATCCGTCAGCAGTGGGACACAGGTTGGAGACTCTGCGTGCCCTGGACGAGGCTGCTAACATCATCTCGGCGTGCCTGACGCCGGAAGACTGTCCTCCTTCTCCGCCTGCGAAGAAGAAGGCCGCGGCCTATGTAGATGCGGAACACCATACCAAGACTTTTAAAACTCTTCCTCAACCTCCGGGTTTCAGCAGCCTACGGGACGCGTTCTCGGCTCGACTCGCGCAGGGACACTTGGGCGCCGCTGGATTCTTCAATGACTCTAAGTGGCCGGCGGACCTACACGTTTTTTCGGCAATCTTGGTACGCGGGACATACTCAGAGCTTTACCTGCGCACTACCCAAACCGGACCCAGCTGCTTGGGCCCTGGCGGCTATTCCGGCACGGACCCCTCTGCTTCCAGGAATCGATCAGACAGGTAATCTCATACGCAACGCCTTAGCCTCCGCGGGATTTCTTGACCTTCTGACTCAAGCCATGGTTCGTCGCGTAGAGGAGGCTTGGCATCCGTCCCTTACGCCGCTGCTGGGGGATCTGCTCGCCCTGGCCGTCTCTGGTAACCGGGCCTCCTACCACACCTGTGTCAACGCTATGGCTGCGGCGGCCAACTGTGACCTTTTGCGTCGGGATTTCCTCCTCCGCTCCTGCCCTCTCCCCAATGACCTAAAGCTCCAACTTCGTCAGGCGCCCCTTGGTGGAGAACTTCTCTTTGGCCCCACTTGGTTAGCGGTTAAAGAGGCAAACAAGGACACCTGGCCAAGTCGTACAGTACTTACTCCCTTTCAGCATACCCGCAGGACCCAGGGTCGCCCCCTGCGGGCGGCTAGACCCGTTTCCCGGCCTTACACCAGAGGTGGACGTCTCCCCCCCAGGCCCCCTGCCTTCCCCCGTACCCGTCCCACTGCAGGATCCTCTTCGGCCCCCGCTTCCAGGACCTGGCCCAAGCCTGCCCGACGCCCCGGGCGGGGCAGGGCCTTCTGACGTTCTCCACCTTCGGGCTCCGTCGACCGCGCTGGGACTTTCGGTCGGCGGGAGGCTCGCACGGCACAGCGCCGCCTGGCGGGCGCTGTTCCCGGACGACCCCTGGATTCTTTCAACCATCTCCCTCGGTCTGCGGATCTCCTTTCGGTCCCCGCCCCCACTGCAACGTACTCCGGCGTGGACCTTGGTTCCGACAGACCAGCTCAAGGCAGACGCTCTGCGCAACGAGGTGACCGCCCTACTTCGGAAAGCAGCGACAGAGGTGGTGACGCGTCTCGACTCCCCAGCTTTCTACAGCCGGCTGTTTGTAGTTCCCAAGCCGGGCGGCAAGTGGCGTCCTGTGATCGACCTGTCCGCGCTCAACAAGTTTATAGTAGCTCCACGCTTTCGCATGGAGACAGCTCGGGCCCTGCGTGCCTCGGTGCAACCCCTCGACTTTGCAATCAGCCTGGACCTCGCGGATGCTTACCTGCACGTGCCCATGCACCCAGCGTCCAGACGTTATCTACGCTTCGCCTTCGAGGGTGTGGTATACCAGTTCCGCGCACTTCCCTTCGGCCTCAACCTCAGCCCATGGGTCTTCACACGCATCATGGACGCAGTGGTAGCCAAAGCCCGTCGGACCTCCACGAGCCCCACATCCAACTACCTGGACGACCTGCTCCTGAAGAATCAATCCTCTGCCGCCTTGGAGGTGGACCGGGATGCCTTGCTTCAGCTCCTCAAGACGCTGGGCTTCATAGTCAACTTCGGCAAGTCCGACCTCGTGCCGTCACGCCATTTCGTCCACCTAGGCATGGAGTTCTACACTGACCGCAATATCGTCCGGCTGCCCGAACCCCGCATTCAGAAGCTGGCGGATCTAGCTCGGCAGGTATCCCAGAAGTCTTCGATTCCCGCCAGGCAGTGGCTTCAGTTGCTGGGGCTGATGAGCGCTGCAGCAGACCTTATTCCGTTAGGACGTCTCTACTCCCGGCCGCTACAGTTGCACCTTCTGCTACACTGGCGTCCGTCGACCTCCGACCTAGAGTCTCCGGTTCCGATTCCTTCGTTGCTCCGTCCTCACCTTCTACGCTGGGCGGACCCACTCTGGCTCGCAACAGGAGTGCCGCTGTTCTCGCCTCCGCCCTCCCTCTCCATCTGCGTAGACGCGAGCCTCTCCGGTTGGGGAGCACACCTTCTACCCTCCTTCGAGACGGCCTCCGGCCGGTGGGACCTGGATCTCCGGGACCGACACATCAATTGGTTGGAACTGGAAGCCGTCTGGCAAGCCCTTCGTGTGTGGGAATCTCGCCTGCTTCACCGGGAGCTACTGGTGTTGTCGGACAACTCTACGGTCGTCGCCTACATCCAGAAGCAGGGTGGAACCCGCTCCCCATCTCTCTGCATCCTCCTGTACCAAGTGCTCCGGTGGTGCGAGGATCGGGACATTTCTCTCCGTGCTCGACATATCCCGGGCCACTTGAATGTGCTGGCCGACTCCCTCTCCCGTCGCGGTCAGCTACTGCACACCGAGTGGTCACTGCGTCCAGACATCTTTCGGATGATCGGCGCTACCTGGGAGTCACCCATGATCGACCTCTTTGCCACGAGATGGAATCGCCAACTCCCTCTGTTCGTCTCGCCGATTCCAGACCCCTTGGCCTGGGCAGTGGACGCCCTCTCCATCTCCTGGGATGGACTGGTCGCCTACGCCTACCCACCCACGGTCCTCATCCCCAAGGTTCTTCTCAAGCTCAGGGGCAGCAACACTCTCCTGTTTCTGGTGGCCCCGTTTTGTTGGACCAGGTCGTGGACGACCGACCTCCTGAATCTGGCGACGACCCCCCCACTACAGCTACCCACTCCACAAACGATGCTCAAGCAACCGCGGCAGACGCTGTACCATCCTTGTCCAGAACGTCTCCTCCTCCACGCCTGGAGGTTGTCCGGCAAGCCCTCTCCGCTAGAGGCTTCTCAGGTGCGGCAGTGGACGCGATCGCTACAGCCCGCAGAGCCTCGACCAGACGAGTTTACGAGGGCAAGTGGAGAGTTCTCAGCACCTGGTGTGACGACAGACGCCTCTCCCCCACCGAGTTGACAGTCCCTCAGCTGGCGGATTTCTTCCTCTGGCTTTTTCACGACCAGCGTTTAGCTCCCATCACCATTCGAGGTTACCTGGCCATGATCGCTGATACTTACAGGCATCTAGGACGTCCCGACCCGGGCGCCTGCAAGGACCTCGCCGATCTGATGGGCCATTTCGGTCTGCATCGTCCCGCTCTACGTACACTGTTACCACGTTGGGACCTACCTTGGGTCCTTACTTGGCTCAACTCGGCCCGCTTTGAGCCGTTACAGCTGGCGAGACTACCGGACGTGACGCGGAAGACCTGCTTCTTGCTAGCCCTCGCCTCAGCCTCCAGAGTCAGTGAGCTGCACGCCCTCTCTACTCGCCCCAACTGTTTACAGTTCCGGACGGACGGTTCGGTGCAGCTGCTTCCCGACCCGACCTTCCTAGCCAAGACCAGATCTCCACTCGTGGCACCACAACTGGTCACCATACTACCTCTCAGAGAACCACGCTCCGATCGAGAGTCCCGGCAACAGGACCCAGTTCGAGCGTTACGTGTGTACCTGCGCCGGACCAAGCCCCTCCGCAGGGGACGCACCCGCCTTTTTCTTCCTCTGTCCCCAGGTAGAAACGACATCTCAGCCCAGACTATATCCTCCTGGCTTCGGTGGGTGATACGATCCGCCTACCAGGAACTCGCCCCTGATGCAGCAAAACGCATGAGGATCAGGGCGCACGAGATCAGAGCCATGGCCACGAGCCTCGCATTCGAACGCAACTGTGCGGTCAAGGACATCGTGGCGGCTGTGGGCTGGCGAACAGAGAACACCTTCGCTCGCTTCTACCTGAGGGACCTCTCCGGCCAGCGGCAGACCCTAGCGCTGGTGGGAGACATCGTGGCGGCGCAACACTCCCTCCCGGCGCCCTAGGCGCCGTAAGTATCTTCACTAAAATTAGAGGGAGGTTGCTTGGGGTGGACTCTTCTAGTAGCTTCGATGGCAGGGGTAGGGGCGGTTAGCGGCACCCACCTCCTTTTCGGGATTCTTCCTAGTTGTAATACCATCGGTAATGTGTTTTGAGAAAACAAACGTATTTTTCTTTAAAATAAGTTTTTTTTGAAAAATACTTACCGATGGTATTACTCGAAGGTCCCTCCCACCTGCCCCGCTCGCCGCTGCTCCGCTAAGAAACTGACTGGTGATTTGAGCACTGAGCACATGCGTGGTTGAACCGGAAGGGAGGCTACCGGGTTTCCGCCTAACCTATGGCGCCCCTCTCCTGCCATCATGGCCATTATCGTACACAACAATTTTTGGGCTAAAATTAGACTAGCTAAGAAACATTTCCTAGTTGTAATACCATCGGTAAGTATTTTTCAAAAAAAATTATTTTAAAGAAAAATACGTTTTACCATACAGGTGAAACAACCACAGGTAACCAAAAGTTTGAAACCAAATTGAAATCTATATATATTTGAATTTATCTCATCAACATCTTTCAAATGAGATCCTACATTCGCCTATTGTGAAAACTCTGGATTTTACATTTAACCCATATCATACTGAGGCTAAAAGCTTCACATTTGCATGTACACTGCCATATGCAAGCTACATTATAGTACTTACAAATAAGGATATAGACCAATGGCTTTAGTTCAAGGGTAGTGCCAGAACAGCTTGGCGCCTAGAGGCGCCAAGCTATTCTGGCACTACCCTTGAACTATTTTAGTCAAACTTATTTCACACACTGGTGCATTCCGAAATGATAAGGGTTATTATTGAGGTCTCACTGTTTCATACATATTTTCTACCGATGCAATGAATTCCTTTGTCAAGTCAGTGTTGGGATGTCACAGTTTACTTACACTACTATTAAGAATTTTTAGAACTGTTGCAACTGTTGTATGCACAGAAAGGTCTTATCACCACCTACCTTTGTGCCAAATTTGAGAAGTTTGCAAAAACACTGAAAAAACAAAAATTCGACCAAAATGGGAATTTACACACATTTGTAACTTGTCACCTAAATTGGTATGCATTACATAAGTACGTATCTCTTACCAATTTTAGGGTGAGTTTGAAGTTGCGAATAGCATTTGATTTAAAAAAAAAAAAATGTCAGGGTAGGACAGCTGTAAAAATTAGGAGCAAATGTTATGTTTCATTAATATAGGGCAGTTTTGTACCAATTAAGAGCAAATTTATGTTTTATAAATGTAGAGCAATAGTATCAATTAAGAGCAAATTGTATGCTACAGCAACAAAAGGTGTACTAATTTGTGTCAGAATATAGCGTTCAATAAACTCCCCCCCCCCCACCCACCCAACCCCCCCCCCCCCCCCCCCCCCCCCCCCCCACCCCCCCCCCCCCCCCCCCCCCCCCCCACACACACACACACACACTCATACACACGCCTTGTTTTACTGAAGTTTCTGAGTTGCTTTCCCCATTAATAGGGTCCACAGAACAGCAACAACAGCATTCAACGACAAACATTATTCTATCATTCACTTATACAGTAGTTCTCCTGTGACACACACAGGCAATGACCTGAATGTAATATTATAATACTAACACATAAAATAACACAGTACAACATGGCAGCATAGTTAAAACCCGTATACAATGATACATGATGTTCAATTAACTGACCAAAGGTTGTAGGCCAAATGACGGGCTTGTTCAGATAGCATGTCCGCTAAATCAAGGGGGAACAGTTGCAGTGCATCTGAATTTATCAGTGTTCAGGTCATACTCCATAGGCAATAGCTGACCCTGTCCCCCGTAACCCACCCAATAGGGCCATCCATTATCACTCTGGTGCCATAGATGTTAAATCCTGAACAAACCTACCTGATTACCTCTTAAACTCACAGAACTAAATGACTTTGATTCTCCAGAATCGAAGTCATTTAGTTCTGAGAGTTGAAGAGTTACCGTACATACCGTAATTACATGGAGCTGCATGTCCATAAATAGAGTTTAAGTGTAACATGTACATTGCGACAGCTAGTACACAACTGAAATAAGGGCAAGCAGGTTTCGGCCAGGATCCAAAATCATTTGGGTTCCAGCGGAGTCGGTGACCAAAAACATTTTCGCATTCTTAATTTCTATCTTCTCCTGCAAATTTGCATCAAATTCCCATTTTTCCTTAACTCCCTAACTGCCAGGGCTAGGTGAACGCTAACCAGATGCAAGAGACATAAATCCTCATGAACCCCCGCATTCGCGGGGGCTCATGAGGATTCATGTTTCTTGTTGGTCCTGTGTTCTTTATGCCTATTTCTGGTCCCATTTATATTTGTGTTCTTTATGTGGATGTTGATCAGTGTGCAGTGGTTTCTGACACAAAATTTATGATCACATTCAGTGACGGGGCTAAAGCTTTCTTGAATCTTGAAGTATTAAAGAAAAGTTTATTTTTAAAATGTATGGTAATGAGGTGGAATGTGGACACATGAAGGTATCTTGACGTGATGTAACTACAATGACCTTTTCTATAATGTTTTTCTAAGTGTGTTTCATGGAATGTGGTTTCTTGGTCCTTTGTTTTCAATACTTCATTTAACTGCTTCAGAAAACAAGAACGGCAAAGCCCTCATGGCTTATATAGTCTTCTGCGACGTTAGCTTTTCAAAAAGTCATCAACAGAGCATGTTTTGTGCGTACACATTTATTGACCTCCCTTGACATTTGCGAATGGCTAAATAAGCTTGTATACAAAGGTTTTATCACCAACCGTCTTTGTGCCAAAAGCTTGCAAAATTCTCAATAAAACTAACATTCTATCAAAACACAATTGTTTTTCACACATTTGCTGACTTGTAGCGATTCTTGACCTTTGGATGGGGAGGGGAGGGGGGGGGGGGGGGGGGGAGTCGATTCAACTTTTGCAGCTGGTACGCAGTTGCTAGATGTCACCTTCAAAATTTGTGAAAAGTAGCCATCGGGTTAAACGGGTTAAGTTTATCACAACTTACAGATGATGGACGGCACATGTGCATAGTCTCAGCCAAACAGTACTAAAACACAGTCTTTTGAACAGTAATGGAGGGTGCTCCTATTATGTTTGTCTTTTTCGTTATGTAAGAAAATTCTAACTTCTTCTTTTTTTTAAACCTTATTGAAAAATTGCCTTAACTGATAGTACAACCTGAACACAGAATAGACACTAGACAGTGAAACAAAAACATATACAGCATTACACTGCAACATTCCAGCATACATGCATTCAGTATAAGTATGACCTGAACAAGCAGAATTGACAGCAGTGAAAAACAATTACAGTGTTACACTGTAACATACACATGCACTCACCACAGTTTGATCTGAACACAGAATAGACGACACTGATACAAAAACATGCAGTTACAGTGTAAACATACACATACACATACACATTTCATGACGAGCCGAAAGGCAAATTTCTGTCGTGCCTGGACTCGAACAGACAATAAAGTTGTATTGTATTGTATTGTATACACATGCCTTCACTGACTGTCTACAACATGAACACAGAATTGAGACAAAATAATACTTGGAATAAAAGGGAAGTATGCATGTCTGAGATCTTAGCAGGCAGAACTTTACATTCACACCTGTAGTAACTTAACATTTATACCAGTAATAAGGATAACTTTTCCGTACTGTGTTCTATGTTCATTGTCAATTGTTCAAAAACCAAACAGAGACAAAAACGAGAACAAAATGGAAACACAAGAAACAATAAACAATTTCTGGAAATCAGAATAAGGTCAAATATGCATGTGTTTCAACTAAAATAGTGGATTAAAAGCCCAGACAAACATGCGATACCACATCTTTCCGGGTTTTTAATCCACGTGCAATTTGACCTACTCCTGATATTGTCTATTGCCCTGCAATTTGTGTCTTGCAGAAGTGCAGTTGTCACTTCTGCAAGACACAAATCATACATGGACTACTTGACCCCACTTGACAAAGTACAAGGAACAACAAAAGCACATGACGAGTCACGGTGACAAGATGCTGCTCTTGTGACCAAATTACAACACTTGATAATGTGCAAAGGGCAACAAAAGCACATGAGGAATCATGGTGACAGGAGGCTGATGTGTGGCTAATGTACAACACTTGATAATGTGCAAGGAAGAACAAAAGCATGTGAGGAATCATGGTAACAGGACGCCGCTGTGTGGCCAATGTACAACACTTGATAATGTGCAAGGAACAACACAAGCACATGATGAATCACAGTGACAGGAAACTGCTGTATGGCCCACATCACTTGACAATGTGCACTGAACAACAAAAGCACATGAGAAATCATGATGACAGGATGATGCTGTATGGTCCACATCACTTGACAACCCCAGTAGCAAAACGCCTTCAGGTCCACGACAGCCACAGTGGGCCCGCACACAGCCGTGCATGGGCCCACTGTGGCTGTTGTGGGCCCGAGGACCTTTGGTGACTGGGCCAACGCATGTCACTTGACAATGTGAAAGGATCAAAGACTGGAATGTGTCAGTCGTTTACCATGGAAGATAATGCAACAATTATCAAACTGTTCTGCCATGGCTCTACTGTACACTATAGTACAGCAAACAAACACACCTAGGGTAACTTGTGATAGTGTAGTACATCAGCTTTTGCCGAGCATAACTTGTTTAGAGGGGGTAAGGTTATATTACATCAATTTTTGCTTCATTATATTAACTTTAACCCGCTCAATGCCAAGACATTTTTTAACAGTGCAAGATAGTTACAGCATACTGCAAGATGTTTACATCCTCATGAGCCCCCACTCTTGCTGACACCAGTTTGAATCCATGTTCCTGTGACATCTAGGGTCTTCAATTAACAAAGACTGCAGAAACACAGTCTGTGTTAGCTGGCACTGAACAGGTTAACCCATATCATACTGCGGCTAAAAGCTTCAAATTTGTACACTGCCATATGCAAGCTACATTATAGTACTTACAGGTAAGCATATAGACCAATGGCTTTAGTTCAAGGGTGGTGCCAGAATAGCTTGGCGCCTAGAGGCGCCAAGCCATTCTGGCACTACCCTTGAACTATTTTAGTCAAACATATTTCACACACTTGTGTATTCTGACTGATAAGGGTTAAACAAGAACACCCAGTGCAACTTAATGGTATTTAGAAAGGTAGGTTTATACATCAGTTTCTGCTTAGCGCAATTTGTACGGAAGATTATTGTTTTATATCAGTTTTTGCTTGGCGTAACTTGTATAGCAAGTAGGGTTATACATCAGTTTCTGCTTAGATAACTTGCTTAGATGTTGAAGGTTATTGTTATACATCAGTTTTCACTTAGTGCAACTTTTAAAGTGCAGGTTAGTGTTATACATCAGTTTTTGATTATGGTAGTGAAACTTGCATGGCAGGGTAGAGTTATACATCAGCGTCTACTGCATTACGTTCAGCAAGCACACCTAGTGTAACTGAATTGTATAGAAGCAATACATCAGTCTGTAACACAGCCTGCAGCAAACAAATCACTGACACAAACACACACACTCTCAATGCCATGCCTCTCATGTACAATAATAAAAGCTAAAAAGTACAATAATTGTTTTAAAATTCTTGAAAACAATAAAAGGTTTCCAGTTGTATACTTATGCTGAAAATGCACTACATAAATATAAAAGTCTTGATCGAATAAAATATCATTGTCATTATTTACACACAAAGAAAAATACAAAAAAAATTCTAAACCATCATGACTCTCATGCCGGGCAAATGTTTCAAAAACGGCTGTTGTTCTGTGTCTAGAAAATTCAATAGTGCATACAGATGCCTTTACACACACAAACACAGAGAAGTGACAACACAAACACACAGAGGAGTCTTGACACAAACACACAGGGCAGTGATGACACAAACGCACAGGGAAGTGACAACACAAAATGTTACGATTGTGGTCATTATTCTTTTGACAGCATGTGTGTGTTGATCATAGGAAAGATTTGATATTCATTCGAGTTATTTTGGATCAGAATTATGTAGTAGGATTCATTTTTGTTTTGTTTGGAGAATTGCGGTTGATTTCTGTTGTGTAGCTAAAATGACGTGTCTTTTCATTACATTGTTGTTAAAGTCCGACCTCGTTTGACCTAGAACGTTCTCAAAATGGCGCGATTATTCTAGTGACCTCAAATATGACGTCAAAGTTGTTGGTTACATTTCATAACAATGTATTGAATGCACCTAGATGGTAGTGGAAATTTGTAGTTAATAAGTTTTGGTTACGTTTTCTTTTTTGATTGGTTGTGTTATGTGAATTTGCTGATTTTTCTGGAAATCTGTAATTGTATAAAAGAGGTGTTAGGTAATATGTGTGTATATTTTATGAGAGACGCAGTGTCTCAAAAGTGTTGATGCATTGTAGAGGAGTCAGTGTATCAGTGAGTGGACGCATTTATGGATGCATTGTGCTGAAATTGCATTGCTGCAATAAAATATTGTTGGAACTGTTACTCCAGTGTGGTCGACAACCTTGTGCCACATGTGATGAGTTGCAGCTGAGTGAAGTTTCTTTACAAGAACCCTAAGTGCGTGCGTCTGGTGTGATTGTATCATACTACAACTAGGACGTAACACAAACACACAGGGGAGTGACACCACAGACACACAGGGGAGTGACACCACAGACACATAGGGAAGTGATAACACAAACACACAGGGAAGTGATGATGCAAACACACAGAGAAGTCATGACACAAGCACACAGGGAATTGACAACAAAAACACATGGAAACGATGACACAAACACACATGGAAGTGACTACACAAATCTGAACACTGCTGTACATGGAAACAAACTACTCCCAAACACTTAGCAGGACGGAGGATGACTAGTGAATATGCCATAAAAAGCTTCATCCGATTATGTTGTGAATCTAATATACTGTTAGCATTGTCAACACACATGTACAATATGTTGAAGGGCACACTATTTGGTCATTGCACGATGCACCAAGTTTGTAATAAGCTGTCTACCTATGGGCTGTCACGAGCATTTTTTGTCAAGGTCATTCCCGTAGGAATCACCATTAATCAAAAGTGCTACACACAGCCAAACAGATGGCAACAATAACAATGGTCAGATCTACTGACAGCAGGACATGACTAGTGAAGAGATGGTCATAATACTCCAAGCACAATTTAGCTCTAATGACTGCATGATGTGACTGGTCGACAGATGGACATAATGCTCCCCTGAAACGTCAGATCTAATGACAGCATGATGTAACTGATTGACAGACAGACATAATGCTCCATTCACGCATGTCAGATCTTATGACATCACGGACATAATGCTCCACTCACACTTCTGATCTAATGATAGCACAGTGTGACTGGTTGACAGACAAACCTAATGCTCCACACGTCAGAAACTATGACATCATGATGTGACTAGTTGACAGACGGACAAAATGTTAAACTCACACGTCAGATCTAATGACAGCACAATGTGACTGGTCAACAGACAAACATAATGCTACACTGACACGTCAGATTTAACAACAGCATGCTGTGACTGATCGACAGACAGGCAGCTCCATTCACACATCAGATCTTATGACAGCATAAACAGCATAATGTTACCAGTCGTCAGACTGACATAAAGCTCCGCTAACACACTATAGTTTGTGAGACGCCACATAATAGTCAGATTCACTAACAGCATGACAGAAATGGTGTCTACAGACTACTGATAATTCCTGCAGCAACACATTGTGGTTGCTGATGAGATTCAAAATCACATGGCCTACTCAGTACTGACAAAGTTGTCAGTCCCAGTGTCAGCACAATGGGACTCACAACTGTATGCCATGCCATTGTTACACTCACATATCAAGGTCTCAAAGATTCCAAACTACAAACACCAGATCCACTGTCAGCACAAAGTGACTCCATCCCCAGTAGCAAAACATCTTTGGGCCCACTACGGCCACAGTGGGCCCACGCACAGCCGTGCATGGGCCCACTGCGGCCATTGTGGACCCAAGGACCTATGCTTACTGGCATGTCCATATGCTGGGTTACACTCACAGTCTGACACATGGTTCATGTCTGCATAATGGGTCAATGTGACTCGTGTCCATATTGTAACAGGACTGTCTGCTGGATCCGCAAATAGCCTCAAAATGAACTAAAGAGACATTGTATTTGTACTAATTATTATTATGGGTAACTTCATTTTATTATTTTTTTTTTCTATGACTATTATTTTGTATGTCTGAATTGGGCTATTATGTATGAGGGGTGCTTCATTTTTTTTTTTCATATCACCCTTTTTGGTACACATTTGTGTTCTTTTACCTTTGTAGTTTAATTATTTTGCCCGGAACTAGCATGTTACTATTTTTAGCTTAGCTTTGTTTTAATTAGATAAAGTTGTAAAGAACCAGCAGAAATAAAATGTAAGGTAATCATAGTATATGTTATTTTTCAAATTCTAGCCTTTTAGGATACCGGTTTAGCAAATTTCTGTTAGAGAACAATTATTTTGTTATATCGTTAAACAAATTGATTGGCGGAGCCGCCGTTAGCCCGGGCTGTAGCATTCTAATTTTTTTGAAATTGTTCTGCAAATCGTGCTCATACGATCATGCTGTCGTGTTGGAAATTTTAAAAAAAATTTTAAAAAAAGAAATTTTTGTAAAGTATTCCAACCTCCTGGAGCTAGTGAGTGAGTGAGTCCGCTACACTCTTCCCCTGACTCTTGATGAACCTTTTACAAGTGGCGTTCCCGACAGGATAGGAGCAAACGACAGCATGACAGAAGGCCAGCAACACATCGATGTGGAAGCAGTTGTCGGAGACCAAGGCAACATGGCACCTGGAGCCCAGGGAAATGTTCGAGGACAGGAGAACTCTGTCCTGGCTGGGAATTGGCTGCCACCACCAAAGCTTCCAAAGTTCTCCGTGGAGGATGGCTGCATTGAGCATTTTGCTGCAGAAACGGAGAGAGTGTTGAAGGCATATGGCTTGATGAACACAGTCGGGGTAGAACTCCTACTGCGAAATTTGGAGGGTACAGCAAGAGAAGAGATACCTGAACTGCCAGACAAGGAGAGGGAAAGTCCTGAACAAGTACTCCGTCACTTGAGGCGCATGTTTGGTGACCGACGTACTGGCTCGGAAGGTTAGGGCAGCAGGAGGCACCGTGACAGATGAGGACATCCGGGACCGTTTTGTGGAGAGACTGGCCAACGCACAATTGAGGAGGGAGTTACGGCGCATCAGAGCTAGGAATCCCGACATCACCCTCCAAGAGCTGAGGGAAGAAGCCATACAGTGGTTGGAGGAAGAGGAGGATGATGGGGATGGACAAGAGGAGGTCATTCAGCAAAGCCATGCTGCGTCAACTGAAGCAACCAAGGTTACAGCACTGGAAGCCATCCTGTCTGCCATTCAGGGCTTAGAGCGGCGTCTTGCAAGCTCAGAGGCCTGTCACATGTCGCAACCACAGCAGTCCGTACCCCCACCACAGCGCAACTACAACTGCTACAGATGTGGACAACCAGGCCACTTCAGGCGAGACTGCCCTAAGAAGGCGGGAAAAGCCTAGCTCCTGCTGTCTCAGAAGGTAGCCAAGCAGTAGGGGCTGGAAGGAGGGCTACTATAGCTGGTGCTTGCCCAGTAACGACCGTCGACCTGGGCAAGGTGAAACTCCAGTCCCTGGTGGATACAGGAAGCGAAGTATCAACGATAACAGAGAGCTTCTACAACAAACACCTAGCAGACCACCCATTAACAGAAGCAAACTGGCTGCAGCTTAAAACATCAAATGGATTGGAGATTCCGTACCTAGGTTTGGTCTCGATGCCAGTAACGGCTTTTGGGAGTACGGTGGTTGCCACTCTGCTAGTAGTGAAAGATTCACATGACCCACTAACACTAGAAAGAAAAGAAAAGGTCCCGGGTATATTAGGAATGAACATCCTGCAGAAAATTGTACAGTCCACAACAAAAGATGCTTCTCCACCATGGCTCCAAGCAGTAATACAAGAGGTACGGACACAGGGCAGTTCTGTGCATGGTGTTGCCAGAGTTGCGGGTGCTACTTTTGTACCAGCTGAGTCTATGGCGGCAGTCAAGATAACTAACATTAACAAGCCATCCAACAAGGGACTAATAGCGGAGCCATCAACCTTTCCTCTTCCAGCTGGGCTTATCGTCATTCCAACCCTGATTAGCCCCAGCTCAAACCCTAGCTACGTCAGAGTTATGAATTTAAGTAAGGAAGCTGTAGAACTAACACATCATACCTCCATTGCTGTTCTACATGTTGTAGATGCCATAGAATCTCCAGAGGAAAAGCTGCAATTCACAGTAGAAGAACATCAGGTTAGAGTAGGGAAGTCTGAAAAGAGCTCAATGTCATCTGAAAAGCTAATTAGCTGGTTAGAGGACTTTGAGGGCACAGATGAGGAGAAACAACAACTTTTGGGGGTTCTGGGGAGACATCTTGGGGCTATCTCTGCAGGTGACTGGGATGTTGGCTTCACCGACAAAGATGTCCACCGCGTCAGAACCACGAACGACGAACCAGTCAGTCAGCCACACCGACCTATCCCACCTCATGACTTTAAGGAGGTACGTCAACATCTAGAAGACCTCCTGGCATGTGGGGTGATTGTGCCGAGCCACAGCCCTTATGCTGCACCCATTGTTGTCGTCCGCAAAAAAGATGGCAGCATTAGGCTGTGCGTAGGCTACAGACGCCTCAATCTCAAAACGGTGAAAGACGCCTATCCTCTGCCTCGAATCCAGGAGACGTTTGATTTGCTGGTTGGGTCTAAGTATTTCACCACGCTTGAGCTGGCCAGTGGCTACCACCAAATTGCGATGTCACCCCTCTTGGCTTGACTTCGCGAACGAAGATTCTATAGGGCTTGCCCACGTCGTCTGCAGGCATTTTCGTGGCTGCGGAGGCCAATCCGGGACAGGCAGGTTCGACCGCAGTGGCTGCAAGGGAAGGTCTGGTCAGGGTTCTGAGTTACGACAACTCTGTTTTTTCTTCTAAGCCGCTTGTCCTTAAGGTTAGCTCTGCGAGAGTCCTCAAAGGAGACGGCTGCCTTGTGAATGGTGGAGCGCCAGGTGTCACGGTCCGCAGCAAGCGAAGACCACTGGCGGTGGTCGATTTGGCAGGCACTAAGCGACTTCTTGAGACCGTCTTTGTATCTCTTCTTTGGTGCCCCTCTGTCTCGGTGTCCAGTGGTGAGCTCGCCGAACAGAGTGATCTTGGGTAGGCGATGATCCTCCATCCTGGAGACGTGCCCCGCCCAGCGAAGCTGTGTCCGCAGCAGCAAAGCCTCGATGCTCACAGTTTCCGCCTGTTCAAGGACCTCGACGTTGGTGACATAGTCACTCCAGTGAATGCTGAGGATGGTACGCAGGCAGCGCTGGTGAAAGCGTTTGAGGAGTCGTAGTTGGCTGCGGTAGAGGGCCCAGGACTCGGAACCATACAGCAGGGTGGTGAGGACGACAACTCTGTACACGCTGATCTTGGTGCCTTTTTTCAGCTGTTGATTGTGCCATACCCGCTTGAATAGTCACCCGAAAGCACTGTTCGCTTTTGCCAGCCTGTTGTCCAGCTCCTTGTCCAGCTTGGCGTCTGACGTGATGATGCAGCCAAGGTGGGTAAACTGGTGTACAGACTTCAGTTCGGACTCGCCGATGGTGATTTGGGGAGGGCGATGCTCTTCCTTTGGTGCCGGCTGATGAAGGACCTCTGTCTTTTTCAGACTGACCTCAAGTCCAAAGAGCTGGGCAGCATCTGCGAAGCAGGACGTAATGCGCTGCAAGGCTCTCTCTGTGTGTGCAACGAGGGCAGCGTCATCAGCGAAGAGCAGCTCACGAATCAGTTGGTCTAGGGTTTTCGTGTGGGCCTGCAGTCGTCTGAGGTTGAACAGGCTGCCATCGAGACGATACCTGATGTACACTGCGTCGTCATCGTCGAGGTCCACTGTGGCCTGCTTCAACATCATGCTGAAGAAGATGGTGAAGAGGGTCGGTGCCAGCACGCAGCCTTGCTTCACGCCGTTGCGAATGGGGAATGGTTCTGAGAGGTCACTGTTTAGTCTGACCTGGCCTTGCTGGTCCTCGTGGAGCTGGACGATCATGTTGAGGAACTTTGGGGGACAACCTAGTCGCTCCAGGATCTGCCACATACCTTGCCTGCTCACAGTGTCAAACGCTTTTGTTAGGTCGACAAACGTTACGTACAGCCCTTTGTTCTGCTCGCGGCACTTCTCCTGAAGCTGTCTCAGCACAAAGACCATGTCGGTGGTACTCCTGTTGGCTCTGAAGCCACACTGGCCCTCTGGGAGGTGGTCTTCAGCGATGGCAGGTACCAGCCGATTCAGGAGCAACCTTGCGAGAATTTTCCCGGCAATGGACAGCAGGGTAATTCCACGATAATTAGAGCAGGCAGACTTCTCTCCTTTGTTCTTGTACAGGGTGATGATGACTGCATCACGGAGATCCTTTGGTAGTGTTCCTTTTTCCCAGCAGCAGAGAAAGAGGTCGTGGAGCTTGTTGTGCAGTGCTGGGCCTCCATGTTTCCAGATCTCTGGCGGGATTCCATCAATGCCTGCTGCTTTGCCACTCTTGAGCTGGTGGATGGCTGTGAGGGTCTCTTCGGCGGTGGGCGGTTCGTCCAATTCAACCTTTAGTGGAAGGTGTGGGATTTGGAGGATGACTGTTTCTTGAACAGTGCGTTCAGCGCCGAAGAGGTCCTGAAAGTATTCCGACCAGCGGTTCAAGATGGAGGTATTATCTGTGAGGAGTGCCTGTCCATCAGCGCTTCGCAGGGGACTTTGTACCAGGTGCCTAGGGCCATACACTGCTTTCAGTGCTTCGTAGAAGCCCCTGTAGTCACCGTTGTCAGCGCAGAGCTGGGTCCTCTGTGCAAGTCTGGACCACCACTTGTTCTGGAGCTCTCTAAGCTTGAGCTGGAGACTGCTGCAGGTGAGGCGGAAGGCAGACTTCTTCACAGGGCAGGAAGGCTGGGCTAGGTGGGCCTGGTGGGCGGCTCTTTTTTTTGCTAGAAGTTCCTGGATCTCTACGTCGTTTTCGTCAAACCAGTCTTTGTTCCTCTTTCTAGCAAAGCCCAAGACTTCCACAGAGGATTTTACAATAGCAGTTTTCAGTTGTTCCCAGAGTGTTTCAGGTGAGGAGTCTGCTGGATCAACTGTGTCTTTGAGCATGCGCTGTAAATCGGCCTGAAGGGCAGCTTTCTTGTCGTCACGCTGAAGGCTGGCAACATCAAGCTTTTTCTTGGGAGGGCCCCCTTTCTTGGGTTTCAGCTTGAGGCGGAGCCTGAGTTTGCAGCGAACAAGGCAGTGTGGCACTCTGCGCTGGGCATCACTCTGGTGAGGAGGACGTCACTGCGTTCCCTCTGACGCACTAGGACATAGTCGATAAGGTGCCAGTGCTTGGAGCGAGGATGCATCCAGGTGGTCTTTAGACTGTCCTTTTGCTGGAAAGTAGTGTTGGTGATGACAAGTTGCTGCTCTGCACAGAGCTCCAACAGTAGGCGACCATTGTCATTGCAGTTCCCAACGCCATGCTTGCCAAGGACTCCTTTCCATGCTTCACAGTCTTGGCCCACTCTGGCGTTGAAGTCGCCAAGGATGATGACTTTGTCGTCTGCAGGGGTGCTCTGCAGGAGGCTGCGCAGGTCAGAGTAGAACTTGTCTTTTTCTGCAGGCTCTGCTAGGAGGGTTGGGGAGTACACACTGAGAAGGGTGACGTATTGCTGGTGTCTCAGTGGGAGACGCATGGACATGATGCGGTCGGAGTGACCCGTTGGTAGGTTTTCCAACTTAGTCGCAATGGGGGTCTTCACCATGAAGCCCACGCCTGAGAGCCGTCTTTCTGATGCAGGCCTGCCTGACCAGTAGAGGGTGTAGCCAGCGCCAAGTTCTTGGAGGCTGCCTTCCTCCGGAAGGCGTACTTCGCTGAGCGCGGCGATGTCGATGTTTAACCTCTGCAATTCATGGGCAATGAGGGCGGAGCGACGTTCAGGGCGTCCGCTGTCTGCTGTGTCGAGCATGGTTCGGATGTTCCAGCATGCTACGTTGAGTCCGGTCGTGGTCGTCATGAGAGTGGATCCATTGTTTTTTCTTGTTTTCTGACCGCATGAGAAGATGCCCATTGACCGCGGCTAGCCAACTGGGGTTACGAGGTGATGAGCTTTGGTTAGGCCACCTTTTCTAGGCCCCTCTCCGTGTGGAGCAAGCAGTGCTGTCCCTAGAGAAGGCTGCTTGGTCGTTCAGGGTGTGCCGAGTGACGTCATCCCCAGGTCAACATCAGGCGACCAATATCCTGAACCGCCTGCATGCAGGTTTGAGACTGCGGCTTCCAGTGACATCTTTCACCTGCCGTTTTGCCCCTTGCCCATCGCTACAGGACTTGGAAAGTTCAGTGTCATAGTCCGTGGGCGTTTCCTAAAGCCTGCGCGGTGGAGCTTTTTGGTGGAGTGCAGTGTGCGCAGTACTGGCCCCACCCTTTAAACCCTTGGTTCGTTTGCCATGGCCTAGCAAGCTGGGACGGTGACATCGAGGTCCTCGGGTCGTAGGTTTTATATCAGACTGTCCTTGTCTTAGTCTCTGGCTCAAAAGCCTTCCCCGGAGACACGGGGGCTTTGATGTCAGGGGTTTCCTCCCTTAGCCTTTCCGCAGCCAAGCGGCCAGGCCTGCAAGGCAGCAGGGCACTCGTGGGGGCCGGGGTCGTCTATGTCCCGTGCAGATGTGAACATCTGCCCACTGCCCAGACGGTGACACCAGAGGAGAAAAATCCAACGCCGGAACCCGGTATCGAACCTCGCACCTTTGGCATTGGAGGCAGACGCCTTAACCACTGCGCCACTTCCCCGCGATGTCACCAGAAGATCAGGAAAAGACTGCTTTCACTACACCGTTTGGCCTGTTTGAGTTTACCAGAATGCCCTTTGGGTTGTCAGGTGCGCCCGCCACCTTTCAGAGACTTATGAATGGCGTGATGTCAGATTTTCTGTTTCACTTTCTTCTCGTCTACTTTGATGACCTGCTCATCTATTCCACCTCCTTCAAAGAACACCTGGATCAACTAAATAAGGTCTTACAGCGCTTGGAAGACACGGGCCTGAAAATAAACCTTGGAAAATGTCAGCTACTGAAAAGAGAGGTGAACTACCTAGGCCACAAGGTCTCAGCAGCAGGTGTCAGCTGTCAAGAAGAAAAGACAGGCAGTGAGAAACTGGCCAAAGCCGGAAACTGTAAAAGAGCTGCGATCCTTCTTAGGCTTCTGCTCCTACTACAGACGGTTCGTGGAAGGCTATGCTTCCATTGCTAACCCACTGCACAACCTGGTAAACAACATCACCCAGGAACAAAAGCAAAAGAAAGCAAATCCAAAGACAGCATCCTTGGAAGGGAAATGGCAAGACCGGCACCAAGAGGCATTCGAGAATCTTAAGTCCAAGCTTACAAGTGCTGACGTTCTAGCATACGCAGATCTCTCCAAGCCCTTCATTTTAGAGACAGACGCCAGCCATGATGGACTCGGTGCCATATTGAGCCAGCAGCAACCGGACGGCACCATCAAAGTCATTGCCTATGCCAGTCGGAGCCTCAGACCAACAGAGAAGGTGGAAGCAAATTACAGCAGCTTTAAGCTGGAGATGTTATCCTTGAAGTGGGCGGTAACAGAAAAGTTCAGAGGTTACCTGCTGGGCACCAAATTTGAAGTACTAACCGATAATAACCCACTGGTGCACTTTAAAACCTCAAAGCTTGGTGCCTTAGAGCAGAGGTGGGCTTCTCAGCTGGCAGTCTTTGACTTCACCGTCAGGTACAAGCCGGGTCGAGTAAACCGAGCAGACGGACTGTCTCGAAGGCCTCAAACTGACTGTCTGCCGCCGACGGCCACTGCTATGCCACCTGCCCTAAAGGAAGAAGCAAACTGCCAACAACAGAGGCTAGAGGCAACATCACCACCAGTTGGAGAGGCAGCCCCCTTGAGATGATTGCCATGGACTTTACCAAGCTCGATAAGTCAGCAGATGGCACGGAAAATGTCCTGGTGATCAGCGACATCTTCTCCAAATACTCGATCGCTGTACCTACAAAGAACCAAGAGGCCAGCACAGTCGCTAAAGTCCTGGTGGGACACTGGTTTCAGCGGTTTGGTGTCCCCGAGAAACTTCACAGCGACCGGGGCAGGGACTTTGAGGCAAGAATCATCACGGAGCTGTGCCACCATTACGGGGTCAAAAAGACACGGACAACCCCGTACCACGCTCAAGGAAACGGGCAGGTCGAGCGGTTTAACCGCACCATGCATGGGTTGCTGCGGACTTTAGAGGCCGAACAGAAAAAGCGGTGGCCCCAGTACCTGCCTGAGCTTGTCCAAGCATATAATGCCACCCCGCATTCATCAACCGGGTTCTGCCCTCACTTCATCCTGTTCGGACAGGAGCCTCGACTCCCAGTCGACGTTTGGTTGAGTCGGCCCCAGCCTGTCGCTTCCATTCCTGTTGACTGGGTGCGTCTGCATTTAGACAGGCTGAAGACAGCTCATTATCAAGTAGCTGTAAATCTACAGGCAGCAGATGCAGCTCGCGAGAAACTGGCTCCCCCAGTAGGCAACTCCGCACTTGCCGTCGGTGACCCAGTGTACTTGCGCCATAGGGTGCTAGGAAGGAACAAGATCCAGGACAGGTGGCATTCCAAAGTGTTTACTGTGACAGCTCAGCCGAGCGAGTCAGTGGTGGTTGTGCGGCCGGCCACAGGGGGTAAAGAGCGGACAGTGAATAGAAGGGACGTGTTAGAGGTGAAAGCCAATCTGCCTGTTCAGAATATACTTCCTACTGTGGTACACAAAACGGAACACTCAAAGGGTAGTCTTCGCTACTCTGACAGTGACAGTGACAGTGAGGAGCAAGACTGGGTATATATACCTAGCCAAAACAAGCCGGCTCCTGCTCCCAGAACACTGGTCCCGGTCACCCCTGTCACAGGCCCATCATCAGCCGCTACCCAGGCCGTGTCTGGCCATCTGACCCCTGCGCTCGTCCCACCTCCTTCACCCCCAACAGACCCAATGGCCTTACCCCACACCCCTCCGATTCCTCCACCCCGGCGGTCCAGCTGAGTCACTGCCGGGCAACATAGGAATCCCACCAACCAACCCAGGAGTGTGCTACAAGACTGACTTAGCATGAGGACGTGCTAAAAAAATCTAGGGGCTGAGTGTAACAGGACCGTCTGCTGGATCCGCAAATAGCCTCAAAATGAACTAAAGAGACATTGTATTTGTACTAATTATTATTATGGGTAACTTCATTTTATTATTTTTTTTTTCTATGACTATTATTTTGTATGTCTGAATTGGGCTATTATGTATGAGGGGTGCTTCATTTTTTTTTTTCATATCACCCTTTTTGGTACACATTTGTGTTCTTTTACCTTTGTAGTTTAATTATTTTGCCCGGAACTAGCATGTTACTATTTTTAGCTTAGCTTTGTTTTAATTAGATAAAGTTGTAAAGAACCAGCAGAAATAAAATGTAAGGTAATCATAGTATATGTTATTTTTCAAATTCTAGCCTTTTAGGATACCGGTTTAGCAAATTTCTGTTAGAGAACAATTATTTTGTTATATCGTAAAACAAATTGATTGGCGGAGCCGCCGTTAGCCCGGGCTGTAGCATTCTAATTTTTTTGAAATTGTTCTGCAAATCGTGCTCATACGATCATGCTGTCGTGTTGGAAATAAAAAAAAAGAAAAAAAAAGAAGAAATTTTTGTAAAGTATTCCAACCTCCTGGAGCTAGTGAGTGAGTGAGTCCGCTACACTCTTCCCCTGACTCTTGATGAACCTTTTACAATATGATGGGTCATTACGACTTGTGTCTGCATGAAGCTACACACACTTTCTGGGTCACCGATGTGATTCAAGTCTATGGACAACCATGGATGATAGTGACAGCCGTTACCTTTGACAGCCATTACTGAGCGCTTGGCTCACACTTTCTGGATCACCATGACAGCTGCTCCTGATTCACTCACACACTCTGGGTCACCATAGCAGCCATTACTGCTTCACTCACACATTCTGGGTCACAATGACAGCCGTTACTGATTCACTCAAACATTCTAGGTCATCACAGCAGCTATAGAAGATCAGCAACGTCAGACTCTGGGAGAGAACAGAGCAGATAACAGCAGAGAATGAAATTGGGCAAAGAAGATGGGGATGGATCGGTCACAGTCTGAGAAAGCCAGCTTCCAGTATCACTAGGCAGGCATTGTCATGGAACCCCCAGAGAAAGAGGAAAAGAGGTAGGCCGAGAAACTCCTGGCGTCGAGACCTCCAAGCAGACATCAAGAGACTGGGAACCACCTGGAGTAGAATCGAAGGAGAAGCACAGGACAGGAGTTGCTGGAGGTCTCTCGTCGACGGCCTATACCCGGGTAGGGGTGACAGGCGTAAGTAAGTAAGTAAGTACAGCAGCTATAACTGCTTCACTCGCACATTCTGGGTCACCATGACAGCCATTACTGCTTCACTTTCACATTCAGACCGTACATCCATGATGATGCCAAGCTACAATTTCACTCAGACATTCTGATTCTTGATGTGATTCCACAGTATGGCCTTAAGGTCTGTATTATTAACCCTTTGGGTGTTGGTAGCGCTTTTGGTCACGGTGATTCCTGCAGGAAACACCATGACCAAAAGCACTACCAACAGCCAAAGGGTTAATACAACATGGCTCATGTCAATGTACTGTCCATAGATGAGGTGCAGCAGTCCGTACATTGACCAATAATACCAAGCAACTATTTGCTCACACATTCTGATTCTTGATATGGTTCCACAGTATGGCCTTAAGATCTGTAATTAATACAACGTGACTCATGTCAATGGATTGTCCATAGATAATAAGGTGAGAACAGCGGTGCAGAAGACTTTCCAGCATGGGACGGATGGCCAGGGGGGTGTCAAAGAGAAGGTACTCAGTCAGCAGATGACAGGCCTGCCACAGTGTGGGTTTGGTCACCTCACCCGTGCAACGACCCTTGCCCGCATCACACACCGTGGTGCAGTAAGGGGAGTAGTGACACTCATGGTCCTGACTGCAGGTTCGATTCTCCAACGCCGTGGCCAACATTGCACCCGACTTGACCTCACTCAACCGCGTCAACACGGCCTCGTACATGTCACTGTGACCCAAGGAGGTCGGCTGGAGGTCACACACGAAGAACTTGATGTGGTCTTCCTCGTAAATATCGAACATCAAGTCTAGCATGCCCACCCCCACTTTGGCTCGCTTCTCCCAGTCTGGCAACGACCAGCGATATGCAGTTTGTGACAGTAGATGGAGGGGGAATGTGTTCTTACTGTAGATCACAGGTACCTGGAACAATGAACACACAGTTACACAGAATCAACTTCAAGTTCATGCCCATCCCCCCCTTGGCTCACTTCTCCCACTCTGATGATGACCCGCAGTACGCAGTTCATGACAAGAGGATTACAAGCACCTGCAACATGTACGATTACACAGTCAACATCAGGTCATGCACAGGGAGACCAAAAGTACACATTCCCCATGTGTCTGCTGTCAGGCACTGCAAATTGCTGGTCACTACCCAACTCTAAGAAGCCAGTTCGAGCTGGCGTCTCAAAGTTTGGTAGTGACCAGCAATATGCAGTGCCTGACAGCAGACGCATGGGGAATGTGTTCCTTTGATCACGGGCACTTGCAACAATAAACACACAGATCAAACATCAAGTCCTGCATGCCCACCCCCACTGTAGCTGACTTCTCCCACATAGGATATGCAGATATATCCCTCCCAGAGATACGCAGTGCCTGAAGATGGATGGGGAAGATGTTTAATTTGTAAATCTTGGGTACCTGGAGCATGACAACACACACAGGTTGGGGGGGGGGGGGGGGCGGGGGGTGGGGGTGGGGGGCGGGGTGGTGGGGGGTATCTAGAACATAACAACATACAGTCACCCACACAGTGACACAGATCACAGGGACGTGTGGTTTGCATCATCCAAAGACAGAGACAATTCATACAGAAATACCAACAGATAAACTGACCAACAGACAAACAGACAAGATCCAGACCCAAGTGGTGACTGACAAGTGTGTAAAATACAAAGAAAATTTAAATGAAGACCAAAAAAAAGCTTAGAAACGACATTTACAAAACAATTTATCACATTTTGGGTTACTTCTGGTCACCAACGAGACATAAGTAGCACACTTTGTACTTGTTTGTATGTCTATTTTGAAAAAAGTGTTACAACCTGAAATATTAATAACTTGTGTTGTAATTGTCTTTTCTTAGCATGTTCCTGCTTTCACTGGGATTTTCCTTTAACCCATTACATCCTGAGGCTGATTTTGCAAAAATTTGCTTATGGTACTATGAAGGCTACATTACAGATTAGGAGAGAGATCAACCGTGTTAGTTCAACCCTTGAACTATCATAGTCAAATCTATTTCAAGCAATGGGTGTATCAGAATGAAAAGGGTGAAGTCAGACAGACAGACTGATAAATCAACATACACACCTGTGGGTAGGTGTAGCCAAAGAGACTGCCACACGTGCCGTTGAGTGCAGGAAAGATGTAGCTGTGTTGGAACATGAAGAGCACCAGAAACTCTTGGCTATGAAGTAGTCTCCACAGTGACTGAGCCTCACCCAGCGACAGCTACGCACACACAATACACAACAGTCATGACTGTTCTCGCCAGTGACAGTTACAAACACACATCAGGTGTATAGTTTTTCTCATCAACCCATAACTCGATCGTTTGAACAGAAGAAAAAGGAAAGAAGAAGAAAGGCCTTCATACCCGTTTAGTTTTGAAAATAGGAAATCTGGAGATTTCTTTGTAGCATCACAGTGTTTTCCACAACTGATAATAAACATCAGTGTACAAAAGTGTTAAAAGAACATGAATTAAAATTAATATTAATTTCATTGCTTTCATGTGCATGCGTTGTTTGCATTTGTTTCCTCAAAACCTAGCTAGCCTAATTTTAGCCAAATTTGGTTGGGTCCGTATAAGGGAGTGTTGGCAGGTGAGGGGCGCCATAGTACAGGCAGTAACCCAAGTAGCCTCCCTTTCGCCCCATCCAGTTACGAACTCATCCGATATGCCTCAGTTTAGTTCTTAGCTAGCCTGTAGACGGTTGTGTTCGTACATCGCTTGGATTTGCTGTGTGGATGTGACCAGTCGACTTATGACTCGTTTCAACTGTTCTTGCTTCGTTTGGGATCTTGACTGAGCGGCTGGTGCTCGCCTGGAGCTCACTTGGATTGTGCTAGCTTGTAGCTCACTCGCGTTGTGCTTTGTGCTGTTTAGAACTTTGAACTGTGCGCCGTGACTTGGACTTAGCGTGCCTGTGGACGGTCTTGATCGGGGTGGTGACTGTGAGTCCCGTGGCGCCGCAGGTCATCGCTTCAACCGGCGTGGGTTTGCTCCTCGCACCGTCATGGCCAGGTAAAATCTCGGTGACTGCCCTCGACCGGTGCTCTAGGGAAGGGAAGAGCGCCGGCCGTCAGCACGCTTTGTGCACTTGATTGAGTTCGTTCTCACCCTCTCGTGCGTAATTGTTGGTGCGCGGCCTCGGTGGCCACGCTCACTCGTTCTTCATTATAGCCTCTATGTTGCAGTTACCAGGTTCGTACCTGCACTCAATGTGGCGATTTTCAGTGGCCCTGTGATGAGCATGCAGTCTGCCTGTCCTGTTCTGGCTGTGAGTCAACACACCCCTGTGCTGTATGCGCCCCCTGGCTGCAAGAGAGATGGTCCCAGCTGTGGGGATTCTACTGCTGTGAACGCCCGACACCTATCAGAGAGCGGCCATCAGTTCCCGCTCAGAGTACCACGATGGGGCACAGTAAGTTTCCCATAAACGTGATGAATCGGACCAGTAGGATGACTAATGTGCAGAATACCACGGATGGGGCTATTAAGTTACCCATGACCATGACGAATTGGACCAGTACAACTACCACTGCGCAGAATGCCATGGATGGGGCTATTAAGTCACCCATGACCGTGAGGAATCGGATCTATCCTACTATTCCGGGCAGACGTCGGCACCCGAATTTATGACAATCTTAGCTCCAGGCCATACGGCGGAACACAGCCTTGACAGAAAGGTGTCACACTCGGAGTGTTGGGAAGAAAGACACGAGGCGCGCTCACGACGGGATACCGCCACTAGGGACGAACGCTCGGCTTCTCGATCGCAGGTCAGTGATGAGCATCCACGACCAGACAAGCTCCCTACACGTATTGGCGCCAGCTCCTGACACAGGTTAGACAGACATGAACCAGCTGCATCCAGGTACCGCCAGCACCACAAGGCTGCTGCACGTTACATGTCAAGATCCCAGGTCAGTGATGATGTGCCACGACCATGCGCCCCGATTGTGGAGACGAGAGCCCACTCCAGACGCAGTGCTGAGAGGAGAGAGACGACCCCATGAGGGGACCCCGACCCCTGCCCTCGGCCACGATCAGACAGTTTGCCTGACTCCAGAAGCACTCGCTCACTCCACCGAGACCAGAGACAAGAGGAGCATGCGACGAAGTGCCTGTGCCGTTGGGTCGCTACACGTTGGGAAGACCGTCGCCGTTCAAGTTCGCGGGACCGGCCTCCGAGACTGTGCTCTTCCTCCCGGACTTCGCGGGCCACCCGTCACGCTAGGCCTTCGTCACAGAAGACGGGAGACAAGGTACGATTCCCCCATCTTGGCCCGTGCTGTAACGACGAGATGCAGTACACACCGAGACGCCCATTCGAGACCTTCCCGTTCTCCACGCCGCAGCCCCTCCCCTCGGGACCGCCGGTCTGCCCCTAGCAGTTCGGCCTCTTCATTCAGGACTCCGCGGGATTCCCCGGCGCGTCTCCGTTCGCGGCATCGCCACAAAGGAAGACGATCCCCTCCCAGTGCTGTTTCCACTTCTCGTTGGACCGCTGCCACGCCGGCGATCTCCGGTCATTCGGAGCAGTTAGACGCCTCTGTTCCCCCTGCATGTTTGACGGACGACTCTATCAGCTGGGCTCCAGAAGACTCCGTTTCGGCGTTGCTTGGCAATGACGGTGCCTCCACTTCACGACGCTCGCAGTCTCGAGATGAGCTGCATTCGCCGCCAGCTACGTTGAACCATAGGATGGAGACTCTTCGGGCCTTGGACAAAGCTGCTCGCCTCATCGCGTCATGTCTTCCACTGGAAGACTGCTCTCCTTCTCACCCTGCCAAGAAGTGAGCTTCGGCTTTCGTGGACTCCGAGCGACAGACCAAGCGCTTCAAGTCTCTTCCTCAACCACCCGGGTTCCAGGACCTTCTCCTCTCATTGGCTTCAGGGCGCCTTGGGAGACACCGGCTTCGTCGCTGACAACAGGTGGCCGGCGGACCTGTCTATGGCCTTCCGTCAGAGGTGGTACACAGGACATTCGCAGAGCTTCGCCTGCCCACTCCCGACGGTGGACCCTCCAGCGCTCTCCTGGGCTGGTTCTCGTCAACGATGTGTTTCCACTCCTGGGCTTACACAGACTGCTTCCCTCATCCGCAATTCCCTGGCCTCTGCAGGGTTCCTGGACCTGATGACACAGGCCATCGTCCATCGCATTGAGGAGGCCTGGAAGCCTACCATATCTCCGCTTGGCCGACTTCCTCGCCTTGGCTGCGGCCACTAACTGTGATCTGATGCGTCGAGATACCATCCTGCACGCTTGCTCGCTGCCGACCGAGTTGAAGAATCAGCTACGCCGGGCTCCTTTTGGTGGAGAACTCCTTTTGGCCCCACCTAGCAGACCATCAAGGAAGCTAACAAGGACTTGTGGCCCAGCCGCGTTGCTCCGACCCGCTTTCAGCCTGCCTGCAGGCCGTGGGTCGAGCCCTGTGTACCGCCATACCCTCCTCCACGACTTGGTCCAGCAGAAGGGGGTCACCAGGAACAGGACCTTGTTGGATGGAGCCACCTTCCAGGGACACCGACGCAGGCCGTGTCGCCGGACCGCAGCCGACCCTCGGGCCGGTTGGCAGGGTCCACTCTTCCATGGAGACGCAGTTCGAGGTCAGCGCTGGCGTCGCCTGGTTGACAGCGTTGGACGTAGCAGACTTCCAGGGACACTGATGCATGTCTTGCTGGCAGAACGCAGCAGATCATCAGGCTGGATTGGCAGGGACCACTCTTCCGCGAAGACGCAGTTTGCCCTCTGCGCTGGAACTAGTCGGCTGGCAGCCGATGGACGGAGGCGACGGTTCTGGGACATCGACGGCGCGGTCCTGGGAACGACAGTGGCAGCCATTTCCCCGCGTGCGGCAGATGGCTAGGAAGTAGGCAGTCTACCTTCATAGGACTAGGTGTCAGCGCGGGGAGAGGACGTTGTCCGACTGACTTCGCTGCGTGGGACGACATCGCTCTCCATCGTGTTAGTGGATGCAGTTCGGACTTACGCACCTGGTTGGACAAGGCGTCTCGTCTCTTCGCATTCTTCTCCCGGCGGAGCGCTGCCCCCGTCGTCGCTTTGGCTTTGGTCTTCGCGCCACGGCGGCCAAACACTACAAGTCTCCTCCTCAGCAACAGGTTTGGGTCCTAGCGGAGGCGATTCGCACTTCTGCGTGGAGACAACTTGGAGAACTGGTGTTCTTCTCGGGCACCTGACCAAAGAAGATGGATTCTCTCCCACCGGCTTTGTTATGCAGGTTCACACCCAGCGGTCTGACGAGGATGAAACAAGAACCTTCCTGTTTCTGCGTCTCGCTGGTGTGAACGGGGTTCTTGGACATGACAGATGACGCTGTGGAACCACGCAGCCTGGGGCACGAGTACCTGGAGATGAGACGTGACGACAGTGTGGCAGGACCTTACAGTCGTAAACCTTAGAGGTGGTCCGGTGGTCCGGCGTTCCGACTCCGCGGCAGTACAGTCGACTTGCTCATACCCAAGCAGGCAGATTGGCAGCCGATCTTCGACCTGTCGGCCCGGAACAAGTTCCTTCGGCATCGCGGCAGAATGGAGACGGACAGAGCCCTGAGGACAGCGGTACGTCTGCAGGACTCCGTTACAGCTGGATGACCGACTATTTCGGACTCAGTTGGCAAGCCCTTGGCGGACGGCAGAGGTTCCTGCACGCGATTCTTCGTCGCCTAGGCTACTTAGTCTATGGGGTGGGTCCTACGTGGTACCTTCACGCGGATTCCAGTGAGGATGGTTTTCGTGGCCGCCCTGTTCGAGTACGATTTCCAATAGGGTGGGAGCAGCGCAGAGTAGGAGTGGCCCTCAGAGCCTTACTTTCGGGTTGATGGTTAGCTCTGCTAGCGCGCCAGCAGATCATCTTCCCCGGGCAGACATCTGGTTGGAGAGGAAGATTGACGTACACAAAGTGCTCTTCGAGGCCGGTTGCGCTTGGAGTCGTCGCTATGGCCAGATAGCTTCCAGCTACCCTGCTCGCCATCGAGAATCGAAATCTGAGGTCATACGAGTGGTTGTCCGGCTAGCCCTCTCTGCTAGAGGCTTGGCGGGGGCTATGGTGGAAGTGAGGTCTGCAGCCATGAGGAACGCCTCTGCTTATGTCTATGAAGGTAGGTGGGCATGCTCCAGGCTTGGTGCGCCTCGTCACTTCACCAGTTGTGGTCATCTCTTCCACACATGCCCTCCACGCACATTACTCAAGCAACTGCGACAGCCGCTGTACCATCCGTGCCCAGAATGTCTCCTCCTCCACGCCTAGAGATTGTGTGGCAAGTCCTCGCCAGCAGAGGCTTCGCTAGTGCGGCGGTGGATGCTATCGCTGAGGCCCGCAGACCCTCAACCAGACGAGTTTTCGAGGGAAATGGCGAGTGCGGTGTGACTGGTGTGGTGACAACCTCCACTTCCACACGGACCTGACGGTGCCCCAGCTGGCGGAGTTCGTCCTCTGGCTATTCAGCGACCAAGGACTGGCTCCAATTACCTTCGGGGCTACCTAGCCATGATCGCCGACACCTACCAGCACTTGGGCCGGCTCGACCCTGATAGCTGCAAAGACCTCGCCGATCGTATGGCCCACTTAGGTCTGCAACGCCCGGCACTGCTTCGCTTGCCGAGATGGGATCTACCATGGGTGCTTACGTGGCTCGACTTGGTCCGCTTGAACCTCTTCAGTTGGCGTGCATGCAGGACGTGACTCGGAAGACGTGCTTCCTGTTGGCCCTAGCCACGGCTTCCAGGGTCAGTGAACTTCACGCGCGGTCGACACACCCAAATTGCTTGCAGCCCCGGACGGACGGCTACGTGCAACTGCTACCTGAACTGACCTTCCTGGCCAAGCAGCGGTCACCTTGGCTGCCCCACAGGTGCTGACTATTCGCCCTTACGGTGACAGACTCCACCCAGACTCCAACAAGAGTGAGTGAGTGAGTATAGATTGCTTTACGTCCCGCAAGCGACAAAGGCCTTCTCAGGACGTGCCTGCGCTAAATGAAGAAAAGAACTGCAAGAAGCGCAGACAGGAGGGAGAATTTCAAAAGAAAAATACAGATGAATGGACCAGAAAGACAGAAATACAAACCCCCAAAAGAGTAGAACCCACCTTGCAGGGGTTAGACAAGGTGACCCTAGGAACTAAAAAGTAGACAACTCCAACAAGAGACACAGCAGCACACATAAAAAGTGTGGATGACAAGACTGATGATGTCATATGTTACTTCACACCCATTATGAGGTCATGATTAAAAGGTACAAGTTTGGTTGTTAGGTCAATCTCACATAGTTTTACCACCCTTCAAAATGCCCTGTCGGACAACAGGACCTGGTCAGAGCCTTAGGTGTGTACCTGCGCCGGACCAAGCCTCTGTGCAGAGGACGCACCCGCCTGTTCTCCCTCTGTCCCCAGGTAGATGTGACATCTCAGCCCAGACCATCTCCTCCTGGCTCCGATGGGTGATTCGCTCTGCCTACCAGGATCTCGCCCCTGATGCAGCCAAATGTATGAACATCAGGGCACCCGAGGTCAGAGCCATGGCCGCAAGTCTTGCATTCAACCGCAATTGCGCGGTCAAGGACGTTGTGGCGGCCGTGGGATGGTGAGCTGAAACTACCTTCGCCTGCTTCTACCTGAGGGACCTCTCCGCCCAGCGGCAGAACCTTTCGCTGGTGGGAAACATTGCAGCAGCGCAACACTCCCTCCCGGTGCCATAAGCGCCGTAAGTATCTTAGCTAAAATTATCGGGAGTTTGCTTCAGGAGGGCGGGTCGGAGGGCCAGTGTCTTTGGTGTTAGGGGCGCTATAGCGGCACCCACCTCCTCTTCGGGATTCTTCCTATTAGTAATACCATCGGTAATGTGTTTTGAGGAAACAAATGAATTTTTCTTTAAAATGAATTTTTTCTAAAAATACTTAACGATGGTATTACTCGAAGGTCCCTCCCACCTGCCCCGCTTGCCGCCAGTTCGCTAAGAAACTAAACTGAGGCATATCGGGTGAGTTCGTAACCGGATGGGGCAAAAGGGAGGCTACTCAGGTTACTGCCTGTACTATGGCGCCCCTCACCTGCCAACACTCCCTTATACGGACACAACCAAATTTTGGCTAAAATTAGACTAGCTAGGTAACGTTTCCTATTAGTAATACCATCGGTAAGTATTTTTCGAAAAAAATCATTTTAAAGAAAAATTAATTTTTACATAATACTCACACTTACAATTTTATCATTATTTTCCACATAAAATGTATGTGGAAATCCTCACCAAAAACATGTTTTAAAAAAACACTAATTTACATCTGATGTAATACTTTCAGAATGCAAAGTGAAACCAGAACATTTGGTTTTGGAAAAGAACCCACCTCCACCTGAACTACAAAGGACACGGAGGGTCTGGCCGCCAGACACCTGGCATGCAGACCTACTGGTGTGTGGACAAGACTCCCAGCTATGGGTAAATAGCCCCATCGCCTTGTGGGCACCACATGACAGGCAAAGACTAGGGGAGTAAACCCTGACAGAAAATCAACCACGAAAAGTGGGCTCAGCAGCCTCAGTAGGCAGCCACTTCAGGGGTGACAAGAGTAGACTGGACTCATCAGCCTTGGTCAGCAGCCATTTCTAGGGATGGGATCTGAACAAATTCCCTCCTGTGCTCCCAGGATAGGGCTCTTCAGCCTGGAGCATACTGTCTTCAGGCCCACAATGGCCATAGTGGGTCCGCGCACAGAAGTACGTGGGCCCAATGCAGCTAGATAGTTACAAATAGTGTGGCCAAATCGGCCACCACACATAAACCAGTATGGTCATACTTCTGTACAAAATAAAATAACACACATCACTACGTATTGTTTCTTACAAGAGACACAGCAGCACACACAGGCATGGGAATTGGAAAAGCGAAAAAAGTCTGAAATTTCCAGAATACTCATGGGGGGGGGGGGGGGGGGGGGGGGTAGGTTGTGTGGTCCTTCATATCAGCAGCCCAAAAATCAAACGACAGGGGGGGGGGGGGGGGGGGTAGCGTGGTCCTTCATTTCGGCAGCCCAAAAATCAAACGGGGGGGGGGGGGGCTTACCAGGTCATAATCAGATGCACACTAAACAGCACTTTGTCTTGAACAATATCCTTTCTCACCGCCATTTTCAACAACTGACTCTTGATACCGCCATTTTCCCCACACATACAGTGCGCGAGACGGAAGCAAGCATGAAAACAGTGCGTTCAGTGTTGTATTGCCCGCTTGCAAGGTAAAGTAACGACTGCGTTAAAGCCACAATAGGTGACGCGTAACTCTAGCAGTATAAAATGACCGGTGCTCAGTTACTTTTTGCACCCCAATTTTTTTTTGGGGGGGGCGTAAAATTATTTTTTTTGGCGGCTGAGCAAATCATTTCGGCGGAAATTCGCCTTTAGGCGGACAATTCCCATGTCTGACACATAAAAAGTGCTGATGACAAGACTGATGATGTCATATGTTACTTCACACCCATTATAAGGTCATGATTAAAAGGTACAAGTTTGGTTGTTAGGTCAATTTCACATAGTTTTACCACCCTTCAAAATGCCCTGTCAGAGAGACTGGATTCACATGAGCACATACTGTACCTTGTCTGAAACAACTTACTACACGCTGATCATTAACCCATTCACTGCTAGCGGTCATAAATGAGCTGTCTGAAACCATTGCATACTGAACAGTATGCAATGGTTTCAGACAGCTCATTTATGACCATAAGCAGTAAATGGGTTAACAATTAGCGCGAAATGAGTTGTTTCAGTGTGTGCTCATGTGAATCCAGTCTCTTGGTCAGATACAACGACAATATACAATGACAATGATTCTTGACTGAACTCATTCAACCCCAACACCGTATTTCCCAAATTTTGGAGGCATCATCAAACGACTATGCACCAGTTGCAGGAGAAGGATTAACCATGATAATTCAAGGGTAGGGGTAGAGGTAGCACCTTTGCTGTTCAGCAGCTGCGTCCTACATAGGACGGACGGGCATCACTGGTCCTCATCCATCTCCTTAATCTCTCTCGTGTTGGCTCCAAGCGCCACACCCTGGCAAACCACCTCAGCTGGTGGGCTAAACCACGTGAGGGGATGGTGTTCACATTGCACCACTAGGCGGATGAGCTGTTTCTGACAGCCAACGGTTAGAGGACGGAGGAGATCAGGTTGGATCCAACGGCCAAATGTGGGGGAGTAAACCCTTCAAATCAGGAGTGGAGCCCCGAAGGCAGACAGTTGCCTGTATTCACGCACTGTTCTGGCAGCTCCTGCAGCCAAACTGGTGCCAAACGTACTGCTTTGCATTCCTTTGGATACATCGGCGAGGCCGAGAGGGGGATCTTGACGACTGGGCACCCCATGATCTCCATGCACTTTGCCCGGGCTTGCGCCCTGGAGAGGTCACTCCAGTGACTGACCCAGCAAGCGCATATACTCCATTGTCTTCCGAGACAGGATGCCAAACAAAGTGCCAGATTAGCTTGGCGCTAAGCTAATCTGGCACTACCCTTGAATTATCATGGTCAATCCATCTTCTACTCTAATGCGTCGGGGCTGAATGAGTTAGTTAGTTATTTGGGTTTAATGCTGAGCAGGCAACTAAGGCCATCTTACGGTGGGATGGGTACAAATCTAGCCAGCCAGACTAAAGAAGGTCTTAAGACAAGATGTTAATATATCTTTAAAATATTTCATGATAAAATTTCACACAGGTCTTTCAAGGAAATGTCTACAGACTCTCAAAAAGGTCAAAATAATAGAATTATCATAGTCTATGAATGCTCAAATCTTATTAAAAATATTGCACTCTCTCAGAAAGCCGAAGATCTTGTCCGGGGTACATCCCGGAACAAAACCTTCAAGGAGTCTGCTGTGAAGTGTTTATATCTTGTGTCAATTAAATCGGCACAAGAGAGCAAGATGTGTTTAACAGAATACTGCTCGTTGCAGGCATAACATCATGGATGCTCCTCTTGTTTTAGTAAATAAGAGTGCATAGTCGGGGCTGAATGAGTTAACCTCTTTGCTGCCAGTGATCATGAATTACACATCTGAAAATCACTGCACTATGACTGACACTAGCATGAAGAATGCAATGTAACTGGGACCAAAAACAGACATAAAGAACAGTGACCTAACTGGAGACATAAATGCTCATGAGCCCCTGCAACCCCCCCCGCCCCCCCCCCCCCCCCCCCCCCCCCCCCCCCCCCCCCCCGCCCCACACCCCCTTTAACCTCACTATCACCACAATCTCCACCAATTTACCTTTCCATCTTCGTTGAAGTCAGCAAAGTGTTTGAGTTGCTGAGTGAGACTGATGAAGTCACCTGGGCCCAACTGTCGCTGTAGGTGCTGCACGACAAGTGTGTGGAACTCTGATGGTAGCATGCCCTCCACCAGAGTTAGATCCTTCTGCCCATGGTGGGCTGGCACTCGCATCAACATGTTGTCCCACAGGAAACTCTACAACAGTACATGCACATACACAGGTTGTCAACATTACCGGTACACACAGGCTGTCTGTCAATAATACTGGTACACACAGACAGTCTGTCAACAATACACACTGTCAACGGTACACAAAGACAGTCTGAAAACAGTACATACACACAGGCAGGCTGTCAACAATACTGGTACACACAGACAGTCTGTTAGCAACAATGGTACACACAGGCAGTTTGTCAACAATACTGGTACACTAAGACAGTCTGAAAACAGTACATACACACAGGCAGGCTGTCAACAAAACTGGTACGCACAGGCTGTCTGTCAACAATACCAGTACACAAAGGCAGGCTGTCAACAGTACCGGTTCACACACACTCTGTCAACTAAACTGGTACACACAGACAGTCTGTCAACAATACCGGTGTGTTATCAGTGTGCAGTGAGTGTGTCATCAATGTGCTGTCAGGGTATGTTGTCAGTGTATTAGCAGCGTGCTGTCATTGTGTGTGGTCAGTCTAATGTTGGAATGTGCTATCAGTGTGCTGACAATGTGTGTTGTCATTATGCTGTCAGGGTGTGCTATCAGTGCATTGTCAGTGTGCTTCCACTGTGTTGTCAGGGTTGCTGCCAAATTTTGCTGTCACTGTGTTGTCAGTGTGCTGTCAGGGTGTGCTATCAGCATGCTGTCAGTGTGTATTGTCAGTATGTGATTTCACTGTCTTGTCAGTGTGCTATCAGTCAGGCTTTCTGCTGGGATTTAAAATTATCCGTCATCAGAACGGACAGCATGACAAAATATCCATCCCTAGGTGCTTTACAGTCCATTGCATACTTTATCACAGCTGGGATAAGTACATCAGTACTAATCGCAAAGCTGCATGTGTACTAGTACACCAACAGTACAAGGGTGTGTAGTGCTGTGAGGTGCGTGTTACCTTACAAAAAATTACAACAGCGTTAAACATCCATGACTGTATGCTTATTTTTTCTCAAGATTTGTCTGTCCCTGTGATGAATGACCTTTAATTTTTCCGTCCCAGTCAAAATCTGTCTGTCAAATACTGGGAAATTTCCATTAACGGAAAGCATGATCAGTGTTTTCAATGTGTACTTTTACTGTGTTGTCAGTGTGCTCTCAGGGTGTGTTGTCAGTGTCCTGTCAGGGTGTGCTGTTGTCAGTGTGTTGCCAGTGTGCCGTCAGTGTGTGTTGCTAGTGTGTGCTGTCATCGTGTGTTGTTTGTTAGTGATCGTCATGGAGGGTATATTAAGATGTGTACCTTTGTGTGCCCATCTTCCAGACAGTAGGTCAGGTAGATCGACTGCTCACGACACAAAGCTGAACACAGCTGCCCTGAGATCTCACCTCCGGCATACTCCGTACACTGCACACACAGTACACGTCATCAATTATGTAACATCAACACACACAACACAGCTGACATGATCTCTTTCCCATCCCCCCCACTATCCCCCCCCCCCATTCTCCCCCCTTCTGGCATACTTCTCATTAGGCACACACATCAACATACACAATACACAGCATCAACTCAACACACACACACACACACATAAAGGGCAAACTTACGATGTTGGCAAGGATAGTCCGACCCTGACAGGGGTCGAACCGCGAGTACAGCAGGGCCAGCACGATCACCACCAGCACAAGCACCAACAGCCACACCTGTTTCCGCAGCATGTCTGCACATCTCTACAACACCCCAAGTTTACATCACCACGTCACTTCACTGGATCTCAACAACAACAACACCGAAGCACAGCCTTTTAATCGATTTAGCCCTGACACACTACACCATTAGATGGCTCAACCATGATCATTCAAGGGTAGTGCCAGATTAGCTTGGCATCATTAGATGCCAAGCTAATCTAGTACTACCCTTGAATTATCATGGTCGATCCATCTCCTGCATCTGGTACATAGTTGTTAGAAAACACCTCCAAAATTTTAGAAATGTGGCCTTGGGGTTCGCCCAATTCTACAGTTATATCTACTACACACCTATCTATCATACATTGCACAACAAACACAATGGATCAGGGCCCACAATTCCACTACCACTACCAACATGGCCCCCCTTCCCATCATACGAAAGCAGCATGCAAGCCCCCAACAGACTTGAGTGAGATGATGCTTATTGCCCATTCGAATCCATTTACAAAGGAACGGAGCTGGTGTGAGCTACGTAACATGTTGATTGTTTCAGCTGATGTTGATTTATGAATAAAACAGCAGGTTTCTTTTGCTGGAATCACAATCGCATCACAGAGACCCCTTCTTCAAGGTAACTAACTTAGAAAACACATTCCGTGCGAAAACCAACAGCAGGTGTCATAAAATATTAACGTTTCTGGACGAATGTCAATAATGTCTTTTGTGTGCAAGGCTTGCCCATGATGGATAATAAGCCAAAACATAAGAGCAATTGATTAACAAACAAAAATCAGTGTTTGTTGTTGACAGCAACAACATTGACCATATGACTTGATCCATACGACTTTGACTGATAGTGGAAAGATGGGTCCCTTTTGGTAATGGCAGTGGGATTGTGGGACTTCATCCATCATAGCTGTGGAGAGTGTATGATAGATGTGTGGAAGTGTACTAGAGGTGAATGATAGACAGATGTATGATGGAGGTGTATGATAGACTGGCTATGACAGACAGACATATGTTAGATAGGTGTATGATAGACTGGTGTATGTTATATATGTGTATGATTGACAGATGTATGATAGATGTCTGATAGATTAAGTGTATGATAGCTGTCTGATAGCTACAATTGTACATGTATGTGTATAATAGATGTATGTGTATGATAGACAGGTGTATGGTATATTTGTGTATGACAGACATAGGATAGGCAGGTGTTTGACAGATAGGTGTATGATAGATTGGCGTATGATAGACAGGAGTATAATAATAATAATAATAAATGGTTCTTGTACAGCGCTGTTCTCCAGGAAAACACTGGACTCACTGCGCATGCACAACAGCACACCCTCTCTCTCAGACACATGCACAATTATACACTACTTTAAACCACCACATCCCTCCCCAACACCTTACATCCACTTCCCTCTAGAATCAGAATAAAGGCAGTCAGTCAACAGTTAGCTAAAGGTGAGCTAAATGTTAAATGCCCGACAGAAAAGAAAAGTCTTTAAGTGAGCTTTGAACTGTGACAATGTGGGCAGATTCTGCATTTCAATTGGCAGCGAGTTCCACACACTTGGGACTAAAAAGGTGAAAGAACGCTCCCCGACAGTTTTCATGTTAAACTTCGGAATTGAAAAATTTTTCACTGGAGGAACGGAGGGTGCATGATGGCTGATAAACAGATAGCTTGGCAGAAAGGTACAGTGGGAGAGATCCGTCAAAATGCTGATAGACGAAAATTGCAATTTTGTACTGGCAGTGGAATTTTACGGGCAGCCAGTGCAGCTGCTTCAGTAGAGGCGTAACGTGGTCTCTCTTTCGTTTCTTCAAGATGAGACGTGCCGCGCCGCATTGTTTTTAATCATCTGTAAGCGTGAAATGTGGTCTGCTGGTAAACCTGCCAGTACAGAATTGCAATAATCGAGCTTGGACGTAATGAATGCATTTACAAGTCATGACGCCGCACTTTCTGTGAGATACGGTCTGAGGGAAGAAATTCTGCGCACCTCAAGGAACCAGCTCGGCAGATGCTACTGATATGATCATGCATAGAGAGCATCGAATCAATCTTCACACCCAGATATTTGACACAGTTCTGGAAGTGAACACTGCACCCACCAATGTTTGCGAACTCGCTGTCAATCAGACTAAGGCGAGACTGAGAGTCAGCAGGCATGACTTCAGTTTTGTCAGTGTTAAGCTTAAGTTTGTTGCTAGTCATCCAGGACAGGATGTCACCTATACAACACTGTACGCTCATCTTAGCGGAGCTGAAATGGCTAGGCACGCTACTTTTTGACAATTCAGTATCGTCAGCATACTTGGGAAAATCACACTCATGGGCGGCAAATGCATCAGACAAAGGTTGTGACTATAAAGTGAACAAAACTGGCCCTAATACGGAGCCCTGAGGGACTCCACACAACAAAAGACTAAAAGCAGATAGCTGGCCATTAACAATAACAGCCTGAGAATGATCCTTAACGTATGAAGTGAACCAGGCCAGGGCGGTACCACGGATGCCAAAGGTCACCTCTAACCTCTTCAGCAAAACAGAATGAGCGAGCGTGTTGAATGCTGCGCTGAGGTCCAGCAGAGCAATGAGAGAGACAAGTCTCTCATCTGCCTTCATTAGCAGACCATCCAAGACGCTCAACACAGCAGTCTCCGTGCTGTGATCCTTTCTGTATGCTGACTGATGCATTTATAAAAGACCGTTTCCAGACAAATGGCTTTGTAGCTGTTTTAAAACAACCTTCTCCAAAATCTTTGAAATAAACGGAAGGTTAGAGACAGGTATAAAATGTTTCAAGTCGTTTGGGTCCAGTTCAGGCTTTTTCAAGAGTGGTGTCACAACAGCATGACAGATAGGCTTGTGGTAGATAGGTGTGTAGATAGGAAAGGTTAAGGGAGGAAAACCCTGACATCAAAGCCCCCGTGTCTCCGAGGAAGGTTTTTGAACCAGAGACTAGGACAAGGACAGTCTGATATAAAACCTACGACCTGAGGACCTCGATGCCATTGTCCCAGCTTGCTAGGCCATGGCAGACGAACCAAGGGTTTAAAGGGTGGGGCCAGTACTGCCCACACTGCACTCCATCAAAAAGCTCCACCGCGCAGGCTTTAGGAAACGCCCACGGACCATGACACCAACCTTTCCAAGTCCTGTAGCGATGGACAAGGGGCAAAACGGCAGGTGAAAGATGTCACTGGAAGCCACAGTCTCAAACCTGCATGCAGGCGGTTCAGGATATTGGTCGCCTGATGTTGACCTGGGGATGACAACGTCACTCGGCACACCCTGAACGACCAAGCAGCCTTCTCTAGGGACAGCACTGCTTGCTCCACACGGAGAGGGGCCTAGAAAAGGTGGCCTAACCAAAGCTCATCCCCTCGTAACCCCAGTTGGCTAGCCGCGGTCAACAGGCATCTTCTCCTGCGGTCAGAAAACAAGAAAAAACAACGGATCCACTCTCATGACGACCACAACCGGACTCAACGTAGCATGGTGGAACATCCGAACCTTGCACGACACAGCAGACAGCGGACGCCCTTAACGTCGCTCCGCCCTCATTGCCCATGAATTGCAGAGGTTAAACATCGACATCGCCGCGCTCAGCGAAATACGCCTCCCGGAGGAAGGCAGCCTCCAAGAGCTTGGCGCTGGCTACACCCTCTACTGGTCAGGCAGGCCTGCATCAGAAGACGGCTCTCAGGCGTGGGCTTCATGGTCAAGACCCCCATTGCGGCTAAGCTGGAAAACCTACTAACGGGTCACTCCGACCACATCATGTCCATGTGCCTCCCACTGAGACACCAGCAATACGTCACCCTTTTTAGTGTGTACTCCCTAACCCTCCTGGCAGAGCCTGCAGAAAAAGACAAGTTCTACTCTGACCTGCGCAGCCTCCTACAGAGCACCCCTGCAGACGACAAAGTCATCATCCTTGGCGACTTCAACGCCAGAGTGGGCCAAGACTCTGAAGCCTGGAAAGGAGTCATCGGCAAGCATGGCGTTGGGAACTGCAATGACAATGGCCGCCTACTGTTGGAGTTCTGTGCAGAGCAGCAACTTGTCATCACCAACACTACTTTCCAGCAAAAGGACAGTTGAAAGACCACCCGGATGCATCCACGCTCCAAGCAGTGGCACCTTATCGACTATGTCCTAGTGCGTCAGAGGGACCGCAGTGACGTCCTTCTCACCAGAGTGATGCCCAGCGCAGAGTGCCACACTGACCACTGCCTTGTCCGCTGCAAACTCAGGCTCCGCCTCAAGCTGAAACCCAAGAAAGGGGCCCCCCTAAGAAAAAGCTTGATGTTGCCAGCCTTCTGCGTGACGACAAGAAAGCTGCCCTTCAGACAGATTTACAGCGCATGCTCAAAGACACAGTTGATCCAGCAGACTCCTCCCCTGAAACACTCTGGAAACAACTGAAAACTGCTATTGTAAAATCTTCTGTGGAAGTCTTGGGCTTTGTTAGAAAGAGGAACAAAGACTGGTTTGACGAAAACGACGTAGAGATCCAGGAACTTCTAGCAAAAAAAAAAGAGCCGCCCACCAGGCCCACCTAGCCCAGCCTTCCTGCCCTGTGAAGAAGTCTGCCTTCCGCCTCATCTGCAGCAGTCTCCAGCGCAAGCTTAGAGAGCTCCAGAACGAGTGGTGGTCCAGACTCACACAGAGGACCCAGCTTTGCGCTGACAACGGTGACTACAGGGGCTTCTACGAAGCACTGAAAGCAGTGTATGGCCCCACGCACCTGGTACAAAGTGCCCTGCGAAGCGCTGATGGACAGGCACTCCTCACAGATAATACCTCCCACTTGAACCGCTGGTCAGAATACTTTCAGGACCTCTTCAGGGCTGAGCGCACTGTTCAAGAAACAGTCATCCTCCAAATCCCACACCTCCCACGAAAGGTTGAATTGGACGAACCACCCACCGCCGAAGAGACCCTCACAGCCATCCACCAGCTCAAGAGTCGCAAAGCAGCAGGTATTGACGGAATCCCGCCAGAGATCTGGAAGCATGGAGGTCCAGCACTGCACAACAAGCTCCACGACCTTTTTCTCTGCTGCTGGGAGAAAGGAACACTACCAAAGGATCTCCGTGATGCAGTCATCATCACCCTGTACAAGAACAAAGGAGAGAAGTCTGCCTGCTCTAATTATCGTGGAATTAACCTGCTGTCCATTGCCGGGAAAATTGTCGCAAGGCTGCTCCTGAATCGGCTGGTACCTGCCATCGCTGAAGACCACCTCCCAGAGGGCCAGTGTGGCTTCAGAGCCAACAGGAGTACCACCGACATGGTCTTTGTGCTGAGACAGCTTCAGGAGAAGTGCTGCGAGCAGAACAAAGGGCTGTACGAAACGTTTGTTGACCTAACAAAAGCGTTTGACACTGTGAGCAGGCAAGGCATGTGGCAGATCCTGGAGTGACTTGGCTGTCCCCCAAAGTTCCTCAGCATGATCGTCCAGCTCCACGAGGACCAGCAAGGCCAGGTCAGACTCAACAGTGACCTATCAGAACCATTCCCCATTCTCAACGGCGTGAAGCAGGGCTGCGTGCAGGCACCGACCCTCTTCACCATCTTCTTTAGCATGATGTTGAAGCAGGTCACAGTGGACCTTCGATGATGACAATGCAGTGTACATCAGGTATTGTCTCGATGGCAGCCTGTTCAACCTCAGACGACTGCAGGCCCACACCAAAACCCTAGACCGACTGATTCGAGAGCTGCTCTTTGCTGATGACGCTGCCCTCGTTGCACACACAGAGAGAGCCCTACAGCGCATCACGTCCTGCTTTGCAGATGCTGCCCAGCTCTTTGGACTCGAGGTCAGTCTGAAAAAGACAGAGGTCCTTCATTAGCCGGCACCCAAGGAAGAGCATCGCCCTCCCCACATCACCATAGGCGAGTCCAAACTGAAGTCTGTACACCAGTTTACCTACCTTGGCTGCATCATCACGTTAGACGCCAAGCTGGACAAGGAGCTGGACAACAGACTGGCAAAAGCGAACAGTGCTTTCGGGTGACTATTCAAGCGGGTGTGGCACAATCAACAGCTGAAAAAAGGCACCAAGATCAGCGTGTAGGGAGCTGTCGTCCTCACCACTCTGCTGTATGGTTCCGAGTCCTGGGCCCTCTACCGCAGCCAACTATGACACCTCGAACGCTTTCACCAGCGCTGCCTGCGTACCATCCTCAGCATTCACTGGAGTGACTATGTCACCAACGTCGAGGTCCTTGAACAGGCGGAAACTGTGAGCATCGAGGCTTTGCTGCTGCGGACACAGCTTCGCTGGGCGGGGCACGTCTCCAGGATGGAGGATCATCGCCTACCCAAGATCACTCTGTTCGGCGAGCTCGACACTGGACACCGAGACAGAGGGGCACCAAAGAAGAGATACAAAGACGGTCTCAAGAAGTCACTTAGTGCCTGCCAAATCGACCACTGCCAGTGGTCTTCACCTGCAGCGGACTGCGACACCTGGCGCTCCACCATTTACAAGGCAGCCGTCTCCTTTGAGGACTCTCGCAGAGCTAACCTTAAGGACAAGCGGCTCAGGAGAAAAAACAGAGTTGTCGTAACTCAGAACCCTGACCAGACCTTTCCCTGCAGCCAATGCGGTTGAACCTGCCTGTCCCGGATTGGCCTCTGCAGCCAAGAACATGCCTGCAGACGACGTGGGCAAGCCCTATAGAATCTTCGTTCGTGAAGTCAAGCCAAGAGATAGGTGTGTGATAGACATGTGTATGATTAACAGATGTATGACAGATAGATGAGTGATAGACAGGTGTATGATAGGTATAAATTATAGAAAGGCGTATGACAGATAAGTGCATGATAGATACATGCATGTGTATGATAGATGTGGTATATGATAATTTGGTGTATGACAGATTGGTGTGTGATAGACTGGTGCATGATAGATAGGTGTATTATAGAAAGGTGTATGATAGATAGGTGTATAATAGCTACATGCATATGTTTAGGATAGATGTGGTGTATGATAATTTGGTATATGGTAGATAGGTGTATGACAGATTGGTATATGATAGACAGATGCATATATATGTATATGATAAGTTATGACAGACTTAAATTGTGTATGATGTATGATAAACAGGTGTCTGATAGATAGTTGTCTGACTGACAGGCGTATGAGTATGATAGATAGGAGTATGACAGATTGGTGTATGACAGATGTACGATAGACAGATGTATGTTAGATGTATGATAGATATGTGTAAGGTAGATAGCTGTATGATAGTCAGATGTAATGAAGTGGGCGAACTGTACTAAACGAGCTTAAGTGCACAGAATGTGTGATAAAACTGAACATTTCGACCGTGTACAGCGACAACTCACATGACTGTGACCATGTACAGAACATGTCAGTGATAACTCTCACCACTGTGACCATGCATGTACATAACATGCATGAATTATTACTCTTACCACTGTGACGTGTACAGAACGTGTCAGTGATAACTCTCACTACTATGACCATGCACAGAATGTGTGACAACTCTCACCACTGTGACCCTGTACAGAATGTGTCGCAACTCTCACCACTGTGACCATGTACAGAATGTATGACAACTCTCACCACTGTGACCATGTACAGAACGTGTCAGTGATTACTCTCATCACTGTGACCATGTACAGCTCTCACCACTACAGAATGTGTCACAACTCTCACCATTCTGACCGTGTACAGAATGTGTGGCAAATCAATCTGATGACCTTGACAGTGAGTGTCTGAAAAAGTTCACCATTGTGGCCATGTACAGAATGTGTGTTGTGAATGTGTACAGAACGTGCAAAAATTCATAATTGCGACTGCATGTCTACAGCACATACATTGTGACTGTACAGAACATGTCACAAATCTCACCATTGTGACTGCATACATGACGACAACACAGGTCCTCATGATGTCAGCAGCACGCCGCAGCTTTCTCCATCTCCGCATGCTAGGCACAGTGTGGTGTGGTGGCCAGGCCCAGGCCTGTTACAGAAACAGTGTCAGCAAATATCAGCAAATAATAACAAAATTAACGTTTTGATAGCATCACTACAGTCCCACACTGTGAAGGTGCTGTTGTGTGTTTTCTCACTGCTGCGAAATGTACATGGTGTAACGCAAAACTGTCAATACAGAGCAATTTGTCATCCAATACTCCACATTTAGGTCTAATGGAATCGGATGCTGAGCCATTAAAGTCTTGCGACACTTAAACTATTCACTCTGTGTTAACGCCGACGCCTTAAACAGACGAAGACGACTGTATTTTGATCAATACCATCCAAAGCTCTGACAGTGTGCACGGTTATTGTACCATGTACCTGAAACTTGAGCCGACTGGATCGATTTCGCCCGTGTCTGTACTGTGGCAGTGCAAAATCGTCTGCTACAGGGCAGGCAATCCACACAATCAGCCTAACATTTTCAAATCAACAGAACCAGAAACTACACAGAATATATAGAAATGTTGCTTTCGTGCATTAGCTTTGTTTTCAGATCAGAATGCTTGATTTATGATTGTTGAGAAAATACATACGAAAATACATACATACATATTATACCTAGGTGCAATACGTTCCATTCGATTCCCCACATAGGGGATCAAAAGGGAAGTCACCCATTTATACTCTTGTCGCCGCATATCTTCTCTCTGCTGGGGGGGGGGGGGAGGGTATATGCTGTTGCTGCACTTCACTTTGATTTTACCATTGAAAAGTGTATAAAACCATTTTAGCACTCAGCGGAGTTGTTTCTGTTCAAAATATCTCTACCAGTGAGTGGTTGCACAATTGTCTCCCCATTACCCTTAAAAGTCAGTTAATTTGATTGGGTGGCCTTCGCACGTGACATGATAATGTCAGCCCGCTGTCCAACTTGGTAAAACTTGTTCGTTAAAAGTTGATAATGGCGGAATACTGAGCTTCTCCGAAATTCCAAAGAATTGCTACGATTGTGTGCATCGCCGACTGTCTACTGCATGTAGACACTGTCCCGTCAAGTGATATTTCGGGAAGCAGGAACTCGCCAGGGGGACAATTTACTCCAACATGGCGTCAGATTCTGGCACCTCCTACACCCAGGTATTGTGTGTGATTATGACTGTTTGTTGGTCTGTACACCAATACTATGTGTGTCACGCAGTCTGAGTCGTTGTACTTTATGATTTTATCCCCTTTTCCTCTGATAAGATTCAATTGATGTAATATCGACCTAACAAAAAAGCTTGACGTTGACGTAAAGGGCTCAGTCGGTGCTCCAAAAATACTATAGCACAATTTGGACAGGAGACAAATATTTTAGGCGCAGCGTATAAGTATTAAATGTGTTATTTAAGTTGTGACTTATGGTACAGTCAGGCATTGCACTTGTCACAGGTCGCTAGCTTCATGTAACAAACCCAGATCCGGTGTTGATACTGCTATACTAGTGAGTTTCATATAAATTCAACTTCCTCAACTTGGTCCTGGTGCTACGGTGGGTATTAGTTATTAGCTTCATCAGAACATAAGCTTTGGTCATGACGGACCAATTTGTAACACTTCCAGTATATATACGGAGGAAAATCTGACACACAGTGACGTGACAATTGACATATTTTGTTTGAACCAGTAGGCGAGGTGACAATGTATACGTTTTGTACTTCATGTGCACATGACACACTCAACGTTTTGTGCATCCATGTGTCATAGTGTGTTCCATGGGTTAATTTAAAAACAAGTGAATGATTGAGCAGTTATGACATGTTTTCCTGACGTTTCGATGTACTTGAAGCTATGATTTGTATGCACGTACTTGTGTAACTTAATTTACACATAACTCATTCAGTCATTGTGTCAGTATTTCCAGACCTTTCTGTTTGTAGGTGAAGCAGTTGTTGTTAATGTCGTGGAGCAGACAGGACTGGATGTGGGATTTACATGCATGCTAGTGTTAAAAGTTGTTATTATTATTAATATTGAATGATCAAGATAGTGGTCATGTTTTTTCATCCATACAGTACACTAACATCTATGTATGTAGGTCAGTCGGTGTGGGGGTGATCAGAAAGTAGGTCAATCTGTTTATGGGGTGGGTCTGGTGCATTACTGCTTGCTATTTACCTATCTCATGGAGTAGTGGCTTAAGCCATTAAGGAGCCATATTGTGTGAACTATTGATATCAGGTCCATTTAGTCCCAGAGCTACTGATTGATTACTCACAGCTATTTGATTGTGACTAACCATTTATATTGTGTGGCACACCTGACAGTGACATCCATGGAGTGCCATAATTGATGTACTCACAGCTATTGGGTTGGTGACGTTGGAGCAGAATTTACCTGGCAGGGGCAGTGACATCCATGGAGTGCATTCTAGCTAATGATGTACTCACAGATATTGGGTTGGTGACGTTGAAGCAGCATTTATCTGGCAGTGGCAGTGGCAGCGCCATCCATGGAGTGCCTTATACTTAGCTATTGATATACTCACAGCTATTGAGTTGGTAAAGTTGAACTTGAAGTGCTCAGCATTTACCTGGCAGTTACATCCATGGAGTGCCAGAGCTTTTGATTTACTCACAGCTTATGGATTGAGCACCAGGTGTGGCACACCAGTCAGTAATTTTATCTATTAGTATTACCTCCCAGTCCTGTAGAATTAGTCTGTGATACTCACATGGTTTTTCATTGTTTGGTGTGTATCCATGTAAGAACAAGTAGCCACATCGAGTTACCACAGTGAATGATCTCAGAATCAACATCATCATCAGTTGTCACTAAAACGGGTCACTGAACACCAATGCTAGACTGAAGATGTGCAAGTATAGTTTAGCAGTCACAACACACTCCTGAGCACGGGCACACACACACAAGCTGCAAAAAACAGCTTGATCTAATCAACGGATGATGTTTTAATTTGTATTCACTTCTGGAAGAAAAAGCATTAAATATAATCACAATAGAATAGTCACTGTGATCATGGATTGCACTTATGCAACAACATAAAACTGCGTTTTTATACTTATAAATACGCAAAAACAACCCGCACACATTTTTCTGGAAGGTATAGGTTTGCTATGAGCAAAAACATGGTTAAAATGAAATGCGTTTGGCATTGCTAAAACATCTGGCTGGAATTATGACTAGTCAGCCAGTCTCCATAAAGGTTTCATCCAGGTTTCTTTTTTTAGGGGTGTGTGTGTGCGAAAGGGTATGGGGGGGGGGGGGGGGGGGATTTGCGGATGATGTAAACATGTAATTTTTATTCTTGTTTCTATTATGCATGTTATACCGCTGCACCAAAATTTCCCCTTGGGTATAATAAAGTATTATTGTATTGTATTGTAGAAGTTGATCAACATGAAAGATAAAAGGGTTTGTGAACCCTGTTCAAACACGGTCAAACCACGGCGACGGAAAGATGGGTTTAGCTGTCGTAACCTACTGCCTTTTACTAGTTTTATTAGCAAAGACAGAGACTGTTATATTATCATGATCATGTATCGTTTTCTTCCAGCACCGAATAAACACATCTTCTGTTGGTTAGATGAAGTTGCTGTTTGCTAATGTTCCAGCAACGTTTTTACGAAACTAAGACACTTTGACAAAGTTTGGGCACAAATCAGCGATTCAACAATCAGTGGGTGTGTGGGCATCGTGCTAAGTAACAAATTGCTCATCTTTAGTCCAGCTTTGTGGGTCATTGGTTTATGTAAATTTGCATAAAAAATATATATCCAATAAAATTAAAACGGGTGCATCTTACTGTTTACATGAACTTGTGACCTGCACACAGCAATCGCTTTAGGTACATATTTCCCCCAGCGCGAAAAAGTTCTACTAAGTTTAATGGAGACTGGTTTAAACACTGCTCAATTGTCAATATCTTTTCGAGTAATTTGCTTCGACTTTAAACATGGCAAAAAACAATGGATGCACAGCAGTGCATAGTGGCCTCTTTCACGGCACTCTACAAAAGGGTTTAACGTTCAACTCTAGATGTCGAGAAAGAGGTCCGCGATACTTCCGACCACAGCTAGAATTTTGCGGGTGTGTTTTGTTTCCTCCCTTGTATTCTGACTTCAGCTATTTACACGGTGGCCGCGCGCACGCAGTGGTGTAGCGATTTGCATTTAGTCAAAGCACCACTCATCAGACCCCTATGCCATCACAGTAGTTTCTGTAAACCACACAACAACAGTCTCCTCTCAGTTTTGAAATGATCATGTGCCCAAACCACGTAAGGATGCTTTCTGCATATAATGCTACAACAGAACGTAAGCTGTTTTTTGTTGTTGCGGGAAACCCTTATGGGCAAAATCACACCATTGCTACCAACATTGTGCAGCACAATATGGGTCTCTACGTGTGTGAGAGAGAGAGAGAGAGAGAGGACTGATAGTGATACTTTCAAATTTCATGCGCAGACCTAGTAGCCAAACAGAGCAAGCTCTTGGAGACGACATTGTCCCAGACGATCTCAAACTGTCAGTGTCACTGCCCCAGCATTGTCTTGCAAGATTATTCAAAACATGTGACTTTTTAGTATGGTTACATCGTATGCAAATTGTGTGTGGCGTATGCAGTTTTAGAAAAGTGAGTACGACCCCTGTGTGATGGTTACATCATACGCAAATTGTGTGTGGCGTACGCAGTTTTAGAAAAGTGAGTACAACCCCTGTGTGACGGTCTCTGTCTTTGCTAAATGGTGGTAGGCTACGATTGCTGAACCCGCCTGTCGCCGCATTTGACCATGTTAAGTGTTAAAAAAAATGTCATGTTGATTGACTTTCAAGGAAACTAGGCATTATTCCACTCGCCAGATATTTAGCTTTGTGAAACACATTTTGTACCAACCAAAGATACTTTTTGGCTCACATGCAAAGCAAATGTTCTGGGCCAGTGGTCATGCGTCCAACGTCCATGGTAAACTTTAACGTTAGCATTTTCTTGGAGATTATTTATGCCACAGTCTTCAAACTTGGCCCAAAGATATTTAACAGCTAATAGGTAACATCCTTTCTAAACATGCCAGTTTCAGTGGCCTCTCTCAAAGGTCCAGATCACAGGGGATCAGGAAATAGGTAAAAAATAGTTATATTTTGTCACACACCAAAAATGTCTATATCATTGACAACTTCAAACCAAAACTTTTTTAAGCGTCCAAATTCAAATGACCCCTGGGAAAGGTCAAGATCACAAGAGGTCAAAAAATAGGTCACAAATAGCCATTTTTTAACCATTTTTTTTCCTTCTCAAATACTGTTTACAGTTTCCATCCCAAACCTGGTATAGAGTAGGTACCTGAGGGTAAATAATACCTTCCTATGCATGCTAATTTGGATGACCCCTCTGAAAGGTCAAGTTTCACAGGAGATCGACAGATGATGTGAAATTTTTTTTTTGTAGAAGTTTAGTTTTTGGATCACATGCGAAGCAGAAGTGAGTCTGTGTTCTGGGTCAGTGGTCGTCTGTCTGTTGTCTGTCGCCTGTCCACTGTCGTCTGCAGTCCGTGGTAAACTTTAATGTTGGCATTTTCTCGGAGACTATTCAGTTTCAAGTCACAGTCTTCAAACTTGGCCCAAGGATACTCTGTGGCAAGACCTTTCTAAACATACCAATTTCAGTGACATCTCACAAAGGTCAAGGTCACAGGGGATCAGGAAATATATATTTCTATTATTAAAATAGCTATTTTTGGACATAATTTATTTTTTTCTCATATACTATTCACAACTTCAAACTCAAACTTGGTGCAAAGATACTTGATGGTTAGACCTTTATATGACAAATGTGTATAAAATGCCAATAATTGCAGTTATTATCAACATTTTTGCAAACTTTTCAATCAAATTTGGCACAAAGGTAGCTGATGATGAGGCCTTCCTATGTATCCTAATTTAGTCAACTCATCGCAAAGGTCAAGGGTCACGGGGGTTTCACAGATCTGTGTGAAAACTGATTAAATTTTGAGAAAACATGGGTTTTGTTAGTGCAGAAGCCATCCCTTTACTTATTGTCAGATGTGTGGATCGGTCATACACGTGAGCCTTAAGGGCTTTGCCTTTCTTGTTAATCAGCTTTTTTTGCAGAACTTTTCAACCAGATTAGGTGAAACCTGAGGTTATGCGCCATAGAAATCATCATTATTATTATTATTAAAAAGTAGCTGATGATAAGACCTTCCCATGCCAACTAGTTTTGTTCATTACTCACAAAGACCAAAGGTCGTGGAAGGTTTATATAAGCAGGGCACCAAATGACGCATTGAATCTCATGTTGGCCCATTGCTTTTCTGGGTGCGCGGCATTGGGCGCATAGTTTTTATGCGCACGCGTGCTGGCTGTGTGTTTATTTCTTGCACAACTCTATAATCAATGCTTGAAACAAACAAGCTAACCACAACTGGCTTAGACTAAAACTGAAAAAGGTACCCTAACAATTCAATCGGTGCCGTTTGCTGTGATCACTGTAGGAATGAGTCTGGGTCATGACAATACAATACAATACATGTGTACAATACAATATGATACAATACAATAATACTTTATTAATCCCTCACGAGGAAATTCACTGTCTGCCCATACAACACATGGCATCATCATTCACTCATAGAAATAATTAAATAACCCATAACTCTCAATTAAAGATTAGTTATTTGGGTTTAACGCCGAGCAGGCGACTAAGGCCATCTCACGGCGGGATGGGTAAAAATCTGGTCAGCCACACTAAAAGCAAGGTCTTAAGACAAGATGTAAATATAGCTTAAAAATGTCAGGCTAAAATGTCGCACATGTCTTTAAAAGAAACGTATACAGACTCTCAAAAAGGGCAAATAAAAAAATTCACATAGTCTATGAATGCTCAGATCTTGTTAAAAATATTGCATTCTCTCAAGAAATTGAAGATTTTGTCCGGGGGAACATCCCGGAACAAAACCTTCAAGGAGTCTGCTGTGAAGTGTTTATATCTCGTGTCAATTAGATCAGCACAATACAGCAAAAAGTGTCGAACAGAAAACTGCTCATCACAGGCAAAACACCCCTTTAAGTAAGTAAGAGTGCGTAACATACCTGTGCCCGATGTGGAGCCGAGTAAGCATAAGGACAGTCTCCTCACAGCGGCTGCCGCAGCGGAAAGGTAGACTGTCGGACACCGTAGGAAGAGCTTCATGCAGTTTGTTCCCTTCCTCTTTGTCCCACTCGGACTGCCACTCGCGGGCTATGTACGCACTAATCACAGGTTTAAAATCACTATAAACAGTCTGTGTGTCAGGGACAGGGTCACTGCGGGCACTGTTGGCAGCACAATCTGCGATTCTGTTGCCTTCGATGCCCACATGGCCCGGGACCCAAATAAAAAATGATGTCATAATATTCCTTCATATCAAGTCCACGTAGAGCTCTTTTTAATCTGCACCAGCAGTGGGTGGTCTGTTCGTGTAGGTCCACTCCGGCCGCCTGCAGATGATGTCGGACACGGAAGGAAAGTGGACGGACAGCTCCCGGATGGGCATCGTAAATCTCTGCAAACGACGTGTTATAAACACAATCATAGGCAGGATTGTCTGGATGAGCCTTCAGCTTCAGAACGTAGCTGAGCATGAGGCGGATGCGGCGGAGCCTGAGAGAAGGCTCCACTGCCTTGGCATACAGACTAGGAACTGGAGATGTCCTGAAGGCTCCCAGCTGCGCAGACCTTGATGGTGAATTGTGTTCAGACTCTGTAGAACAGGCTTGGAAACCGAGCCATATACCACAGAGCCGTAATCCAGTTTGGACCGAACAAGGGCCCGGTACAGTCGAAGTAAGACAATGCGGTCTGCACCCCAGTCAGTACGACCAACGACACGAAGAATGTCGAGGGCCTTCTGACAAGAGGTTCTCGGGTAGTTAACATGGTTGCAGAGGGTCAGTCTTTTGTCAAAGATGACCCCCAAAACTTTGCCTCTTCGGCCACCTTAATTGGCACTCCAGCAATGCTCAGGCTAGGTTCTGGAAAAAATTTCGTCTGGTTAGTAAAATGCACACAGACTGTCTTGGAGGGCGAGAACCCGAATCCGTTGTGAGACGCCCAGCCCTGGATGCGATCAACGCACAGCTGCAAGCGCCTCTCAAGGGACGCAAGTCCTCGACCTCGTGCACACAAAGCACAGTCGTCCACAAACAAAGAGCATTCAGAATCATCCTTGACGGCCTTTACAATGTTATTTATTTTAATGCTAAATAAAGCAGGAGATAGAATGCTGCCCTGCGGGACACCCATCTCCTGTTCAAAGGAGTCTGAGAGGGTGGAGCCCACACATACATGGAACGACCTGTTGGACAAAAAATTGTGAATAAAAACGGGCAGGTGCCCTTTAAAACCCATGTCCGACAAATCAGACATTATACCATGCTTCCAGGTAGTGTCATATATATATGGCTTTTCAAGATCAAAGAAAATTGCATAGACATGCTGCTTGTTGACAAAAGCATCTCGGATAAAAGACTCAAAGCAGACTAAATGGTCAGTTGTACTACGGAAGCGCCGGAAACCGCACTGGAGGTCTGTTATGAGACCCAGTGACTCAAGATGCCACACCAGCCGGGCGTTGACCAAGCGTTCCATAGTTTTACATAAACATGATGTCAAAGCTATTGGCCATTAGTTGCCTGGGTCGGAAGGATCCTTACCCGGCTTGGGGATTGGCACAACTACAGCCTGGCGCCAAGATGGCGGAAAATAACCGGTTATCCAGATATGGTTAAAGGCCTTGAGAAGTACAAGGAGTGAATCCTTAGGCAGGCAGATGTGTTAGGAGCTGATAGTGGATGGTATCTAATCCAGCAGCAGAGTCAGTACATTTCTGCATGGCTTGCTGCAATTCTGAAAACTTAAAAGGGACATTGTAGTCTTCCGAGTTATCCGATATAAAATCACAAGTACAAGATTCTCGCTTCTCCTTCTCTCTCTGGAAGAAAGGTGAATAATGCTCTGTTGAAGAATTATGGGCAATGGTGGAGGCAAGCAAATTGGCCACAGCCTTTTTATCCGTGACCAAACTGGCACCATCTCTAAGATGGCAGACAGAAGCTGAGCCACCCCTGCCCCTAATTCTTCGAACAGCCTTCCAAACTTTTTGGGATGGAGTCCTAGAAGATAAAGATGAGACGAAGTGTCTCCAGGAAGCATGGCGTTCGCGTTTAAAAATGTAACGGGCTTTCGCCCCCTGTCTTTTAAATGTTAAAATATTTGCTTGCGACGGATTACGAAAAGCACGTCGCTGAGCAGATTTGCGCATTGTTTGGGCCTTGTGGCACTCTTCATTGAACCATGGTACTCTCGGCTTCCGAGGGAGTGATGTGGAAGTTCTAGAGATGGTTTCACCTGCTACGTCCAACAAAATAGAAGTAAAACAAGAAACAGGTTCTTCAGCTGACATGACCACCTCCTCTGTAAGACGAGACTGACAGAGGGAGGCGAACAGAGGCCAGTTAGCTTTCTTGAGATTCCAGCGCCCCACTGGCGAATCCTCCTCACAGCTGACTGATGACAGGACTACTGGGAAGTGGTCACTACCACACAGGTTGTTGTGAACCTTCCAGTCAAAATCCAGCATGAGAGAAGGATCACACAGTGAGGTCTAGAACAGAACTAGATTCTGAACCTGAGTTAGAGTATGTAGGTGAGCCATCGTTAAAAGGTTAAGTTGAGAAAAAACATCTTCTAACATCTGACCTCTGCCATCATAGTGGTCACTACCCCAAAGGTGAGCGTGACCGTTAAAATCCCCCATGAGAATAAAGGGAGGGGGCAGTTGATCTACTAAGTTAAAAATATCGTTACTACAGACCGGCAGGGATGGTGGCAGGTAAATACTGCATAATTTATGGTTATGGTCTTCTTCAAGGTAACCCGAGCTGCGACAGCCTGAAGACAGGTGTTGATGCTAATGGGGCTACATAAAATTTGGCTACTAGTACTAATGAGAAGAGCCACTCCACCCGAGCGCCTCTCTGAATCAGAGCCTTTATGTATAACGTTAAAACCATTAAAGGACACAGGGTCAGAAGTCTTCAGGTAAGTCTCCTGAAGAGATATGACTGAGGGGTTATAGAACTTGACTAAAAGACGTAATTCCTCAAAGTTCGCTTGAAAACCACGACAATTCCACTGAAGCAGAGAGTACATGATTAGGTCTTATCTGGGGGTAAGGAGTTTTCCCCCCTTTTTCCTTTGCCTTGGAAGGAGTTGAAGAAACAGGGGGGGGGGGCCGGCTCCCGGGCCTCCTCTGGTTCTTCGAAGATGATGGGGGTGGAGCTGCCGCAGCATCAGCAACAACAACTTCCACTCCCTCCATCCGCTCCTCCAGTGCAGCATATTTGTTTTGAAGGGGGACATCAGTGTTCCCCTTCTGGGCCCGTGCGCACAGCGGTGCCATAGATTTCTTAGACTTCTGGTCCTGGGCAGCATTCCTGCCGCTAGAGTTGGTGGCCTTAGAAGGCTGATCAGAGCCAGAAGCCTTTAGCGTTGACAAACTAGCAGGTTTGGGTGGGGGCTACCGGACCGGCAGTGTCCGCCTTCTGCGTTCCCTGGCTCCTCGTCACCACCGGAGGAGGGTTACTCTCCAGGGGCGAGAGGAGCCGAGGCTCCACCCTCAACCAAGAAGTTGGGGTTTGACATGAGAAGTCTTTGGTGGGGCGCTTGCCTGCCACCGCTGCACTGAAAGTATACACAGAGGTGTTAGAGGTTGGGACAGCCGCAGCTGTACCAGGGCCTTCAACCAGCTTTTTTGGCGTCCAGAAAGGACAGCCCCTTCTCCACATGCACCTGCTGAATCTTGCACTCCAACGAGGGCATTTCTTGTCCGAAGCCATATGCGCCCCCAGGCAATTCACACACAGGGAGGTGGCTGTGCAGGACTCGGCAGAGTGTCCGGGCTTAGTGCAATGGGCGCATGAAGCCTCTGCCTGGCGGCATGTCTTCTGCCCATGGCCATACTTTTGGCACTTAAAGCACCGGAGGGGGAGAGGGACGTACTTTTTGACTCTCAAGGAGTAGTAACCTCCCCAGATGGTAGTAGGAGGGGTGGGGGTGCCAAACGTCAGGATGATGGTAGGGAGACGGATCTCCCCACCACCTCGCTTGGAAGCGAAGCGCCTGATGCAAGTCACCCCTTGAGTCTTAAGGTTCCATACAAGTTCATCTTCTGACAGTTCTGCCAAAGCTTGATCTTTGATTATGCCTCTTGACGAATTCATAGTTTTGTGCGGTGTGACCTCCACTGGAGTGTCTCCGATGGAAGAGAGCCTCAGTAGCCCGCTGGAGTGTGCCCGGGTACGGCACTCCACCAGCAAGTCACCAGACCTGAGGCGCTGGGCGTCAGGCCTGCCAACACATCTCCTGAGGGTCTCCCCCACCAGAAAAGGATGCAGCTTGGTAACAGGTTTTTCCTTCACCTTGCTATGGACAATGAGGAAGCGAGGCCATACAGCTGACGCCTGAGGCGTCGCTTTCTCACAGTCCGAGTCACTGTCATGTTCAATGTTGGTGGCTATGTGCCGCTTCTGTGCAATTTTTTTTTTTTCCATATTATAATAGTAGAGATATTCATCCCCCGGGGGTCCCCGCCCGCCACCGAGCCCAACAAGGGAAAATGCAAATGTCGGCGGGTTTCCAGCCGACGCACAGTGGAGACTGTCCGAAAGATATACTCAAGGGGGTAAGCTCGATTGAACCGTCTGAGCCACCGCCTTCTATCACACTGTTGAATGCAGGGGAATACTGGCGTAAAGCACCTAATCAGCAGCAGAGGCTATAGCATGGTGCTCCGTATATCAACCCGCATGTCAACAGTGGGATAGGGCTCAACGTGACAAGAGCCGATTGACTAGGCTGCAGGGCCTCAGATCCACGAGGGCTTCAATAGGACATTTGTCCTGAACAACATTGGTTCAATAGGTCATTTGTCCTGCCTGAGAAAAACCAATAGGACATTTTTGTCCTCAAACCATTGAATCAATAAGACATTTTAGTGCACAAATTTTTTTATGTTTATTGAATATATGAGAAAAAATAAATAATTTAAAAGCATTGGTTATTTCACACACACACACACACACACACACGAAAAAAAAAAAAAATTTAACAAATACAAACTTGAATATTAATTCTTCCCAAATTCCCTTTGAAAAATAACATTGGAGCAAAAAAATAATACTGATAATACTGTCCAATTCAAAATGTTAATGATGTTCCATGGGGAGGATCAAATCATTATTGATATAGAAGGCGGATCGCTATCTCTTCAGTGTTTTTCTGAAGGGCAGGAACTTTCAAGCTGTCCCTGTGTTCTTTTGTTACTTCATGGTCTGAAAGCGCCGACTTGCGAAAATTGATGCATCAGCTTGTGAAGGCATTTTTCATGTTTCCATTGTTACATGCAGTGCAAAACATCTTTTCGTTCTCATAACGTAACCATTTAAAAGAAAGTGTCCACGCTTGCACAAACTTTCTAGTAGTAGTGGATTCTTCTTTTTCGGCTGGTTCTGCCTGTTTTGTTTGTGCATTATCACACGATGTAGATGGCTGTGGATCGGGAGCGTCGCCGGTCATATCTAGATCTATCACATCTCTCGCCTCTCTTCTTTCTTCTTCTGTCGCTTGAGAAGCGCTTGTTTGGTCGGATGCATTAGTTTCTTCTCTCACATCTTTAACTATTTTACCAAAACCGAAGTTTTTCAGCTGTTGCTGCTTTGAATCAGCTTTTATTTTCTTTTTCGGAGGCATCGCCAGTCGGATTCGCGAGTATCGAAAACGAAAGCTGTGTAAGGGAAACCACTTTGCGCATGACAACCAACCAGTGCATGGTTACGACTGCTGGTGCAGACGCACTAACTAAGCCTATCCTTTATCGATCGGTTTCGCAAAGAGGAAAGGGCGAGTGCACTAGGCTAGTCCTTTTTCAAGTTGAATGTCGCGATGTAGGCCTAACGGCCAGTAACGGGTAACGCAGTTATTAAAATGAACGAACGATGTCCGGCCTTTACGCAGCTTCGATCGGACAATGACCGCCTTCATTAAAAAGCAATAAGACATTTGACAGATTGAAGGCAAATTTAATAGGACATTTGGATTTTTTATCGGACAATTGTCCGATGTCCGACGTGGATCTGAGGCCCTGAGGCTGGTACGACTAGCCTCCCGTTTAGGTAGAAGTCAAGGCCAAAGTGGAGTGTTGGCACCAGTGAGCCGCAACCCAAAGGGAACCTCAGCCACCAGGATCCTCTTCTCCCCCGACACGGGTCTCCAAGCATGGCAAACACTTGGGATCCAAAGGATCAAAAGCTCACAAGTATTTTTAAGGACCAATCCAACATGATACAACCTGGGTTAGCACAGCTCCTTAAAAACCGGACCAGTGAAAAAAAGACTGAACAACATATCTGCTGACATCAAGTCCTAATCCTGGACAAAGATGGCACCCCTCTGCTAAGCCACTCAGTCAGGGACTGAGTGGACTACCCACCCACGCCACATGGAGGCTGGTGCCTAGTGGGCCTCAATTAAATAAATGAACTTTAACAGACGTATTGTTACCTTTGTAACACTCTTGGCATAAAAAAATAATAATAATAAAAAAATACTGAAAGGGCTAGTACTAAAGAACTGAAGAATGTTGACAGACACTATCTACTGATATTACTGTTGAAAATGGTAACAGCCTGAGGGACAAAAGAGTTGGCATAACGTGATGTACAACTTTTGGGTACTCGAAGTCTGCCACTTCGTTCGATAAGTCTGCTGTCAAATTCATATCATAAGTGGATGTGTTTTGTCATCAAGAATGTCAGCCAATTTGTTCATAATCTGTGTGTTGTACAGTGTGTCCAAATTATCCTGTGCCCTACCATATCACCCTGCCCCCTTTCCGGATTACTTTGTTAAGGTGATCTTGATCTCTTTTACATAAATTTCTCCCCCAGGACGTCGGTCCAAAAGTTAAAATGCTAACAATACTGGAGCAATAAAACATCTGTAAAAGCCGAGTGCTTACATGAAATGATCTGAGCTTTCTCAAACAGTAAAGACGGGTATGCATTTTTTTCCGCAATAGAATCTGTGTTTTGTTTCCAGTTGAGCGCGTTGTCAAAAAGAACACCTAAATACTTGTAGGACTCTACATGCTCAACTTCTGTTCCCTTGATGACAACAGGACCGGGATGCTGTTTGTTATTCCTGAACCCCCACCTGGGTCTGCCCTGGGGGACTTGGGTGGGGTTAACTACTTTTTAGTTCCCAGGGTCACCCTGGTCAGCCCCACAGCGTGGGTTTTCCTCTCTATTCTGGGGCATGTGTTTCTGTCTACCCGAGGTCCATTCACCTGTATTTGCCTTTTTAAAACTCTCCCTACTGTCTGCACTGCCTGTAGCTCTTGATATTGGATGTGTGTTGCTAAATGGTGTTAGCTTTATTTAGGCCCCCATGTGTTAGGTTTATTTAACGTATTTGACTGGCTGGCGACATACATTCAATGTTCTGTTTAGTTTGTTTTCACTAGCAGTGCAGGCACGTCCTGAGAAAGCCTTGTTGTTGTCGGGACGTTAAGCAATGTAGAATCAATCATTATTCCTGAAATCTATGACAATCTCTTTTGTTTTGCCAACATGTAATTCAAGATAGTTTCTATCGCACCACTCTACAAAGTCTTCAATCTCCTGTCGATAGTGTCTGTCGTCCTCATCTGTAATCCGACCTATCAGTGCCATGTCGTCAGCGTATTTGTCCATGACACAGTCGTCATGAGTAGCTCTACAGTCTGCTGTGTACAAAGAAAACAAAAAAGGCGACAGGACAGTCCCCTGTGGTGCACCCGTGTTGGTAAAAAGTACATCTGAGATTAGATCCGAACTAATTCTGACATACTGTGGGCGGTTACTCAACATAGATTTTAGCCTGCAATTGGTTCACTTATTAACTATTTGACCAATGAGAACCATTGTTCTATATCCTGACCTAATTCTCAGAAAACTTTTAACTTTTAAAGAAGGATTGTTTCCCTGATATGTTGCTAACAAATCAAGTTTCTCCATCCCTAAAGAAATGCCTCCAAAGAAAAAACTTAAGCCTGCTGATCACCTTGGCGATGAATGATTGACCCACTGCTCAGTGAATTGGCCCAATGAATTTTGACTGAGTGGGCCAGTTGGCCCACAGCCTATTTTTGGCTCACGTGCGAAGCAAAAGTATGTTTTGGGCCAGTGGTCATTTGTCCGTCCGTCCGCCGTCGTCCGTGGTAAACTTTAACATTGGCATTTTCTCAGAGACTATTCAAGCCACATTCTTCAAACTTGGCCCAAGGATACTTTGTGGTAAGACCTTTCTAAACATACCAATTTGAGTGACCTCTCACAAAGGCTAAGGTCACAGGGGATCAGTAAATAGGTCAAAAATAGATATTATTTTGACATAATTTATTTTTTTCTCAAACACTATTCACAACAAACCCAAACTTGGTACAAAAATACCTGGTGGTAAGACCTTTCTATACATGAGGCATTCCACACTAATGATGACTAAAAGGGGGAATCACTGCTAAAAAACCAAACTCAACTTTAAATGTTAGCACCATTGTTAATTATTGTGTTAATATGTGTAGTTTATAACCTGTAAAAAGAAAAGCAGACCAACATACCAAACTGCCAATATAAGGGTAAATATGAAATATGTTGCTGCAGTGTAACTGCGTTACATCATGACAGAAATTCAGCTGTGAGCAATGTACAAATCATGCAAAATGTCTTTATCAATTATGACTTACTTGAACACAACAAGGAGAAGGTAAAAAACAATTCTTGAGTGTGACGGCGTTCGAGAAGAAGAAGAAGTTATTAGATGCAATTTGTTTTGGAAAGAGGTATATTTTTTGTTCGCGACACCGTATCGCAGTTACACCACCATCATAAAACGTTTTTGTTTCAAACTTTAGGGTCAACAGATATGAAACAAATATGTAACATATTTACTTTCAGTGGTCAATGACATTGCTAAAGGTAAAAGAGACAAAAACTTGTACTTGCTCTGATGTTATACAACATCAACACTGATCTGTAACTGTGTAACATGCGACACAAACTACAAAGGAACTGCGTTACACCGTGACAGAAATTCAGCTGTGAGCAATGTACAAATCATGCAAAATGTCTTATCAATCGTGGCTTACTTGAACACAACAAGGAGAAGGTAAAAAACAATAATTGAGTTATTAGATGTAATTTTTTTGGGAAAGAGGTATAGTTTTTGTTCGCGACACCGTAACACAGTTACACCCCCATTATAAAACGTTTTTGTTTCAAACTTTAGGGTCAACAAATATGAAACAAATATGTAACATAAAATTTACTCTCAGTGGTCAATGATGATGCTAAAGGTAAAAGAGACAAAAACTTGTACTTGCTTTGATGTTATACAACATCAACACTGATCTGTAACTGTGTAACATGCGACACAAACTACAAAGGAGCATACATCCATTCTCGGAGGCAAAATTTAAGAACTGAACAAATGCAAAATACTTGGGACAGTGGAAATTATTTATTTCTGACATTCATGTATTTATTCCATACACCTCTCACCCCCACCATCCGCCATGAGATGGCCTTAGTTGCCTGCTCGGCGTTAAACCCAAATAACTAATTCACCCCCACCACCACCACCACAATCCCAAAGCATCCTGACAACCCCAACAAAATTTATGAAAAGAAGTGTTGTCCACGGATGTTGATGGTGGGCGGATCCAAAAGCATGACATCCCCCACAGAGACCCATGATAATGTCTTCAACACGGGGAAATGTGTACTATGTCTCATGAATCTTTAAGAACTTCACCAGCGCTTCATCACCATTAGTCTCCAAAATCTGGGAAGAAAAGGCTTTTTAAGTATTTATGTGATAAACACCAGGAAAAGATTATTAAAAACGCTAGAATGTTTACACTTAATCCAAAGGTGTGCTATGGATAAAAATAAGGTCAATGCAAAGTAAACATACGTGAAAAACGTTCTTTTTTGTGTTACAGAGTAACAACGTAAGTGCATTACACCGGACTCGTGAAAAGTGTAATGCAGTTACACATGTTCGATTTTTATGAAGTAACATGCTTTTACCCAGATTTTGCAACTTGAAAACAGCTTAAACAATAAGGTTTCTCTGATAAATGCCCCCAAAAAGATATCTAAAGCATTATTCTTCGTGAAAACAAGCAGTTCTGTGCACTGCGTAACATGCGACACCAGCATAGTCAATGCATCGCATCATTCAAACTAGGTATTTCTTTACAATCACGAAATAAAATATGCAGATAACCATGTAAAATAGTAGATAGGAGAATAATATGATCAGTTCAGCTTACCTTTTCTTCCAATGATGTCGTATATCCTAGAATTTGGGACCATTTCACGTTCACCACCTCAAGTCTCACTTCGTGCGTAACTGTGTAACCGCGTGTTGCATGTGTGACACGTCACACTTTATTGTTGTGTGCACACTTCCATATGGAATCCGTGGGCGAAACGTCATCAAATCATGTGCTAATATGTACCCTTGTTGTGGGTGAAGGCTTCCCGCTCAGCAGACGATGGTTTTGTCATTGTTTCGTTTTGAAAAATACAGCGGAACTGTGTAACATCTGCTACACCATAACTTAGAAGCCGGTCATTTCTTTATTCTGTGCATATACATTCAATGTGTGTAGTTGTACAACTTTAGTTTTTTAATATGTTAGTGATTTTCGTGGCTTTGTTTGTTCTGTGACCAGCAAGAATGACTTGTAGGTTATTTTGTATGTCCGGAGACGTGTGACACCGCTTGTTACGCAGTTACGCTCTTTGAAAACGAAAATTTTTACAAAATCCCTTTACTGAAATAAAAGATTTCAGAAGTATCAAAGAAAAACAACAAGAGTTTCATAACACTGTGCCGTTGAAAGGTTACTCACAAACCAGATAGGTGAGGCTAGCGCTGGCAGAATTGTATACAAACCAAGGGGAATCACAGCGCTGGACAGACAAACAGTTAGATCCCCTGCCCCCGCCTATCAGGCACCCAATCGCCAGCCCACAGAGAAATACGCAGGTATAGAACAGACGATCATTTCCATCCTCAAAAAGAATGGATCAGGTCTCTTATATAACCCATGTCTTTCTCCGGAACTTAGGAAGTAGGCAGGAGAAACATACATACACAAACATGAAGGTGCGCTACTATATGTGGTCGGGTAAATACCCTGATTTCCCACACAGTAGATGCACAGAACATTACACAACAATGTAACGATACAAATTTGCCTCAAGTTATATATACTCACAAACCAGATAGGTGAGGCTAGCGCTGGCAGAATTGTATTGAAAGGTTAATTTACGTAACAGAAACCTCAAGTTGCCTCCTTTCGGCGTTCCCGTTTGCGCAGCCATTTTGAGTTGAATTTCGCTCTTTTTTCGTTTATAGTAGACTTAACTTTTAACAGTTTCTTTGCTTGACCTGCTAAATCAACATCTGTATAATCCCAGCAATGGTTCTGAGTGCAGTTGGTTGTTTCTTTTGGATGAGAAATGCTGTTAAGTGAGAACCCCCTAAAAGTTCATCATCGGTGTGGAATGACTCACATACTAATTTGGTTGATCCCTCTAAAAGGTCAAGGGTCACAAGAGCTCAGGAAATAGGTGAAAAATGGCCATATTTTGAAAAAAGATGTTTTATCTCAAATACTATTCACAACTTTCAAACCCAAACTTAGTACAGAGATACCTGATGGTAAGACCTATCTATGCATACTAATTTGGTTGACCCCTCAGAAAGGTCAAGGGTCACAAGGGCTCAGGAAATAGGTCTAAAATAGTCATATTTTGACAAAAGATGTTTTTTTCTCAAATACTATTCACAACTTAAAACCCAAATTTGGTACAGAGATACCTAATGGTAAGACCTATCTATGCATACTAATTTGGATGACCCCTTGGAAAGGTCAAGGGTCACAAGAGGCTGGCAAATGTGTGTAAAATGCTGATTTGTTTTATAAAATTGTAGGTATTCCCAAAATTTTGAAAATTTTTCAACCAAATTTGGTACAGCTGATGATAAGACCTTCCTATGCCTACTAATTTAGTCGACTCATTACAAAGGTCAAGGGTCATGGGGGGTTGACAGATTTGTGAAAAATGCTTACATTTTCAGAAAACATGGATTTTGCTGCTGCAGAAGCCAGCCCTTGTCAAAAAGGTCACACATATAATGTAAATCAGTCATACACCTAAGCCATAATGGCTTTGCCTTTCTTGTTAGAAAAATAAACCCTGCATAAGTGTGAAAAATGTATGGGTTTTGAGAAAAAATGAAATTTGCAGCAAAAGCCAAACCTTTACTTACATGTTAGAACACATGAACAATTGCCTACAAAGGTCAGATTAATTATGTGGATTGGTCATGCAGGGCCATGTTAAGGGCCTTTCCATTGTTCTGTTGTTTTGCCTTATCAATAGCAAACACATACCTCCCAAAAAACTGCATGCAGACATTTTTGGGGGGTTATTATATATAAATATACTATAACATACTTATTTTGGGGGGCTTAAGAGCAACCCCTGCAAGAAGTTTGAAGCTGTTAAGTGGTGGCATTGATCAGCGAAGTAATTGTTAAATGGGAAGCCTGTGATCTGTGGTAAACTTGTAGCGTTGGCATTTATGTTTTCTTGCTAATCTTTCAGATACAGTGGTTTAACATTCCATGCATTCTGGAAGAATCACTGGTTACAAGTCGGTGTCACAGATCTGTATGTGGGTGGTTATCAGTTGAGCCATGTTTGGGGATGGTGGTGGTGGTGGGGGGGGGATGTGTGTCATGTCACACAAGGTGAGTAGATGAAAGGCACAAGGTGTTACCAGTCACAGCCGTATGTCATCACAGTATGTCATCACACTACGTAAGCACTGAGCTGATACTGGAATAAGACTTTTTGTTTAGTTTTAACTCTTTAACTGCTGCATCAAAGCCAACACTACCCAGCTGCAAAAGACATAGTTCAGTTTAGTCAAGATGGGATCTCTGCGCTCGAAAAAGCCCATACGCACTCCTTGAGGTGCCAAGCTATTCTTGCACTACCCTTGAACTAAAGCCATTGGTCTATATCCTTATCTGTAAGTACTATATAAAATACATCATTATATGGCAGTGTACAAATTTGAAGCTTTTAGGTTTTATATGGGTTAATGTCAATGGTGGGCCTGACTCCGTGTTTATGTCTTCAGAACTGTCATGTAGACCTCCAAGGATATCTCCAATTTGATAAATTCATCCTCACGAGTTAATAAGTTAAAGTATTCAGTGGACTGTAGAGCTCATGGGACAGCTTTATTATGTAATGCTGTCTGTCCCAATGACAGATAATTTTAAATCCTAGGGGGAAAGCCTGGTTTCAGTATTATTATTATTTTTTAATTATTTCTACGAGTGAATGATGATGCCATGTGTTGTATGGACAGACAGTGAATTTCCCCGTGAGGGATAAATAAAGTATTATTGTATTGTATTGTATTGTTACACACAATTGATCTCAAGATTAGGTGTGATGTTATGCATTGTGTTACGTACACGTCTGTAAAACCTCGCATGATCAGTGGCAGATCCAGGGGGGGGGGGGGGCCAGGGGCCCCCCACCCTCACCCCCCATGCCCCCGCCACCCCCACCCCCCATACCCCCCCCCCACCCCCACCCCCGTCAGCCCTGACCCAAAAAATTTTTTTGATGGTTATTTGTGGAAGTTGTGTTTTATTATTCGATGGTTCTTCTTTTCTGGTACGATCCCCACCCGGGTCTGCCCTGGGGGACTTGGGTGGGGTTAGGTATTTTTTAGTTCCCAAGGTCACCCTGGTCAGCCCCACAGGGTGGGTTTTTCTCTCTATTCTGGGGCATGTGTTTCTGTCTACCCTTTGTCCATTCACCTGTATTTGCCTTTTTAAAACTCTCCCTACTGTCTGCACTGCCTGTAGCTCTTGATATTGGATGTGTGTTGCTAAATGGTCTTAGCTTTATTTAGGCCCCATGTGTTAGGTTTATTTAACGTATTTGACCGGCTGGCGACATACATTCAATGTTCTGTGTTTTTTTTTCACAAGCAGTGCAGGCACCTCCTGAGAAAGCCTTGTTGCTGGCGGGACGTTAAGCAATGTACAATCAATCAATCAATTCTTTTCTGGTATGGTGTATTTCACAATTATCTCATGTGTTCATGGGCCTATATTCAAATATCCTCATTTCGCACTCCTTACCTGCATCTGTCACAGTACTTTACCCAGACGTAGAATGCCATGTGATCGCACTCACAGGGGCTCATGTAAATCAGTGCCTCTTGCTGTGCGTTACAATCCTCTTTGCATCCTCAGACTGAGGCAGCCATCTGACAATAAGCCGCTGACTGCTGGTCAACCCCAGCGGTGGAAAAGTGTCCAATCATTGCTAAACTGGGGCCCAACTCAGTCCCTCAGCCATGTTTCATCTTCAGTCACAGGGGCTCATGAAAAGCATTACCTCTTTCTGTGCGATACGAATGGTATTGCATCCTCATACGTGGCAGTCATCTAGGATTAAGTCTACGCCTGTGTACACGCTAATTATGATCAGAAAGCGAGAAATCAACTGCGCTGTGTCGACTGGCCCGGGTGTCACAGGTAATTGCTAATCCCCTAATCCTGTCACACATCACTCCCTCAGCACATTGCGTCTCCAGTCTCACACAGATTGCGTAGCTTTGTCTTCGCTGGACATGCACAAGTGCCCATCAGAGTAGCAATGTGGTCATTGATGCGTGAGGGGAGGTGTGAAATGTCTTGATTTTGATAAACCTTGAACTAACCCTTAATCGTCAGTGTAAGAGGTATACACCATGAGTGATAATGCCGATTACTGTGATCTGATCCTGTGCTCCTCATATGGAGGAGATTTGTGGGTGTATAGAGCAGTATCACAATTTTCACAAATGGCTGTGTTGTTCCTCAGACGGAGGAGTACTTGGTAGTGTAGTGTTGTCAAACACAAGGTGATTGCTCCTGCAGAAACTCCAGGTAGAACATTTTTTTTCAATAAGAAAATTAACAGCATATAGGATTAGGAATCGGAAGTGCCAGACTAATCTTGTTTTGTTAGGGTGGTGGGGTGGAGGTCAAGTGCATGTAGATATGATCAGTCTTTCCTTTAAAACTTTTTTAAAAGTGCCAAAAGCAGTGTTGTGTCCTGAGATGAAAGAAGAAACGTTTTAACAAATAAAACTCGTAACCTCTGTAAACTCTAAATATGTCTTAGAAACAACCCCCCTCCCCACCCCCCACCCCCACCCACCCCCCCAAAAAAAAAAGAAAAAAGAAAAGAAGAAAGAAGCACGCATAGAGAGAACGGTTACAACACTGTAGTACAATTTTAAAGAAAATCCCAAAAAGAAAAGCACCAAGAAAGAATAATTTCAACACAACTTATTTGAAATTGTTCATTTTTAGCGCGTTTCTTTCTTTGTTAAGAATTTATGCTCGCCAGATAGTTGTATGACACAGTTTGGAAAACTGGGGGGGGGGGGCTGTCAGGTCCCCCCCCGTCCCCGTCAAGACACCCCTGGATCCGCCCCTGATGATGTGGTCTACAATTACAGATCGCATGACTGTTATGCACTGCGTTGCTGTACACTATAATACAGGATTTCATAATTAACTTATGTATGAGGTTACACTGTGTTGCTGACTAATAGTTAATAATACACTATTTAAAAAAAAAGTTAATACAGGATTGTACAGCCAAGTGTGATTTTGCACACCTTGTTACTGTTAGTGTACACTAGTGTAGTACAGGATTACAACACTAACAAGCTTTCTGCTAGGATTTAAAATTTTCTGTCTTGGGGACGGACAACATGACAAAAAATCTTGAACAGGTCCTCTACAGTCTGTCATGTACTTGAAACACAGCAGGGAGAAGTTCATTTTTTTCCTCAAGATTTGTCCACCCATAGGATGGATGGCCTTCCATTTTTTTTCCATCCTTTTAATTAATTTGTCTGTCAAATATGGAGAATTTCCCATTAACGGAAAGCCTGTGTACTACTGTAATTATACAGGATTACGCGACTAAGTGTGATACACGCTGTGTTACTGTACACTGCAATACACTATTATATAAACTAAGAGTTAAAGTTACGCACTGTGTTTCTATTTAGTACAGGACTACATAACTAGGAGTTTGTTACGCACTGTGTGTTACAGGGAGGTGCCATGCGAAATTCCTACCATGATGTTGGTCAGAGGTTTGGCCTTGACCCTGACCTGTCAGATGCGGATGTACAGATCCGTCTGGAGGAGTTAAAGGAGGTGAGTACAAACACATTACCTGACCTGTTAGTATGTCATGATTTTTGCACTGGAGAAGGAGAATTGAAGGACATCTAACTTTTTGTTGGATGCGGACATACACATCTGTTTGGAGGAATTAAAGCAACTGAGTACAGACACATTATCTATTGGTGTGTCATGATGTAGTACTAGTTACAGAGGGAGAGTTAACTCTTTACACCCTGAGGACAAAATTATCAAATTTTTGTAGATATATCCTCTGAGGTATATATCACAGTTCTGGAGACTAATCGACCGTGATATTTCAAGGTTGGTGTCAGAATAGCTTGGAGGTTAGTATGGACACATTTTAGTGTAGTACTACTTACAGAGGGAGAGTTAACTCTTTACACCCTGAGGACAAAATTATCAAATTTTTGTAGATATCCTCTTTGATATAAATCATAATTCTGGAGACAAATTGACCGTGATATTTCAAGGTTGGTGTCAGAATAGCTTGGCACCTAAAGGTGCCAAGCTATTCTGACACCAACCTTGAAGTACCATGGTTGATCTGCATCCTGTTATAATCTTTCAGGGTTTTATGGGTTTTAAAGGAGGTGAGTATGGATAAATGACCTGACAGGCACACAAGGTCAATACATCAGGTTCACAGGGTCAGTCCATCAGGCCCACAAGGTCAGTCCATCGGGCACACAAGGTCAGTCCTTTGCCTGGCACACAAGGTCAGTCCATCAGGCACACAAGATCAACCCTTTGACAGACACACAAGGTCAATCCATCAGGTACACAGGGTCAGTCCATCAGACACAAGGTCAGTCCATCAGGAACACAAGGTGAGTCCATTAGGCACACATGGTCAGTCCATCACGAACACAGGGTCAGTCCATCGGGCACACAAGGTCAGTCCTTTGCCTGGCACACAAGGTCAGTCCATCAGGCACACAAGATCAACCCTTTGACAGACACACAAGGTCAATCCATCAGGCACACAGGGTCAGTCCATCGGACACACAAGGTCAGTCCATCAGGAACACAAGGTCAGTCCATCAGGCACATGGTCAGGCACACAAGGTCAGTCCATTAGGCACACAAGCCAGTCCATCCTCAAGCACACAAAATCAGACCATCAGACACACAAGGTCACTCAGTCATCAGGCACACAAGGACAGTCTATCATACACACAAACGTCAGTCCATCAGGCACACAAGATCATTTTATCAGTAGGCACAAAAGGTCAGTCCACCATCAGGCACACAAGGTCAGTCCATTAGGCACACAAGCCAGTCCATCCTCGGGCACACAAAATCAAACCATCAGAAACACACGGTCAGTTGCTCATCAAGCACACAAGGTCGGTCTACCTTGAGTGACATGTCTGTCATCGTGTGCGGACACTTGGACAGAAGAAATCTGTGATGAGGTAAAGATGAAATAGGGAGCAGAGAAACTGTTAGACTGTGTGTAGCTGTGTCATATCATGTGGTTTTGTTGTGTGTGTACAGGTGCTAAAGAAAGAAATTCGTAAGGAGATGAAGATCAAGGAGGGAGCAGAAAAGCTGCGCGAGGTGACGACTGACAAGAAGTCACTGTCCAACGTGTCCAGCATTGTGAAGAAGGCTAACACCAAACTTCAGCAGTTACACCAGGAGCTGCAGGATCTCAACGCTTGTATCCTGCTCACATCTCATCAGGACTCCACCACTGGTACAGTAGTGAGCAGTGTAATGTGCAGGGGTGGATCTGGGAGAGTTGAGAAGGTACAAAAGGTCCTCACAAGTTTACTGTAGCTTACCATCCTTTTCCCCCTCACAAGATTTTTCGGCCAGTGGGAGGCAGGGTCTGCCTTGTGTCTCAGGTTGAAGCTACCAAACACAAGAAGTTAAAACCCCTCCCCACCCTCGCCCCCTCATTGTCTGTGTAATTATGTCAATGTTGTCTGTGTACAGAGGGCGTCAAGTCACCGGAAAAAGCTGGAGATGCCATGGATGGTAATGCTGGCAACCAGCGTCTGGCCTCGTTGCAAAAACAGATGGACATTGAGAATAAGGTAATGCTATCATGTAACTATAAGATGGTGCTTTCCCTGAGTGTAACTATAAGATGGTACTATCCTAGAGTGTATAAGGTGATGCTATCTATGAGGTGATACTGGCACTTTGTGATGTCAAATCTCCAGATTTCCCATTTTTCAAAACTTGACAGGTATGAAATTATGTGATGTTTTATTGTAAAGTACTGGTGTTTTCAAACTACAGGTAAAGCAAGGTGCAGAAAACATGATCGCCATGTACAGCACAGGCTCTTCACGTGACAAGAAACTGTTGGCAGAGGCACAGCAGATGTTGGCAGATGCCAAAACCAAGATCGAGGTCATCCGCATGCAAATGCTGAAAGCCAGTCAGGACCACACCTCTAATGCTGTGGGAGAAGCTGACAGTATGTACTATCTGTCTGTCTGTACTATTGTGTGTCTGTACTACTATCTGTGCTAGTGTCTGTCAGGCAAGGGAATTGTCCTCGGGCCGCGGTTTTCCGCGGAAACTAATTTCACATTCCTCGGGGGGAAAAAAAGAAAAAAAATCCTCGGATCTTATTTCCGTTGCCGCCATCTAATAGCAAAGCAGACAAGACAGGCATGGGAATTGTTCTTGGCCCGCAGCCATAGTGTGCCGTGCGCTGCGCAGTAAACCTAGGCGGGCACCATGGAGCAAGCAGACCTGTTTACCATACACATTTGGCGTATTAAAGTACACAATTTTGCTTTGGGGTACACTTACATGTACACGCTTTTACACAAAAATACACATTTTGGAGAAACTGACAACTCACTGGCTTGTGAATAAATACACATGTGAGGTCCAAAGTACACAATTAGTCAGTTGAAAGTACACTGACTGCACCCAGGGGGTAAACAGGTCTGAGCAAGGTGTCGCAGGCACACCCCCCAACCCCACCCCCCCGGTCGTTTGATCTTTCGGTTCCTCGAAGCAAGGTCTAGCACCTACGCCCCCCCCCCCCCTCCCCATTCCCTGTCGTTTGATTTTTCGACCCCTCAAAGCAAGGTCTAACGCCTTAACACCCCCCCCCCCCCCCCCCCCCCCCTTTGTGTCTGTACTGGTGTCTATAGGTCTGTCTGTGCTGCCCTGAGGGTCACTCTCCAGTCTTCTCTGTTAACTGTGAGTTGCTCCCACACCCTGTGGTTAGTGTCAGCTTCACCTAGTCTTTGAAGTGCTTGCGGAGGCCCTCTGTCATGCTTGCCTTGACATAGCTCGCCATGTAAGGCTGCCTTGGCATGGAGTCTTCCATGGGCTGTTGGACGTTCTTTCTGTCTGCACTAAGTCAGTTTTAAGTGGCAGTAAGTTTGCAAACCAGTCACACTCTTTAGGCCAAGAGGTCTGTCCACAGCGGCTCGGCAGGTTAAAATAGCTGTGGTAACTGCAAGCCTGTAGGTTTTACTTTAGTGTCCTTCTCCTAGTCTGATAACCTTGCCAAAGTTAATGATCTCATTTGCAAGGGTTTGGTGTCAGAGTTCTTTGTCTCCTAGACTGTCTGCCATCCAGGGCTAATGTGAGCCAAGTCTGCCCATGACCCAGTTATACTGCGGGGTACCTGCTCACACCTGTGAGCTCTGTGAAAACAGGGTTACTACGAGAAGGTGTTGCTAAAGTGTGTCTGTACTAGTGTTTTTTTCTGTACAGGTTTCTTTCGTACCTGACAGAGAGATCACAAGTTTTCTCTGTCATTGGCTCTTGATCTAATCTAAATCATCTTCATTTTAGTGTGCCTCACAATTTTACATGGACAATGCTTTGGACGATACTGACTGCCTGATCAATAGAACCGGGCCATTGTCCATGTAAAGTCGTGGATGACAACAAATAAGTTAAGACTCCATGATGACAAAACTGAGGGTATGCTTGTTGCCAACCACAAATTCACCTTTGCCTTCTTCATTTCTGGTTGATGCAACTTGGGTGGATTTTTCACCAACTGTACCAAACCTTGGTGTCGTACAAGATGGCCGTCTCTCAATGTTCAACCATGTTGGTGCAATCTGTAGGTATGCCTGTCTTGAAATGAGGCGTAACTGCTACATTCATTACTACATACTGTTGATGCTACTAAAACATGGCTCTTGTGTGATAGCAACACTGAGTCTACGTTCTTGGCCAGTGATTGTCCGTTCGTCCACCCATCATCATCCATGGTAAACTTTAACATTGGCATTTTCTTAGAGAATAGTCGAGCCACACTCTTCAAATGTGGCCCAAGGATACTTTGTGGCAAGACCTCTCTAAACATAACAATTTTATTGACCCCTCAAAGGTCAAGGTCACGGGGATCAGGAAACGGGTCAAAAACAGTTATATTTTTACCCCAATTTTTTTTTTCTTCAAATACTGTTCTCAGATTTCGAACTTTGTGCAAAGATACATTATGATAAGACCTTTCTATGCATACTGATTTGTTTGACCCCTTGAAAGGGTCAGGGGTCATGAGATCAGGAAATAGGTTTAAAAAAATAGCAATGTTTTGACAAATTTATTTTTTCTCAAATTCTATGCACAACTTCAAACCCAAACTTGGTACAGAGATACCTGATGGTAAGACCTTCTTATGTACACCAATTTGGATGACCTCCTCAGAAAGGTCAAGGGTCAAAAGAGAAATAGGAAATAGGGTCAGGAAATAGGTCACAAATAGATATTTCTTGACAGCATTGTTTTTTCTCAAATACTATTTCCCACTTCCATCCCAAACCTAGGACAGAGACACCTGATGATAAGACCTACCTATGCATGCTAATTTGGGTGACCCCTTGGAAGGGTCAGGGGTCACAAGAGATCAGCAAATGATGGGGAAAATGTATTTTTTGGCAGAATGTTTGTTGTATCAGTATTTTGCAAAACATTTCAAGCAAATTTAGCAGAAAGGTAGCTGTTGACAAGACCTTTCTCTGCATACTAATTTGGTTCACTACTCACCAGGGATGTCACTGGCCGTCGGACACCGGACATAGTCCGATTGACTTGCCCTAATGTCCGATGAACAGAAAGATCAGCAGGACAAATGTCCGATTGTTTGTTTCAAAAAGAGGACATGTGTCCGATTGTTTTTCCGTTGATCGCGGACACCGCTAGCGACATTTCTTTCCGAGTAGGCTGGCGCTTTGCGGTAGTCGGCTTTACACTGCGCGAGCGAGTGACGTGTAGTGTGTTATTCCCGGCAACGCCCTCTGATTGGCTGACCCTAAAGTTCAGCTATTTTTAGCGAAAGCGAGACTGCGCGAGTGAGGGTCGTGTAGAGTGTGATTCCGTAAACATCGCCTTCTGATTGGCTGCCCCTAAAGTTCAGCTATTTTTAGCGAAAGCGAGCCAGGAGGGGTACCACTGTTCAACAGGAGTCGGAAAAACGATCCACTTCTGCTGAGTGATCAGCTCATATCAGTTCCACTGAGTCTGAGGGTGTCATTTTGATTTTCAAGTCAGTGTAGCAGCCTACTACATGTAGTGAAGTTTCAGATAAATCTAACAAATGTAGCCTATTGACAAGGCCTTTTTAAAGTATTTTCTGCATTAGTTTTCTACGTTTGTTCATCATGTCTATTAGCCACAAAAGTGTGAGAATTTAAATCTTTAACCCATTTGCTACCAGAAACCTGCTGGTTTCTGGTAGCGAATGGGTTAATGACAACATGAACAAGTAAACAAAAAAAATAGTAACTGGAATGATTTTTTTTTTCTTATACATTTTCTTACAGAAAGCTCATCTCCTTTTGTTATAGCCTTAGGCTTACTAATCATTACATTTCCGTTTAGTCAGTACATGGTCTAATATTTTTATAATGCTATTCTAGTCAGTACATACATTTCCTTGCACTGTGAATTCCTTGAAGTGCCAAAATGACAGTTTAGTTTGTGAGTTGTGAGCCTGAGCATGAAGAATTTGCTACCTCTGTTACAAGGCCCTGATATGTTTTTCATGCGAATCTGCGATGACAGTATTATCTGAATGACATAATAACTTGTTCACTTTTCTTTGCCTTTTTACGTTTGTCCTTTTCGTCAACAGTCAATAAATATCTCACTCAGCCTGTGTTTATGTGGTTTCTGTTTTACTATCAGTTTTGTCACGCGCGAAATGTCCTATTGTTTTGTTCCAATTGAGGACAAATGTCCTATCCCTCTGCCACCCTCCAGGACATTTGTCCTATAGGTGTCCAGCTCCAGTGACATCCCTGCTCACAAAGGGTCATGGGAGGTTGACAAAAGTAAAACATGCATACAATTTGAGTAAACGTGAATGTCTCGGGTACAAAAGCCAACCCTTTTCTTATGTTAGAACACTAGCTTATTTCATTGACCTGTTACTTAGTCACGTCAAGGTCACAAAGGGCATATTAATTTCAGTATGTGGATCGGCCATTTATTTTGGGCAGAATTTGGACTATTGCGATGTACTACTTTGTGGTTGTCCTCAGTACTTGATTGAACTTCTTCAGAAGGTTAAAAACAGTGCAGCCTGTGTTGTGAAGGTGCACAGATCTGTCTCTGCATCTGCACTTTAGTTTATGTATGTGTACTAGTGTCTGTGTGTGTGTCTGTACTAGCGTGTCTGTGTGCTACTAGTGTCTGCCATTGTGTCTGTACTAGTCTCTGTTTGTACTAGAATTTGGCAGTTTGTCTATACTAGTCTGTGTGTACTAGTGTCTGTGTGTCCTTACTAGTGTCTGTATGTATTAGTGCCTGAACTAGTGTGTGCCTGTGCTAGCATCTGTCTGTGTGTCTGTACCAGTGTCTGTTTCAGGGTTCGCAATAACCATTAATTACTGGTATTTTACCGTTGGTGAACAGAGAATTTTGGAAATTTTTTAAGCTGCCTGTCCCAGGGACTGGTTTTATTTTGGCTGGGCTGGTTAAACTTCTGCTGGTGAACGCTTATGTCCCTTATCAACTGGAAAGTATTTCCTGGGGACCTGTTTTGATCTGAACTGGAAAAGAAATAGGAGGGGTGGAAGATGGGGGGGGCATAGCTGCCAACCCTCCCGATTTTTTCGGGAATTTCCCGATTTTTTTCAAGTCCCGATTTTCCGGTTTTTGGTACATTTTTCCCGATTTTCATATTTTCAAGCTTTGTTTTAAAATTTGAGGCATTTTGGTGTACCGCTCCCGGTCAAGCGCCTGTAGTTGAGAGCCTGCCGCTATACTGTACTGCTAAGCTTTCGGGGACCCACAGCCAGTCTTGATTACGCATGCGCAGCAAATTTGCATCCATTCTGTTTTTGTTCCGGTTCCTTCGAAATTGCCCTGGTGTGGAACACATGCTTAGCGATTTTCACAAGTGTTATTTTCGATTTTCAACAAAATGATGCCTCCAAAGAAGCAGAAGTGGTTGGTGAAGTTCCATCCAGACTACAAGTAGTACAAGCGTTCCTTGCATCGACGAATCGAGAAAGGGCTAACACTTTGCCTTTCGTAAAATGTGCCGGGCAGACATAAACATCGCTGCACAGTAAACTGTTTGATACCCCCCCCCTCCCCCTCCCCCTGTTGTTTGATTTTTCAGAACCTGGAAGCAAGGGCTAGCGTCGTGGAGGCCGCAGCTCAGGATTTTTGTTGCCTCAAGGTTGGCAGCTATGGGGGGGGGGGGGGGGACTGGTTTTGAAAAATCCTAGATCCTAGCTCAAACCCTGTGTTTGCCTGTATTATTATGTCTGTACTAGTGTCTGTGTGTACTAGTGGTTGGCAGTGTTTCTGTACCAGTGTCCGTGTATCTGTACTAGTGTCTTCTGTACTAATGTCAGTGTGGGAGTCTGTACTAGTGTGTCTGAAATGCAAGGCTTGTGTAGGGTGTTCATGTGAGATCCTGTCCTTGGCATGAACTGAGGATTGATGTGACCAATAAATGATCTTGTTGATGTTTCGGTTTGCAGAGTAGAGAATTAAGGATTGATGCCTCCGATATGTTACGTTGTTGTTGATGTTAAGGTTTGCGGTGTAAAAGAATTAAGGATTGATGTCAACAATATATGATCTTTTTGTTGATGTTTAGGTTCATGGTGTAGGAGAATTGTAGATTGATGCCACCAATATATGATTTTATTGTTGATGCGGTTTAGTTGGTCAGGATTTCCGTTGAAGGAAAATTCTCTTTGACAGACAAATTTTGACAGGGACAGAAAAGGTGGAAGGCCGTCTGTCCCCAGGGCGGACTAATCTTGAGAACAAATTAACTTATCACTGCTGTGCTTGACTTATCACTGCTGTGCCTTATCACTGCTGTGCTTGAGGTATGTTACTGATTATTTTAATGTTGATGTTGTTTAGGTTCACGCTGTGAGATACTGTCCACGTTAGAACTGCGAATCGAGGAGCTGCGTCACCACCTAAAGATTGAATCAGCTGTGGCTGAGGGCTCCAAGAACGTCATCCGTACACTGCAGAACTCTAAAATAGAGGACAAAAAGGCACTCAGAGAGGTAGTAAATACAGGCGTGCAAGCACACACACATACACTGTAAAATGTTAAAAGTTTCAAAAGAAAGCATGACCATTGTTTCCTCAAACACATTACCGATGACATTACAGTCAGCCCTGAAAGTCTAAAATTTTGCTCACCAGCCTTTGGCTAGTGACTTCCAAGTTTTACTAGCCAAACTGAAAATGTTACTAGCCAAAACTGAAAATTTTACTACTGAAAATAGCCCCGCAACTCAACAATATAATGTACCACAAGTGTTTGACGCCCAATGTTAGAGAGTGTTTTCTGCCCAGAGGCATTGAAAACAAATATTTGAACAGACAATCATAACCAAGTTAATGTTTATGTCCTGACTTAAGGCTTTTGATAGTATCAAGTGGAGAAATAACTGACAAAGTCCCCATGTGAACTGTGGTGGGATTTTTTATTTATTTATTTTTTGTAAGTAGAGCTGGGCTTCTGTTTGCACAACAGGTTAAAGGGTCTGTAGACCCCCAGGTATAAATTTTAGAGGGTATACAGACCCCCATCCTAGCATTATAGAGGGTCCGCAGATTTATTTAAGAAAAATTGCATCATCTGTATGTCTCTTAAAATAAATTATCCACACCCCGGTCTGCCCTGGGGGACTTGGGTGGGGTTAACTACATTTTAGTTCCCAGGGTCACCCTGGTCAGCTCCACAGGGTGTGTTTTTTCTGGGGCATGTGTTTCTGTCTACCCTTGGTCCATTCACCTGTATTTGTCTTTTTAAAACTCTCCCAACTGTCTGCACTGCCTGTAGCTCTTGATATTGGATGTGTGTTGCTAAATGGTCTTAGCTTTATTTAGGCCCCATGGCGTAGGTTTATTTAACGTATTGGACCAGCTGGCGACATACATTCAATAGGCCCCTATTCTGTTTCTTTTTTTTTTTCACAAGCAGTGCAGGCACGTCCTGAGAAAGCCTTGTTGCTGTCGGGACGATAAACAATGTACAATCAATCAATCATTAAAATAAATTATCTCATTTTTCTCTCTCCTCTTTAAATGTGTTGTGACAGTGTGTCCTTTCCATGATCTGATTCTTTAACTGGTGAGATATCGCGCAAAAGCCTTTCTCCCTAGCTCTCTCACACACAGAAAAAAATATATCTATTTATTTATTTGTATGATCGTTTGATAATGTATTGTAACAGAGAATATAGCCTTTTCTGCTGAACACGGCAGATTGACAACCAAAGTGTGACTTGTCTAAACTCTGTGTGTGTGTAATCCAGACCAAAAAGGTGACTGCCAAGCGTGTAATATGCAAAGAAGTACCCAACGGAGAAAGATCTTCATTGGCAGAAGGAATGTGGCACATTCTTTCTGCCAATGAAGATAAGTAGCGGCTGATCTCTCTGTTTGTCTATTTTGACAAAGGCTATTTACCCGAAATATTAATAAATTGTGTTTACCCGTCTTTTCTAAGCGTGTTTCTTTCTCCGTTGGGTACTTCTCTGTGTTTGTGTGTGTGTGTGTAAACTGATGTACTTCAAAGTTTGTTTCAACCCGTTTAACCACTCAGACCTGAGATGTGTTTCTCCAATTCTTGCCTAATAACTGTGTACCAGAAGATGGATCGACCACGATTAAAAAAAAAACTGACATACTTATTTCTGTTCAAATTTCTGGACTTGCATTTTGAGTTTGCCTCAGTGCTCATTGCGCATGCCATTCGAGTGCCGTCGTGCTTTAGCCATGGAAATACACTCAGCACAGCCATGGACTCTGTGAAAACTGTGTCGTAGCGGCGGTGCCACACACGGCCCAGGGGTAGCTTTTCTGATACTGTCGCTTGTCAATGGAGATGGCAATGTCGAAGTGCAACTTTCTTCTTAGCGATTATCAAGATCAGACGGATTGAAGAATCCGAAGCATTCCAGCTCTTCCTTTGCTTTTTCTCCGCCATGTACAACTTCGTTCTAGATCGAAAGTGAAACGCACGATGCCGTATCCCATAATAGTATTACGGTGACGTCACAGCAAGTAACGCGTTCAACATGTAGCGCGCACTTTGTAATAACATGCGGACACCACACATAAACTAACAGTTTGCCCGCCCTGTTACACTCGCACGTACCCCGGCGTCGGGTCGATTCTGAACGCAGCCAAGATTGAGCGAGCCGCTAAACGAACCAATTCGTCACTAAAAATAGAACGACTGTCACCGACCACTGTTATGGTACGCACGGTTCGAGTGACGTGTGCGGCTACTGCCGCAAAGTGAAAGTGATGTTAGAGGCGACTCGTGGTGCGGTCAGGTCACGCGCCGGCGTAGCCGTTGGATTGGAAAATGCACGAGCGCACTCGCATTTGGCGAGTGGGTATTTTTTTTTACTCGCCAAATAAAAAATTCACTCGCCATGGCGAGTAAATTACTCGCCATTTTCAGGGCTGACAGTATGGAATGGTTCTTAGCTAGTCAAATTTTAGCCAAAATTGTTGTGTATGAATATGGCAGTGTTGGCAGGTGAGGGGCGCCATAGCCTAGGCGGTAACCCGAGCAGCCTCCCTTCCATCCCATCCAGGAATGCGCCCAGCGGAAGCTCACCAGTCAGTTTCTTAGCTAGGCAGTGGAAAGTTGTGTACGTCAGTGTCTCTAGCTTCGGACTGTGTAAAGTTGTGGAAACGGTCGTAGTGTTTCGTTGGAGGTGTTACCCTACGCTGTGCTTTGTGTTAGGCTTGGACGCTTTCCTGTGGGAATTTCCTTGTCGGTGTTTGTGACTTAGCCCTGACGAGACAGCGGCGTCTTGTGAGCTGTGCTCACGCGCTCGAGGCCGGTCTGGCCATAGCGTGTTACGCACTTCGTGTGTCCTGAACTTTCTACTTCAGGGATAAGGAGAAGAGTTATGGAAAGAGAAAGAAGAGACTCTCCTGCTACCCTCGGAGTGCCTGTGTTCGGCTTGGACGTTGCCTTTGTTTTGCGGTGCTGTTCCCAGCTTCAGGGACCGGTCGTGCCTATGATGCCTGCATGGTCTCCGCTCACGGACCATGGACTGGGTCGAGTCTGCCTTCGCCGCCATAGCTGTTGGGCTTCGCCGCAGTGAGCTGGTTGGTCTGCGACCTGTGCGGGTTCCCCTGCTTCTCCATTATCAAGGTAAAACCTCGGTTATTGCCTACAACCGGCGCTCAAGGAAGGGGGTACGGCACCAGGCGTCGGCATATGCCTTAACTTTGTTTGTACGGATTCGTATTGCAGTCCCGCAGGGGTACGCTCGCTCGCATTTCTTTGTGCACTATGTTGCAGTTGGCAAGTCTGCACCTGCTCATGATGTGGACAGTTCCATTGGCCTAGTGACGGACATGCTATTTGCCTACCCTGTTCCGGCTGTGAATCCACTCACCCGTGCCTGGTCTGCGCCCCTGGCTGGAAGAACAGTGGACCCAGCTATGGAGCTTCTACCGCCGCGATCAGCCGACGCCAGCACGGGTAAGGGGTCCAACACCGGTAAGCACCACAGACCCGACGAGTGGCCCTTACCAGGTTGTAGAGCCTTCAATGCCGCGGCTTAGGCCGCGAGCCCGAGCTCTAGCGCCGGCAGCCACCACAGTCCCGTCGAGTGGTCTCTGCCCGGTCGCGGAACCTCGAGCGCCGCAAGCTAGGCCTCGAGACAAAACCCCTGCACCGGTAGCCACCACAGTCCCGCCGAGTGGTCTCTACCCGGTTGTGCCGCCTGTTCGGCGCGAGATAAGACTCGAGAGCGAGCTCCAGCACCGGTGGCCGTCATGGACCCGCCACGCGATGCTTCAGTCATTGCCGCCCCCTCGGGCCAAGGCAAGAGGCCAGCGCGGGCACAGGGATTCTGTGCCCCGCTCCAGGTTAGTGATCGGGGACCACGACCGGACAAGTCTGCTGGCCTGACGCACTCCTGCTCCCCGGTAGGAGACACAGCACGGGTGCGCAACGAGACGACATGCCCCGTCTACCCCCCGGCGTGGACAAGCCTTGGCTCTGTGGAACGAACCAAGCGAACCTCTGTAGCACGATGACGTTCGCGCTCATTAGGTGGACTCGTCGACGGACTGCTCCCCGTGTCTCAGATGCAAGCTGGCACTCTCGAGCGACCTCCAGGTATGACCCGGCACCCGCTGATTGTGTTCCCACAGCGCGTCCTCCTGAGAACTCCCTCCGGGCCGAAGTCCGCTGCAACCTGGGGTATACGCCAGCACATACAAGATAAGATGTCCCGGCTGCGGTGAGTGACTATACTCTCGGCGGTACGAGAATGCTGGACCATGCGGCACTTGCGTGACTTAGGCTGCAGGACGGGACTATGCAGGGCACATCGGCCGGTGCCCGTTATCTCAAAGTACTGAAAGGACCCAGTATGAGGATGGCCCGTGACGTGCAGGCCCTCCAATCCTCGACTCTCGTCCAGCACAGACGTTCGGCGCCCCGTTCTAGGCAGTGACGGGGGACCACGAGTGGACAATATTGCTGGACTAGTGTGCTCCTGCTCCTCGGGGAAAGGTAAGCGACGAGTCGGGATCACGTTGAGATTGCTTGAAGCTTTGTTGGCGTCCCACTCCAAGATCAGTAATATTTGTTGTTGTTTGCGGGTCAACTCCGCCCAGGCGACTAAGGCCGTCTCGCGGCGGAGGGTCAGTGGAAGGAGTTCATGACCGGACAAGACTGCTCGGCTTACGTGCGCCCACTCGCCAGGTTATTTAGGGATGAGCCAGGTTCACGTCGACTTTGCTCGCCCGTCTACCCTTAGGACGGTGTGGTAGAAGAACCAAGCGGACGTCCCTTCCTCTACGGCGGCCGCGCTTGCGAGACAGACCGCCGCTACTGCAGACTGGTTCCCGCGACTCGGCTCCCACCCGTCGCCCTAGGCCTGCCGTCGGGACACGACTGACCGACCGAGCCTGCCACAGTCCAACGGAAGTGTTCCACCTCAGGCCCGTTACAAGTACCTTCGCCCCGGGCGAGACTACAGGAGCAGCGGCGGCTGCTCGCCTAACGCTCGCAGGACAGGTGGTCTAGGCCTTCATGGGTTACGCTGTTTGCCTTCCGGCCCAGCACAGAGGTACGGCGTCCAACCCAGGGACGGTGCCTTTACACTGGACAGGATGAGACTGCGGGCAGTGGGTGCCCGCTCGGTGCTTAGAATTCTCCGAGTGCAGCCTCGGCCTCGACTCGCCACACCGCCACCGGTGCGGCTTCCAACCACTAGTAGGGTTTTAGTGGCGTGTACACATTGTAAGCGCTTACAGCTGGAAGGTAAGTTAAGCGCTGTAAGCTAATGATCCGTTTTATTCCTTAGTGGCTTCGGCGACAACACAGGCTACCTGCCGGCGCCCAGGACGTTAGCTTGGTTATCTGCGGCCCCGGGTCATGGCGCGTCTGCCTGCGGAGACGGCACTTGGCTACGCTTGTCTTGGCCTCTATCGTTCCTAGCGTCGATGATCGGAGACTCCCTCCTCTAGCCGCGGTTACGAGCTTCCTGGCTTGCCGGTCTTCTCCTACACACTGCGTACCACTCATGGCTCGACGCCTTGCCAGCTACCACTTCGTGTGAACGGGGACTTCAGGATGCCCCTGGCGCTTTGACCTCCGACCTTGATAGCAGCTACGACAGTCGACGCATGCACCACGCTGTACAAGTTCGTCACTGACCCGTCCTTTGGCGGGGAGACTGCCTGAGACTTCGCCTCGCAGTGCAGACTTGGACTGGGCTTTCAGCCTGGACTCGGTGACTTCCTAGATGATACGGAGCCGGTCGGTGACCTCCTCGGACTGTGTTGTGTTCAGGTCATCCCAGGAAGAGAAGAGGACACCGTCTCCAGCCGCGGACAGGACCAGTCGGACGTCTTCGTGCTCCACATCGACATCCGTAGTCGGTCCCCTCTTGCGAAACCGGTCGGAGCCCTCCTTGGAGAAGGATCGAGATGCACTTGGGATCCCCTTGGCAGGCGTGGTTCCTGGTCCACGTGGGCAAGTTCAACCTCTCGCCTTAGCGCCGCTTCGCTACCTAGGGATGGAACTTCGCACCGACCTCACGAAGGGCAGCTCCGAAGCGGCGAACGCAGCACTTGGCGAACCGAGTGCGGCGGTTGTCTCTAGAGCAGGCATACTCCGCCAGACAGGGACTTTGGCTTCGGGGATTGGTGAGTACCACAGTGGACCTTCTTCCCCTACGATGTCTCTACTGGACCCGCCTCAGCTGCTCCTGCTTCTCTCCGGACGACCCTCGACAGGCAATCTCGAGTCTCAGGTTCCAGTGCGACCGATGCTACGCCCTCCTCTTCTTTTCGGGGCGGATCCAGACTGGTGCGATTTCCCCTTCCTCCCCTCCCAGGATGTCCCTCGCGTCGACGCAAGCCTCGCCACCGGGAGTGCTCCCCTGTTACCGAGATCCTACCCTGCCTCCGGCGGATGGCCTCCGGACTTCCTTGTCCAGCCTCGGGTGTCACGTTCCCGATGCCAGGAGCTTCTCGTTCTCTCCGACAGTGCCACGGTGGTCGACTACTTCAGAAGCAAGGCGAGGCACACTTCCTCTCCCTGTACTTCCTCCGCTGCCACGGGCTCCGTTGGTGCGAAGATCGTGACATCGCTTTTGAGCAAGAGCCTGCCAGGGGCGTCAGCATGACTAGCCGACTCCTTCGCGTGTCGCGGCCAGCTTCTCCGCACAGAGTGGACGGGCCGTCCAGACATCGTTTGGGTGATCTGCGCAGCGGACACTTCTCCATGATCGCGCCGAGGTGGAATCGACAGCTTCCCCGCTTCGTCTCGCCGATTCCAGACTCGCTTGCCTGGGCAGTCAACGCTCTCTCCATCCCGTGGGACGGCCTGGTCGCCTACACCTACCCGCCGGCAATGCTCGTTCCCAAAGTCGTACTCAAGCTCACAGGGGGCAACGCGACCCTGTTCCTGGTGGCCCCGTTCTGCTGGACCAAGTCATGGACCACCGACCTCCTGAACCTCGCCACGGCTCCCCCGCGGCGGCTTCCCACCCCGCGCACGATGCTCAAGCAACCATGGCAGGCGCTGTACCACCCGTGCCCCGAACGGCACCTCCTTCATGCTGGAGATTTGCAGCAAGCCCTCGCGACTAGACGCCTCTCAGGTGTGGCTGTGGAAGCTATCGCTACAGCCCGCAGAATCTCGAACAGATGAGGCTACAAAGGGGTGTGGCGAGTCCTGCAAAATTGGTGTGACGGCATCCGCCTCTCCCCCACGGATTGACATTTCCTCAGCTGGCAGACTGCTTCCTCTGGCTGTTCACCTACCAGCGTTCAGCGCCAATCACCTTTCGCGGCTGCCTGGCCACGGTCGCTGACACGTATCGACACTTGGGACGACCCGACCCTGGTAACTGCAAAGACCTCGCTGACCTTTTGGCCCATTTCGGTCTACAACGTCCCGCCCTGCGTTCCCTGGTGCCGCGATGGGACCTGCCTTGGGTCCATACTTGGCTCAACTCTGACTGCTTCGAACCGATCCAGTTGGTGAGGCTACCGGACATGACGCAGAAGACCTGCTTCTTACTGGCCCTCGCGTCTGCTTCCAGGGTCAGCGAGCTGCACACCCAGCACAGGTAAGGGGTCCAACACCGGTAAGCCACACAGACCCGACGAGTGGCCCTTACCAGGTTGTAGAGCCTTCAACGCTGCGGCTTAGGCCGCGAGCCCAAGCTCTAGCGCCAGCAGTAGAAAGACATCTCAGCCCAGATAATATCCTCCTGGCTCTGATGGGTGATACGCTCCGCCTACCAAGATCTCTCCCCTGATGCAGCCAAACGAATGATCATCAGGGCGCACGAGGTCAGAGCCTCGGCCGCAAGCCTTGCTTACTTACTTACTTACTTACGCCTGTCACCCCTACCCGGGTATAGGCCGTCGACGAGAGACCTCCAGCAACTCCTGTCCTGTGCTTCTCCTTCGATTCTACTCCAGGTGGTTCCCAGTCTCTTGATGTCTGCTTGGAGGTCTCGACGCCAGGAGTTTCTCGGCCTACCTCTTTTCCTCTTTCCCTGGGGGTTCCATGACAATGCCTGCCTAGTGATACTGGAAGCTGGCTTTCTCAGACTGTGACCGATCCATCCCCATCTTCTTCGCCCAATTTCATTCTCTGCTGTTATCTGCTCTGTTCTCTCCCAGAGTCTGATGTTGCTGATCTTCTCTGGCCAGTGGATTTTCAAAATTCTTCTAAGGCAACTGTTCATGAAGGTCTGTACTCTGTTGACTGTGGTTTTTGTCAATCTCCATGTCTCTGCTCCATATAGGAGAACTGCTTTTACATTGGAGTTGAAAATCCGGACTTTGGTGTGTTGTGACAGCTCTCTGGAACTCCATACTTTTTTCAACTGGAGAAAGGCTGCTCTGGCTTTACCGATTCGTGCTCTGACATCTGCATCAGTGCCGCCTTTTTTGTCTATGATGCTCCCGAGATAGGTGAAGGACTCCACCTCCTCCAACGGGGTGCCAGCAAGCAAGACTGGTTTTTCCCTGGTTGCGTTCAGCCTCATTGTCTTTGTTTTCTGTTTGTGAATGGTGAGGCCCACTTGGGACGAGATGTCAGCAAGCCTCGTGGTCTTGTCCTGCATTTGTTGATGAGTGTGGGACAGTAATGCCAAGTCGTCTGCAAAATCGAGGTCGTCAAGCTGTGTCCACAGTGTCCACTGTATTCCACTTCGTCTGTGCTCTGTGGTCATCTTCATGACCCAGTCTATGGCCAGTAGGAAGAGGAACGGAGACAGCAGACACCCCTGCCTGACACCAGTTCTGACCTGGAGCTCTCTGGTGAACTGCCCTTCGTGGATCACGCGACATGTCATGCCATCATAGCTGCTCTTGATCAGGCGGACGAGCTTTGTGGGTACACCGTAGTGTCGTAGGAGTTTCCACAGAGTCTCTCGGTCCACGCTGTCAAATGCTTTCTCATAATCCACAAAGTTGACGTACAGCGGGGAGCTCCACTCCAGAGACTGTTCCACGATGATGCGGAGAGTGGCGATCTGGTCTGTACATGATCGGTTCTTCCTGAATCCTGCTTGCTGGTCTCTCAGCTGGGGGTCAACGGAGCTCTTCATTCTCTCTAGGATGATCCTGTTGAAGACCTTTCCTGGTACAGCAAGGTGATTCCTCTGTAGTTGGAACACTTGCTGAGGTCGCCTTTCTTGGGAAGCTTGATTAGGTACCCCTCCTTCCAGTCAGCTGGCATCACCTCCTCTTCCCAGATCTTTCCAAACAGTGGGTACAGCATCTCAACTGTTGTCTCTAGGTCTGCTTTCAGAGACTCCGCTGGGATGCCATCTGGCCCTGCTGCTTTGCCATTCTTCAAAAATGCCACTGCTTTTCTGATCTCTTCCCGGCTGGGTCTGTCACAGCTGATGGGTAGGTCGGTCTCTGCCGGCTGGATGTCGGGGGGGTCGGGTGGGCTAGGTCTGTTCAGTAACTCTTCAAAATACTCGGCCCATCTGTCGAGTTGGTCTGCTCTGTCTGCAATAGGCTTGCCTTCTTTGTCTTTTACTGGTCTTTCTGTATGGCCATACTTACCCGACAATCTTCTGGTAATGTCGTAGAGCTGTTTCATGTTGCCGCTGCCTGCTGCCTTTTCTGCCTCTGCTGCCAGGCTGTCTGTGTAGGCCCTCTTGTCTGCCCTGATACTCCTCTTCACCTCGCGGTTGGCTTCCGAGTATTCCCCCTGTGCCCTTACTTTGGCTGCTCTCGTGCGACTGTTGTTGACCGCTGCTTTCTTCTGCTTCCTCGCTTCTATCTTCTTCAAGGTCTGTGCCGACAGCCAGTCCTTGTGGTGGTGTTTCCTGAACCCTACAGTGTCTTTGCAGGTTGAGTTCAGCACCTCTCTAACTGCCTTCCACTGCTGCTCTGTGGTGACCGCCTCCTCTTCATTTACTAGCTCCTGTAGCGCTTGAAACCGGTTGGACAGCACCAGTTTGAACTCTTCTCTAACTCCAGTTTCTCTCAGGAGGCCTACATTATAGCGCTGTCTTCTTGTTGTCTCTGTGCAGCTTTTCTTTAGCTTGAGCTTCATTCTTAAGGTAAGCAGATGGTGGTCTGAGGCGACATCTGCTCCCCTCCTCACTCGAACATCTTGAAGGGATCTTCTAAATTTCTTGCTAATGCAGATATGGTCTATTTGGTTCTCTGTTGTATGGTCAGGTGAGACCCAAGTTGCTTTGTGTATTCTTCTGTGTGGGAAGATGCTGCCTCCAATGACAAGTCGGTTTAGAGCACAAACCTCTCCCCGTTCTCACTCATCTCCGAGCCTAGTCCCTGTCTCCCCATCACCTCTTCGTATCCGGTGTTGTCCTCCCCTATTTTGGCATTAAAATCGCCCATGACAATGGTGATGTCTCGCTCCGCACATTTGTCCACGGCACTCTGGAGTCGGTCGTAGAACTCTTGTTTCTCTTCCTCGTCACTGTCATTGGTGGGCGCATAACACTGGATGACGTTCAGCTTGAGCTTTTTCTTGGTTCTAAAGGCTGCTGTTATAATTCTTGGCCCAAGAGGTTCCCAGCCCATCAGCGCTCTCTGTGCCACTGGTGACAGCATGAGTGCTACTCCTTCTGTATGGGGGGCATTCTCCTCTTCATGACCTGAATACAGAATCATCTCCCCACTTAACAGCCTTTTCTGGCCAGACTGCGTCCATCTGGCTTCACTGATGCCTAGCAGGGAAAGGTTGTACTTTTGCATTTCCGCTGCTATCTGGGCGGCCTTGCCGCTCTGGTACATGGTCTTGACGTTCCATGTGCCCATGGTTGTATCCCTGGATAGAGAGAGGCGGCTCGGTCCTGTGGCTTCCGAAGACTTCCGGCTTTCACCACAGGACGTCATAAGTCTTCTAGTAGAAGAACCTTCCTCCTCCAGGAAAGGAATTACTGTTAGTCTTTTCGTCGGCGTTTTTGTAGCTATTTCCTTTTTTGCAGGGTGGGGAAGCTACCCCCACGCCCAACCCCCTTACTAGGAGGACCAGGGGTTTTCTGTCGGGGTCACCTTCCCTTAGACCATGTTGGTTCACGGCACCTTATTTCATTCGGTGCACCCCTCTCACGAGGGACCCCCTATCCACCACCCAGGGGACGCGCCTCAACGCCGTATGGTCCCAGCGCGAGGCGCAAGCCTTGCATTCGACCGCAACTGTGCTGTCTAAGACGTTGTGGCGGCCGTAGGATGGCGAGCAGAGACTACCTTCGCCCGCTTCTACCTGAGGGACCTCTCCAGCCAGCGCCAGAACCTTCGTTGGTGGAAGACATCGTGGCGGCGCAACACTCCCTCCCGGTGCCCTGGGCGCCGTAGGTATCTTAGCTAAAATTATCGGGAGGTTGCTTAGGGAGGGCGGGCCTAGTGACTGGTATTTGGGGGTTAGGGGCGTTATAGCGCCACCCGCCTCCTCTTCGGGATTCTTCCATACTGTAATGTCATCGGTAATGTGTTTTGAGGAAACAAATGTATTTTTTCGAAAAATACTTACCGATGACATTACTCGAAGGACCCTCCCACCTTTCCCGCTTGCCGCTGGTCCGCTAAGAAACAGACTGGTGAGCTTCCGCTGGGCGCATTCGCGAAATGGGATGGAAGGGAGGCTACTCGGGGTTACCATCTAGGCTATGGCACCCCTCACCTGCCAACACTGCCATATTCTTACACAACGTTGGCTAAAATTTGTCTAGCTAAGAACCATTCCATACTGTAATGTCATCGGTAAGTATTTTTCGAAAAAATACATTTTAAAGAAAAATACATGTTAACCCATTTAGCCCTGAGTCCCTATAGCAGGAGATTGATTGATCATGATAATTCAAGGCTAGTGCAAGATTAGCTTGGTGCCGTCAGGCACCAAGCTAATCTGGCACTACCCTTGAATTATCATGGTCAATCCACCTCCTGCAACTGGTACATAGTAATTAAGTAATTTGGGAAATGCACCTGTGGGGCTAAAAGGGTTGATCAGAACAGTGTGTTTTGAGTCAGTAGGTCCATCTCCAGGTGAAGCGGAGAAAACCACTACTTCTCAGATTGTAAATCCATCTTCAGTTGAAACAGAATAGAATTTTTACTTTCATACTCTAAAACTTGAAGATAGAGGTCAACAAGCAAACAGGCACTGAGAGAAGTAAAACAGACACTTGCAGATCTCACCCTGCCATCATAGCCAGTATGTCAATCAGCCAGTGTCTCACCCGTCATCATTGTCAATATCCTGCCTGCCATCAAGTTCAGTAACTTGCACAGCCATCGTGGCTAATATCTCATCCTGCCGTTGTGGTCAGTCTCACCCGGGCTTCATGGTCATTATTGTACACGTCCGTCGAGGTCAGTTTCTTGCACACCTCCTTCTTTCGGCCTTTGAGCGAAAAAGCTGCATCCAGGCATCAGAACTGTCCGATTTTCGGCGATTTTCAGATTTTCCTGGCCCCTGTTTAATAACACTTTTGACTTCTTATGTGCCAGGAAATGGCTTTAAATAACTCTACAATTCTTCAAAATCGGCGTTTTCAGATTTTTTTGGGGTGAACAGTTCTGATGCCTATGCATCACACTGGTAGGATAAGGTTTCAGAACCACTCGAGTGAGGTTTTCAGTATCACCTAAACACCGTTGTAAGCATCTTTATATCTCACATCCCCATCATGGTCAATATCTCACATACCCATCATGGTTATTAGATATGTCGCCTGCAGGTGCCAAGCTATTCTGACACCATTCTTGAACTATTATAGTCTGTTTCCATGACTGTGATGTAAACCTGAAATAATATCTTTTAAAAAGGATGTAATGAGCTAGAGAAAACTTGCTGTATGCTGGCTGTAATATACAGAGTGTTATGTCTACAGGCTCAAGCCAACCTGAACGAGTCAACACAAAAGATGGAGTTGATCCGCATGTCTCTAGAAAAGCGGCTGTTGGAGATGGAGCCAGACCCAGCCATGGCCAGCAAGGCACGCACACTGCGTCAGGAACTGGATGAGTTGCTAAACTCCACCTACAGCACTGCCGCCACGCACCGTCTGTCAGGCTCTGCCACCAAGTCACGCACTGCCAACACGTTCAGCAAGGCTGCCGCACTCACTGGCAAGCTGGAAGTCAGGTAATTAACCCATTTAACCCCAAAGCCCAACAGCAGGAGATGGATCAACCATAATAATTCAAGGGTAGTGCCAGGTGAGCTTGGCGCCATCAGGTGCCAAGCTCTTCTGGCATTACCCTTGAATTAGCATGGTCGATGCCTCTCCTACTACAGGTACATAGTCTTTAAGTAACACCTCCAATATTTGGGAAATTTGGTCTTTGGGTTAAATCGGTTAAACAACATTGACACCAGTAACAACACTCGATCAAGGCTGTTACACTCCCTGGCATACCAGATGTAGGTAATAACTCGACATTAGAATCAGTTCATTAACAAACTGACGAGTCACGCACAGCAAACATGTTAGCAATGTATATAACTTTGCTGCGAACACCGGCAAACTGGAAGAAGGTAAGTATAAGATTGACACCAGTAACAACATTAGCAAGCTGACAAGTATTGACATCTGTACCAACACTGTCCAAACTTGCGGGTAATTAAGTAACAACAAATACTGCTAGGGTTGAATCAGAAATTAAAGATGTCTTCAAACATAAAGAGGCGGAGCTTGAAGGGCAATGAAGATTTTTGAAATGATGTAAGAAATGAAAAGTGATGTAAACATGAGTAAAGAAAACCGCAAGATCACACACCAGGGCTTACTGTTTTCACAACAGCTAGGTGTAAATTTTAGAGGGTACATTGACCCCCATCTCAGCATAATAATGGGTGAAAAATTTGATGTCGGAAAACTTCATCATTTGCATGTGTGTGTTTTTTAATATATATTAAATCATTTCTCTCTCTCTCTCTCTCTCTCTCTCTCTCTCTCTCTCTCTCTCTCTCTCTCTCTGGAATCAGACTCTGTTGAAAGCGTGTGGGTTGAAGTGAAGACAAACAAATCGGCCCCTTTGCTTGTTGGATTTGTCTACAGAAATCCGTCTGCATCGCATCATTTGAGTGGTACGACGATTTCTTACAAATGGCGGACACCGTTAACAATTGCAGCTCTGATATTTTACTGCTCAGAGACTTTAATATTAACATGTTTGCCCCACACCCTGCTTGGGAGTCTACTATTACTATGGTAGGCCTCAAGCAGCTTATCACATCCGCAACTAGAGTTACGCAGTCGTCTGCCACTCTAATTGATCATGTATACACTTTCAACAAGTCAAGGGTCCTTAGCTCTCATGCTCTTCAAGTGGCGATCAGCGACCACTACCCTGTGTGCTGTAGCTGGGCTCTGAAGGTGGACAAGCCATATCATAAAAACCAGCATACCACTATTCATTACAGGTCGTTTAAACACTTCAATCGGGACGCATTTCTTGCCGACCTGAGCGGAATCTCTTTTCAGTCAGTTTATAACTACGATATTCCTGAAGAAGTGTTGGCCGAATGGTACAGATTGTTCCTTGGTGTACTTGACAAGCATGTGCCACTACGTGAGAAGAGAGTCAAACACGCACAGTTACCTGAGTGGTTAAGTAATAACATTAAAGACGCCATGGCTCTCCAAAATGAACTGAAGCGGAACAAAGATTATGCTGCTTTCTGCAAGCAGCGCAACCGCATAAAGTACCTGGTGCTCGAGGCCCAGAAAAAACACTTCCAGCGCTTGATGGATAATAAAACTGATACCGTATCTGTCTGGCGAGCCCTCAATGCCTTTACCAAATCACGTCAAACACCACCATGTACTTCTATACCTGCTGATACTTTTAATCAACATTTTATGTCTGCTGCTGACTCACTTTTGAATAAAAGTACTAATAACCTAAACAAGATGACTATTTCTGTAAAACTTAATAATTTTTGCGACGAGAGACTGGTGCCAAACGACTTTTTTAGTATTCCGTACTGAACTGTTTTCGACGTAGGCAAGTCTATTAGTCAGCTGAAAAATAAACGCTCCCTTGGTCATGACGGCATTAATAGTTTCTTTTTAAAACTGTCTGTCCCCTATGTGGTTGAATCTTTAACATTTATCTACAATCTTATAGTCCAGCGAGGTATTTTCCCAAGAAGCTGGAAAATAGCTAAAGTCATTCCACTGCCTAAAACTAAAGACCTCGCTGACCCCAACAAATTCAGGCCAATTTCACTTTTATCAGCTTTGTCAAAGCCGATAGAAAAACATGTCCACAGGCACCTGAGTCACTTCCTGGAGACACATAACTTGATTTTTCCGTTACAGTCAGGCTTCAGACCCCGCCACTCTTGTCACGCAGCTCTGTCTCATCTGACCAATACCTGGCTAACTTCAATAAACAATGCTGAACCGGCCTCCGTAGCGCAGTGGTTAGCGTGTCGGACTGGCGGCCGGGAGAACCAGGTTCGAATCCCAGCCGAGTCAAGCGGGATTTTTCCTACCTGGGTCGGCTCCTACCCAGAGCGGGTGTGCTATGGACCCAATGGGAAGGCTGATGCCACGCAGCCAAGACTCGCCCACTTCACGGGTGCGACTTTGGGGGTGCTACCCGGGTTATGACACATCGCAAGGTGTGAATGATTACACAGCTGGCACCGCAGGTGTCCGCAGTTCCCGGGCCTGGTTAACACCAGGATATTTATGACAGGAAGCGTGGAATGCGGCCCTGTCACGCAGTTCCCAACCACATGGACCACCATGGCATCATCATATCACCTTCATCCTCATCATCATGCAAAATGACAAGTCTCCGTCTCATGGTGACCTCATCCCAGTCCTCCAGGAGCCCTAGGTGCGCGGTTGTCTTAGGCCAGACCTGCTGCTGTGCGTGGAAGGACGTAGTGTTTGACTCGCTACCTCTGGGGGGAGCTCCCACTCGTCGACTCCGCGACTAGCAATGTCGTAAGTAGGGGGAATAGTAGGTGTGGTCACCTGAAGGCTACACTGAACACCACCGAAGTGACTCGGCAGCAGTGCGGAGTTTCTTCCGGAGGGAGTCCCCTACTACCTGCCATATATATAGCGGCAGGGCCGGGAGTCTGGCTGGGACAACCAGCAGGCCTGGGTGAGCACACTGGGGTTGACGGGGATGAGCGGCGTGAGAGGAAGACCTCTGAGGTCGACAAAGAAAAAAATTGGAGTAGCAAAAAAATAAATAAATAAATAAATAAATAAACAATGCTGAAATGACCGGTGCAGTATTTTTGGATTTTTCTAAAGCTTTTGACTTAGTCAACCATGAACTGTTGCTACAGAAGTTGTTGGCATACCACATAGACACAGATTCCGCTGCTTTCTTTAAATCTTATCTAAGCAATAGATCTCAGTATGTTTTTGTCAACGCTAAGCGTTCCTCAGAAGGCGTAATTAAGCATGGAGTGCCCCAGGGGTCTATTTTAGGCCCTCTATTGTTTTTAATCTTTATTAATGACTTGCCTTTGTGTATCTCACAATCAAATGTGCGATGCAATTTGTTTGCAGACGACGCTACTCTCAATGTGTCGTTGGCAAAAATATCTACAATTAATTCTTCTTTGCAACATAGTCTGTTAGACGTCTCAAATTGGTGCTGAGACAACTACATGATACCTAACCCATCTAAAACAGAGTGCATGTTAATCACTACACGTCAAAAGCACCAGCTAAACCCTCCGCCACTTAGCCTTTCCCTTAACTGTGAGCCGATTAAACAAGTTAAGGAGCGCCGGCTGTTAGGGGTTATTATAGACGATCAATTGACATGGCATGCGCATGTAAACAGTGTGTGCAAAATTGTGTCCAGAAATCTATTTCTCCTTTCAAAACTTATTTACTTTACGAATCCACCAACTAGAAAACTCTTCTTCAGCACTCACATCCAGTCCCACATTGACTACGCATCTACAGTCTGGGACGGGTGTAGTGATGCGTTTTTAAAGAGGCTTAATTCCCTCCACCGGAGGGCAGCCAAGCTAATCCTTCCTAATAGCAGAGACAGCACTGATGTGCGACTCGGGGCCCTTGACATGCTTCCGTTACGTAACCTCTTTCTGTTCAATAAGGGCGTGTTAATGTTTAAAGTCCGCATATCCAAAACCCCGCGGTACGTCTCGGATTTGTTTAAGTGTGCTAACACACCATACAAGACATCAAGGAACAAACTGTCGGTACCTAGGCCACGACTGAATATATTCAAAACTAGTCTGTCTTATTCAGGGGCCAAACTTTGGAACTCGTTTCCGGCCAATATTACCGAGGCATCTTCATTGTCCACCTTCAAGGCAAGACTATTCCGGCACTTAATTGAGCCCCCGAACAAAGCACACGTGACTACTGCATTCTGATTAATGACTGTTATCAAACATGTAAGTGTGTGGGCACGTGTGTATGTGTGTGCGTGCATGTGTGCGGAACAGTGTGTTTTGTGCATGTTTGTTTATGCTGGTGTGCTTGTGTGTGTGTGCGCGTGAGTGAGTGTGTGTGTGTGTGTTCTTGCGTGCATGTGTGTGTGTGTTTGGTTAGTCAGAAGGAAGTAAACGTCTAGATAATCTTGACGTTTATGCTTACAGTTTTGCGTTCAATGTACCAGATGTAGTCTTAACAGTGTGCAATGTATATGTATGTGTTTATTATGTAGTTGTATTTCATGTACCGTGTGTAATGCATATTAGCCAGACTTGGGTCAGGACTGTGCTTCGTCTGACGCGGGCGTTTGTTGAAGGCCCCGGACATACATCACGATACCATGTTTGTCTGGGCCTTTAATCCAATGTTTGAGCCGTAGCGGGGTCTGACCTAATTCTGATTTACGTACTTCCGTGTGTGTGGGGGTGTGTGTGTGTGTGTGTGCAAGCGTGTGTGCGTGCCGGCGCGTGTGTGTGTGTTTTCATGTAGTTTGTAGCAAGGACAAGAATGAAAAAAGGTCTGCGCACCTATTCTTTTATCCTTGGAAAATAAAGTTTCATTTCATTTCTCTCTCTCTCTCTCTCTCTCTCTCTCTCTCTTTTCTTTAAGTGTTTTTACAGAACGTCTCACAAAAGACACAATCATTTAACCTGACAAACCAAACTAAAACCGCAGGAGAAAAAAATTACCGAACCCCTCCAAACAAACACGATGAACAGCAAACCAATGCTAGTATAATCTACCATTGCAGCAAGAGCAATGGAATGTGGCCATTCTTAGAGACGTCATAATTTGTTTACACAAAGTCTTCAAAGACACATGGTCCTTTCACAGGACAAACCAATCTAAGTCGTAGGGGAAAGAACACTACACATCCCAAATCCAATCAATGGCAAAACAATGCCAGAATAATCTACCATCAGGAACCGACCAGAAAACCACAGTGAACGAGAGCAGTACATGGTCGGCTTACCAAAGTGAAATACACAAAGAAACAAGTAACAAAATCCAAATCTAAACCTGTGTCCTGAAACTTTGTGTAAACGGCTGACCCGGAACCAGACTGAAATTAGTATGTCTTTTTGGTGTGTGATGTTCGGCACCATTTACCACAACTCAGTTGCTCAAAATCGAAAGTCAACACAGAACGATGCCGCATCCCATAACAGTATGAATGGCTGATGTCGCAGCAAATAATGCGTTCAACATACAGTGTGCACTTTGTGATAATATACCAACACCATCATCATCATCATCATCAGTCCCTTGCCCGAACTGGGCGTTGGGGGGACTGAAAGGCAGCAGCAACAGACAGTGCTCTCCACTGAGTTCTATTTTGGGCGGTGGCAAGCAAGTCTGGCATCTCGAGTTTGGTCCATTCTTTTATGTTTGCGACCCAACTCTTTCTCTGACGACCTCGCCGACGACTTCCTTCGAGAGTGCCTTGGAGGATAGTCTTGGACAAGGTGTTGTGTCGGGTCACGTGGCCAAACCAAGCAAGCTTGCGCCGTTTCACGGTTGCCAGAAGGGGTTCATGTGGGCCCACCAGGGAAGTGACGATGCTCCGTACATATTCGTTGGTCTTGTGCTCGCGGTACGAGATGCGGAGCAACTTCCTCAGGCACTTGTTCTCAAAGGCCTGGATTTTCTTTTCTGAGTCTGCAAGCAGTGTCCAAGTCTCACAGCCGTAGAGTAGAATAGACACTACGAGGGACTTGTAAAGCCTGTACTTGATGGTGAAGCTGATGGAGTTACTTCGCCATATCCTGTCCAGCCTGGCCATTGCGGATGTTGCTGTACCTATCCTGATACGGATCTCTGCTATGCAACTACCGTCTTTGGACAGGGTGGCTCCCAAGTACTTGAAGCTATTGACCTCTTCTAGCTTCTGGCCGTTCATGTGAATGTTGCTGCTGCTGTCGCTTGTGGTGTTGATCATCACTTTGCTTTTATCCGTACTGATCTCCATGCCATAAGACCCTGCGCTACTTGAAAGTTTGTCTGTCAGGTTTTGGAGCTCACTATTGCTGCCTGCCATGAGGTCAATGTCGTCTGCGAATCGAAGATTGCACAGGGATCTGCCACCAATAGAGATTGAAGTATGGTGGTCGTGGAGGGTTTCCTGCATGATCTTCTCCAGGAATATGTTGAAAAGGACAGGAGAGAGCAGGCATCCTTGACGGACACCGATCGTCGTCCTGAAGAACTCGCCTGACTGATTGTTAAGTAGAACCGCGCTGCAGGCGTTCTTGTAAAGCGCTTCTATCATTTGGATCAGTCCCTCCTCTATGTTGAACGATCTCATGACTTGCCAGAGTCCGTCGTGCCAGACGCGATCAAATGCTTTCCTGAAATCAATGAAGTTGTGGTAGAGTTCGCGCTGATGCTGCAGATGTTTCTCGATCAGGACGCGGCAGTTGAAAATCTGCTCTACAGTGCTTCTTCCAACTCTGAAGCCAGCCTGTTCTTCTGCCAGCAGTTCCTCGGCGAAAGTTTTGAGGCGGTTGAGAATGATTCTAAGCATTACTTTGCTAGGGTGACTTATCAGACTGATAGTTCTGTAGTTCTGGCACTGTTTCAGGTTTCCTTTCTTGGGGAGCGGGATCACTAGAGACTGTGTCCATTCTACTGGCCATTTCTTTTGCTCCCAGATCTTTTGACAGAGTGTAGTGAGGACCTTCGTTGTTACTTCTCCTCCATGTTTCAACAGTTCAGCAGGTACGTTGTCTACACCACTCGTAAGCTAACAGGATGCCTGTCCAGTTATACTTGTGCTGACCCTGGTGTCAGTCGAATCTGAAGGTATCCGCAGCTAAACGAGCCAACTCGTCGCAAAAAACAGAACAACTGACTACTGCCAAAACTGTTCAGCGATACACTTCTGTAACAGATGTCAAAACGCTACACACAGATCTGCTTTTGGTTCATTTAGACACAGGACAATCCAGTTCAGCACATGTCATCTATATATCAAGTAACCTGACAATGACTCCACAAGGTTCTAGAAATACAATGCTATCAGTGTGAGAAACACCTAAAAATAGACTGTCACGCTAACTGCTGCGCAGAATAGATAAGCGTGATTATGTGTGTGCTTTTGCTGTGTGTCCAAACTGCTGTTAAAGTTCATTAGGTGTGTCGACAAGGCATAACAAACACTAATGGTGCTGAAATCTGTCCAGATTTATGTGTAATGATACTTTAAGGTATGCACTGTGGTGCAAGCATAGTGCGTCTTGGACACAGATGCACTGAATTATAGTGCGTCTGCCTACCCCTTCGTAACATTGTCAGTATGTGATTTTGAGTTTCAGTGCGTCAGAGACGAACAGACACACTAAAACAAAGCCCTGCACACACACAAACACACTCGCACTGCATGCAAAAGCGCAAAGAGGCACACCCTTCTACCCCATCCCCAAGCCTCACAGGTGTATTAGTGACAGTGTATTATTACTGACTGCGTGTTACTGTTAGTGTATGTTATTGATCCCACTGTGTGCTACTGATGGTGTATTACTGACAGTGTGTTACTGACTAACAGTGCATTACTGGCAGTGTGTGTTAGAGATGGGTCACTGTTTCTGTGTTACTGACAGCATGTTGCTGACGATGTATATTACTGATGGTGTATCACTAACAATGTATTACTAATGTTCTTACTGGCTGTATGTTACTGATATTGTGTCATTAACGATGTGTTACTTCCTGGAAGCATGTTTCAGATGGTGCATTACTAATGCATTGTCACTGATGATGTGCTACTGAAAGTGTGTTAATGATGGTGTAATAGTGTATCACTGACTGTTTTATTGATGGTGCGTGTTACTTATCATGTGTTACTGACGGTGTGTTACTAAATGATAGTGTGTACCGTAAGTACTCTAAATATTCAACTACTTTTTACATGCTGATCTTCTGATTTTTTAGCTCTGGTTGAATATTTAGCAGTTTTGAGTATAGGTCGTTTGACATAGGAGCGCACAACATTTTTCGCAGATATCTTCGCAACGACTTTTCTATACCAATCTTAGAACAAATATCATTTATTGCCAATTGACCTATTACGATTTATTTTCAAGATACTTGAACAATGTGCCAGTTTTGCTGTATTTTGAAGAGTGTTGGACGAATATTTTAGCTGTAAATTTTGGATGCAGGGGTTGAATATTTTAGACATGACTTTTCAGGGTGCTGGTAAAAAATTTTACTTTTTTTTTAAACTTGAAAATTCCTTTGTTTCCTCAAAAACATTACCGATGATATTACTATATGGAAGTATCTACTAGCTTACTTAATTTCAGCCTAAGAGCCTGTTTTGTTCCTACACAACCAGGGAGGCAACTCAGGGGACTGTAACCAGGGCCGTGAGTAGCTTCCCTTCCCTGCCCATCCGGTCGCGTGCCACGTGGTGTCACGCCAGTCGTTATACTTAGCTTACCGTGAACGGTTGTGTTCTAGCCTACGGGACCTTTGACTGTGTACGGTGCGACCAGTTCTTTTAGGCCCAGTCGCTTTTTGGATTACCTGTGGCGCCTAAGAGCCTGTTTTGTTCCTACACAACCAGGGAGGCAACTCAGGGGACTGTAACCAGGGCCGTGAGTAGCTTCCCTTCCCTGCCCATCCGGTCGCGTGCCACGTGGTGTCGCGCCAGTCGTTCTACTTAGCTTACCGTGAACGGTTGTGTTTTAGCCTACGGGACCTTTGACTGTGTACGGTGCGACCAGTTCTTTTAGGCCCAGTCGCTTTTTGGATTACCTGTGTTCCTTTGGGATTTTGTGTTCTCTTGGATTATGGGGGTGCTTTCTTGTGGTTGGATTACTTGTGGTTCCCCTTCCTACCTTGGACTTACGTGGTTGCGTGTGGGTTTTCTGGGCTTCGGTGTGCCTTCTGGGACTTACATTCCTGCCGGCGCGCTTTGAGGGTGGTATGGAGGTCTCACGTCCCCGCAGCCATGGAGAGGTAAGGTCTCGGTCCCAGCCCTCGGGCCGGGCGCCGGCTTCATCCAGGGGCGCTTCGTATTGCTCGTACCTATTTCGCGTAGAACGTTCAAATTCGTTTGGCGGGGCCTTGGGGAGCCCAGGCCCAGTCGTCTTTCACGTCTGATATATGTTGCAGCTGCCAAGTGCACACCTGTCCGCAGTGCGGCGACTTCCAATGGCCGAGCGATCACCACAAGGTCTACCTCCACTGTTGGGCTGCGCCTTCGACCACGCTTGCGATAATAATAATAATAAGCGCATTAAATAGGCGCTTTATCCCAATTGAAAATCGGCTCAAAGCGCCGCCGCGAACTGAACCCAACAAGCACGCTTGCATGAATCACGCGCATTCACTCACACACTGTACATAAACACAGAACATTCACGTGGTGCTAAGGGCAAGCTCAAGCGAGCTACTGAAGTTTTTGGAAATTCAAAATCGTTTGTATTTGAAATTTGATTAAGTGGGCTGAAGCTGATACCAAAGTGGAGGGGGAGGAAGAGCCGGAGTACCCGAAGAAAGAACCCCCGACGGTCCGCCCGAATTAACGGTGACACTTACTAGAGGAGAAAAATCCGACGCCGGAACCCGTAATCGAACCTCGCACCCTTAGCATTGGTGGCAGGCGCCTTAACCACTGCGCCACGGACCGCGATGTATGCTCTGCCCTGCCGGAGGAACATTGGTCGCAGCTTTGGAGTTTTTACCAGCACGAGCGCCCGACGCCGGCAAGTGTCCTCCCGTCCACCATGGCGCCCCTCTCCGTGCTAGGAGAAGTGACCAGACCCAGACGCACCCACTCCGGCCTTGTGGGAACGGACAACACGCCGGACGCGTGACCACAGCTCATGCCCCAGGACTGCGTCTACCACTGCACCCTCTCAGACTAAGCCTGCTCATTCCTATGGGGAGTCTAGCCTGCAGAGCGCCCGCCTCATTGAGGCTGGCCTGCAGCGACCCTCGTCGCATCGTCCGTCGACCACTGGCAGTCCTGACGTGTCCTGCACGGATACGCCCGCTCACTCCTACGGGGAGTCGAATAGCCGGCAGAGCGCCTGTCTCACTGAGGCCGGCCTGCAGGGACCTTCGTCGCCTTGTCCGCTGACCACTGGCAGTCCTGATAGTCTCCCACGCCTACCCGGCACCGGCCTCCACGTGGCGTGGGTGGGTAGTCCACTCGGTCCCTGACTGAGTGGGCTAGCAGACGGGTGCCATCTTTGTCCAGGATTAGGACTTGATGTCAGCAGATATGTTGTTCAGTCTTTTTCACTGGTCCGGTTTTTAAGGAGCTGTGCTTACCCAGGTCTTACCATGTTGGATTGGTCCTTAAAATTACGCGTGAGCTTTTGGTCCTTTGGATCCCAAGTGTTTGCCGTGCTTGGAGACCCGTGTCGGGGGAGAAGAGGATCCTGGTGGCTGAAACACTCCACTTTGGCCTTGACTTCTGCCTAAACGGGAGGCTAGTCGTACCGGCCTAGTCAATCGGCTCTTGTCACGTCGAGCCCTATCCCCCTGTTGACATGCGGGTTGTTATACGGAGCACCATGCTATAGCCTCTGATGCTGATTAGGTGCTTTACGCCAGTATTCCCCTGTATTCAACAGTGTGATAGAAGGCGGTGGCTCAAACGGTTCAATCGGGCTTACCCCCTTGAGTATATCTTTCGGGCAGTCTCCATTGTGCGTCGGCTGGAGACCCGCCGACAATTGCACTTTCCCTTGTTGGGCTCGGTGGCGGGCGGGGACCCCCGGGGGATGAATATCTATCATACTATAATATGGAAAATATCAAAAAACCAAAACTAGCACCAAAGCGGCACATAGCCGCCGACATTGTCATTGAGAACGATAGTGACTCTGACTGTGAGGAAGCGACACCTCAGGCGTCGGCCGCCTGGCCTCGCTTTCTCATTATCCACAGCAAAGTTAAAGAGAAGCCTGTTTCAAAGCTGCACCCTTTCCTGGTAGGGGAGACCCTCAGGAGCCGTGTTGGCAGGCCTGAGGCCCAGCGCCTCAGGTCTGGTGACTTGTTGGTAGAGTGCCGTACCCGGGCACACTCCAATGGGCTACTGAGGCTCTCCATCGGAGACACTCCAGTGGAGGTCACTCCCCACAAAACAATGAATTCCTCTAGAGGAGTGATTAAAGATCAAGCATTGGCCGAACTGTCTGAAGATGAACTTGTACGGAACCTTAAGTCACAGGGGGTGACCTACGTCAGGCGCTTCATTTCCAAACGAGGTGGTAGGGAGATCCGTCTCCCTACCATCATCCTGACGTTTGGCACCCCACAGCTCCTACTACCATCTGGGGAGGTTACTACTCCCTAAAAGTGAAAAAGTACGTCCCTCTCCCCCTCCGGTGCTTTAAGTGCCAAAAGTATGGCCATGGGCAGAAGACATGCCGCCAGGCAGAGGCTCTATGCGCCCGTTGCACTAAGCCCGGACGCTCTGCTGAGTCCTGCACAGCCATCCCCCTGTGTGTGAATTGCCAGGGGGCGCATATGGCTTCGGACAAGAAGTGCCCTCGTTGGATCTCCGAGTGCAGGATTCAGCAGGTGCGTGTGGAGAAGGGGCTGTCCTTTGCGGACGCAAAAAAACTGGTCGACGGTCCTGGTGCAGCTGAGGCGGCGCCAAACTCCAATAACAACTTTGTGTATACTTTCAGTGCTGCGGTGGCAGGCAAGCGCCCCACCAAAGACTTCTCTTGTCAAACCCCAACTTCTTGGTTGGGGGTGGAGCCTCGGATCCTCTCACCCCTGGAGAGTAACCCTCCTCCGGTGGTGACGAGGAGCCAGGGAACGCTGAGGGCGGACACTACCGGTCCGGTGGCACCGCCTTCTGCTGCCCCTAAGCCTCAACCCCCACCCAAACCTGCTAGTTTGTCAACACCAAAGGTTTCTGGCTCTGGTCAGCCTTCTAAGGCCGCTAACTCTAGCGGCAGGACCGCTGCCCAGGACCAGAAGTCTAAGAAATCTATGGGACCGCCGTGCGCACGGGCCCAGAAGGGGAACACTGATGTCCCCCTTCAAAACAAATATGCTGCATTGGAGGAGCAGATGGAGGGAGTGGAAGTTGCCGATGCTGCGGCAGCTCCACCCCCTTCATCTCCTAAGAACCAGAGGAGGCCCGGGAGCCGGCCCCCCTCTGTTTCTCCGACTCCTTCCAAGGCAAAGGAAAAAGGGGGGAAAAACTCCGCACCCCCAGATAAGACATAATCATGGACTCTCTGCTTCAGTGGAATTGTCATGGTTTTCAAGCTAACTTTGAGGAATTACGTCTTTTAGTCAAGTGCTATAACCCCTCAGTAATATCTCTTCAGGAGACCTACCTGAAGACTTCTGACCCTGTGTCCTTTAATGGTTTTAACGTTATACATAAAGGCTCTGATTCGGAGAGGCGCTCGGGTGGAGTGGCTCTTCTCATTAGTAGCCAAATTTTATGCAGCCCCGTTAGCATCGACACCTGTCTTCAGGCTGTCGCAGCTCGGGTTACCTTGAAGAAGACCATAACCATATGCAGTATTTACCTGCCACCATCCCTGCGGGTCTGTAGTAATGATTTTTTTAATTTAGTTGATCAACTGCCCCCTCCCTTTATTCTCATGGGGGATTTTAACGGTCACGCTCACCTTTGGGGTAGTGACCACTATGATGGCAGAGGTCAGATGTTAGAAGATGTTTTTTCTCAACTTAACCTATGTGTCTTTAACGATGGTTCACCTACATACTCTAACCCAGGTTCAGGATCTAGTTCTGTTCTAGACCTCACTATGTGTGATCCTTCTCTCATGCTGGACTTTGACTGGAAGGTTCACGATGACCTGTGTGGTAGTGACCACTTCCCAGTAGTCCTGTCATCGGTCAGCTGTGGGGAGGATCCGCCGGTGGGGCGTTGGAATCTTAAGAAAGCTAACTGGCCTCTGTTTGCCTCCCTCTGTCAGTCTCGTATTACAGAGGAGGTGGTCATGTCATCTGAAGAACCTATTTCTTCTTTTACTACTATTTTGTTGGACGTAGCGGGTGAAACCATCCCTAAAACTTCCGCATCAGTCCCTCGAAAGCCAAGAGTACCATGGTTCAACGAAGAGTGCCGCAAGGCCCAAATAGCGCGCAAATCTGCTCAGCGACGTGCTTTCCGTAATCCGTCGCAAGTGAATATTTTAACCTTAAAAGACAGAGGGCGAAAGCCCGTTACATTTTTAAACGTGAACGCCGTGCTTCCTGGAGACGCTTCGTCTCATCTTTAACTTCTCAGACTCCGTCCCAGAAAGTATGGAAGGCTGTTCGGAGAATTAGGGGCAGAGGTGGCTCGGCTTCTGTTGGCCATCTTAGAGATGGTGCCAGTTTGGTTACAGATAAAAAAGCTGTGGCCAATTTGTTTGCCTCCACCATTGCCCATAATTCTTCAACGGAGCATTATTCACCTTTCTTCCAGAGAGAGAAGGAGAAGCGAGAGTCTCGTATTTGTGATTTTAAGTCCGATAACTCAGAAGACTATAATGTCCCGTTTACATTATCAGAACTGCAGCAAGCTTTGCAGAAATGTAACGACTCTGCTGCTGGCCTAGATACCGTCCACTATCAATTCCTAACGCATCTGCCTGAGAGGTCACTCCTTGTACTTCTCAAGGCCTTTAACCATATCTGGAGAACTGGTCATTTTCCGCTGTCTTGGTGCCAGGCTGTGGTTGTACCGATCCCCAAGCCGGGTAAGGATCCTTCCCACCCGGGCAACTACCGGCCTATCGCTTTGACATCATGTTTATGTAAAACTATGGAGCGCCTGGTCAACGCCCGCCTGGTGTGGCATCTTGAGTCACAGGGTCTCCTCACAGACCTCCAGTGCGGTTTCCGGCGCTTCCGTAGTACAACTGACCATTTAGTCCGCTTTGAATCATTTATTCGAGATTCTTTTGTCAACAAGCAGCATGTCTATGCAATTTTCTTCGATCTTGAGAAGGCGTATGACACTACCTGGAAGTATGGCATAATGTCTGACTTGTTGGACATGGGTTTTAAAGGGCACCTGCCCGTTTTTATTCACAATTTTTTGACTAACCGGTCGTTCCATGTCCGTGTGGGCTCCACCCTCTCCGACTCATTTGAACAGGAGATGGGTGTCCCACAGGGCAGCATTCTATCTCCTGTTTTATTTAGTATTAAAATTAATAACATTGTAAAGGCCGTCAAGGATGATTCTGAATGCTCTTTGTTTGTTGACGACTTTGCTTTGTGCGCACGTGGTCGAGGACTTGCGTCCCTTGAGAGGCGCTTGCAGCTGTGCGTTGATCGCATCCAGCGGTGGGTGTCTCTCAATGGATTCAAGTTCTCGCCCTCCAAGACTGTTTGTGTGCATTTTACTAACCAGACGAAATTTTTTCCAGAACCTAGCCTGAGCATTGCTGGAGTGCCAATTAAGGTGGCCGAGGAGGCAAAGTTTCTGGAGGTCATTTTTGACAAAAGACTTACCTTCCGCAACCATATTAATTACCTTAGAACCTCTTGTCAGAAGGCTCTCGACATTCTTCGTGTCGTCGGTCGTACTGACTGGGGTGCGGACCGTACTGTCTTACTTCGTCTGTACCGGGCCCTTGTTCGGTCCAAACTGGATTACGGCTCTGTGGTGTATGGCTCAGCTTCCAAGTCTGTGCTACAGCGTCTGAACACAATTCACCATCAGGGTCTGCGGATATGTCTTGGGGCCTTCAGGACGTCTCCAGTTCCTAGTCTGTATGCCGAGGCAGGGGAGCCTTCTCTCAATCTCCGCCGCATCCGCCTCATGCTCAGCTACGTTCTGAAACTGAAGGCCCATCCAGACAATCCTGCCTATGATTGTGTTTTTAAACCATCGTTTGCAGAGATTTACGATACCCATCCGGGAGCTGTCCGTCCACTTTCTTTCCGTGTCCGACCTCATCTGCAGGCGGCCGGATTGGACCTGGACAGAGTTTCGGAATCCCTGCAACACATCACTCCACCTTGGCTCTTACCAGTTCCTGACATCTTGCTGGACTTGACTGCCCACAAGAAAGACTCTACTCCACCAGCCATATACCAACAGAGCCTCAATGAACTGCTTTCAATTTTTCCTGGCTATTGTCGCATCTATACCGATGGGTCAAAGTCTGAGGATGGGAGAGTGGCTGCGGCCGCAGTGTCCTCTCGCCATCCTAGACGCCCATTTAAGCACCGCCTCCCAGACCACTCATCTGTATTTAGTGTGGAACTGCAGGCGGTTCTGCTGGCACTCAGGCATGCTTATCGATCTAGAGAAAGGAACTTCCTGATTCTGTCTGACTCTCTTTCTGCCCTGCAGGCCCTTCAGGGCACGGGAAATGACCACCCACTGCTGGTGCAGATCAGAGAGCTCCACGCGGACTTGATGAAGGAATATTATGATATCATTTTTATTTGGGTGCCAGGGCATGTGGGCATCGAAGGCAACAGGATCGCAGATTCTGCTGCCAACGATGCCCGCAATGACCCTGTCCCTGACACACAGACTGTTTATAGTGATTTTAGACATGTGGCTAGTGCGTTACATAGCCCGTGAGTGGCAGTCCGAGTGGGACAAAGAGGAAGCTAACAAGCTGCATGAAGCCCTTCCTAAGTTGTCCGACGGTCTACCTTATCGCTGCGGCAGCCGCCGTGAGGAGACTGTCCTGGCTCGGCTCCACATCGGCCACACGTATGTTACGCACTCTTATTTACTTAAACAGGAGGAGCGTCCATGGTGTTATGCCTGCGACGAGCAGTACTCTGTTCAACATTTTTTGTTGTCTTATGCTGATCTAATCGACACAAGGTATAAACATTTCACGGCAGACTCCTTGAAGGTTTTGTTCCGGGATGTGCCCCCGGACAAGATCTTCAGTTTTCTAAGAGAGTGCCATATTTTTAATAAGATTTGAGCGTTTATAGTAGATTATGATGTTTCTATTATTGTTTGACCTTTTTGAGAGTCTTCCGACGTTTTCTTTAAAGACCTGTGCGACATTTTAGCCTGACATATTTTTTAAGGTATATTTACATCATGTCTTAAGACCTTTCTTTTAGTCTGGCTGACCAGATTTTTACCCTTCCCGCCGTGAGATGGCCTTAGTTGCCTGCTCGGCGTTAAACCCAAATAACTAACTAACTAACTGACAGTCTCCCCACGGATAGGCCTGCTCACTCCTACGGGGAGTCTAGCCGGCAGATGAGGGCCGATGACCGTCCCAAGGAATGGAGAGCGCGTCGACTGCCCTGGCGAGGGGGTCTGGAGCAGGGGAGACAAAGAGGGGAAGTTGGCGATTCCACCCCACGGATAGGCCTGCTCACTCCTACGGGGAGTCTAGCCTGCAGAGCGCCCGGCCCCCCCCCCCCCCCCCCCCCCCCCCCACCGGTTTACTCGCCCCCCCCGATGATGACGAGGCCCTGCGCCTGCAGCCCAGGACTCCGACTCGGCCCTGCTTGGCGCGGTCAGCCGCTCTCCCTCTCCCCTCATCAAGGCCGGCCTGCAGCGACCTTCGTCGCCCCAACCCAGGACTGTTGGCAGACCTGACAGATTGCGCGACGCCAGGGGCCCCATGCGCCCCCGCGCTTGCGTCGGCGCTCCTAGGATGGACCGTGATGTGCAGCGCTACAGCAGATGCAACCCTCGGCCCTCCTCGTCCTCGTCGCGCTCGATCACGTCTCGCACCTCTAAGCCGCGGCCACCCTCCTGTTCATCACGGCACACCTCGCCTAGCCGGCCCCGACACCCATCGCCCCCTAGGCGTCTCAGTAGGAGCCCGGCCAAGCGGAACCGTCTATCACGCTCCCAGCATCGCAGTCGCCCAGCACGCGCCAGCCCCCTATCGCTCCGGCGCGCCTCGTCCCCGTCTTCGCCCCGCCTTCGGCAGCTGTGCCTCCGGGTGAGTCGTCCCCTACCTGCTCCCCACTCTTGACGACGGGACATTGCTAGCGAGGTCCCCGGCCCCCCCCCACCGGTCTATTCACTCCCCCTGATGATGACGAGGCCCTGCGCCTGCAGCCCAGGACTCCATCTTGGCCCTGCTCGGCGTGGTCAGCCGCTCTCCCTCTCCCCGCTCGCGTTTCGCCAGACGACCCTGCGTCTGATTGTGGCCTCTCTTCCCGTGGAGGCTTGCCCGCCATCCCCTCCGCTCAAGAGGAAAGCCGCCGCCTTTGTCGACGCTGGCCGTCAGGTGAAGAGGTTCAAGTCACTCCCCCAGTCCCTGGCTTTCGTAACCTCCATGACGCCTTCTCCGCGCACCTCCAACAGGCCGCTTCCCGTGAGTACGACTTCTTCTCCGACCTTAGGTGGCCGGCTGGCCTCGACATCGCCTTCTGCCAGGACGGCTATGCAGGCCATTCCCAGGCTTCTCCTCGTCCCCTCAGACAACTCCACGGTGGTTTCCTACATCCAGAAACAGGGCGGGACGCGCTCCCCTGACCTAGGCATACTCCTCTACCAAGACCGCGGCATCTTCCTCCGAGCGCGACACATTCCGGGTCACCTGAACGTCCTAGCCGACTCTCTCTCGTGGCGCTGCCAGCTCCTCCACACGGAATGGACTCTGCGACGGGACATCTTTCAGATGATCTGCGCTCACTGGGAGACTCCTATGATCGACCTCTTCGCCACGAGGTGGAATTGCCAACTTCCCCTCTTTGTCTCCCCTGCTCCAGACCCCCTCACCAGGGCAGTCGACGCGCTCTCCATTCCTTGGGACGGTCATCGCTTACGCCTAGTCCCCAAATCCTGCCCCAGCTCAAGAGATGCGAGGCGGTGATGTTGCTGGTGGTCCCATTCTCCTGGAACAGATCTTGGATCACCGACCTGCTCAGTCTTGCCATGGGACCCCCCTGCTGCTCCCCACCCCGAGCACGAGAATCGAGCAACCCCGCCAGCCGCTGTTCCACCCGTGCCCAGAGCGGCTTCTTCTTCACGCCTGGAGATTGTGCGGCATGCCCTCGCTGCTAGAGGCTTCTTGAGTACAGCAGTGGAGGTGATCGCTTCTGCCCGCTGACCCTCTACCAGATGCGTCTACGAGGGAAAGTGGTGAGTACTGCGGTCCTGGTGTGCTGGCCAGCACCTCTCCCCCACCGAACTGACTACCCCTCAGCTCGCCGAGTTCTTCCTCTGGCTCTTTGGCGACCAGGGGTTAGCCCCCAACACGATCAGAGGATACCTGTCCATGTTTGCGGACACCTACCGACACCTCGTCCGCCCGGACTTCGGCAAATGCAAAGACCTTGCCGACCTTCTGACACACTTTGGCCTCCAGCGCCTGGTTCCCCGCTCGCTGATTCCACGCTGGGACCTGTCCTGGGTACTGACGTGGCTGGATTCAACCGATTTGAACCGCTCCACTTGGCCCAGTTGCGGACGTGACTCGGGAGACCTGCTTCCTGTTGGCCCTCGCCACGGCGGCCCGAGTAAGCGAGCTACACGTGCTCTCCGTGCGCCCGGCCTGCCTGCAGTTCGGGACGGCTGGCCCTGTGCAGCTCCTCACTGACCCTTTCTGCCTCGCCAAGACCATTTGCCTTTAAGATGAGAAAGATGTTTGTGCTGTGAAAACCTGAGAAACTGGCTAAACCTTTATTTGTTTGCAAGAGGTATCCGTTTTTGCATCTTTGTTGCTACTGCGGCGCTTGCAGCCACGAGTCTGGCAATGCGCTGGTCTTACCAAGTATTTTATTCACTTTCAGTGTAAGTGCAGGAAATGAAGTTATAACCTTGATAAAGGCAGACCATTTGCCTTTGAGGTGAGAAAGATGTTAGTGCTGTAAAAACCTGAAAAATTGGCTAAATCTTTACTTGTTTGCAAGAGGTATCCGTTTTTGCTTCTTTGTTGCTACTACGGAGCTTGCAGCCACCTGGAGTCTGGCGATGCCTGCGCTAGGCGGATCAGGTTACCGCTATCGGCAAACTAAGTGGGCTAGGGGAAACTGCTGTGGCAGGGCGGGGGAGGGGGTGGGGTGGGGGGGGGATGGGGGGCAGGGGTGGGGGGGGGAGGGGGGGTGTTACTGGATGATGTGTCGCTGACAATGTTTTAGAATCGGTGTATAATGTCATCTCATTGACAGTGTGTTGGTACTGTTACTGACGCCATGTTGCTGATGGTGCGTTACTAACAGTGTTTTATTTATTTATGGTGTGTTACTGACGATATATTGTGTGTTACAGATTGGTGGGTGTACAAGGTCTTCTAGAGGATATTCCCACACGCCGGAAAGACAACATGCAGTTATGGATGTCGTCACCAGGGGAGAGCCGCAGTCTCTTGCGTCGAGGCAGTCGCAATGTCTACAATGTCAAGGATGAACTCTCAAGTAAGTTCATTCATGCTGTGTGTGTATGTTTGTCATTCTCTGAAAAGGTGGCCAAAATGTGTGACACGAGGGGCCAAAATCCATCTTTCTGTAATTTATCCAGCAATGTGGTATAATGTGTCCTCGCGCTGGGACCATATGGCGTTGAGGCGCGTCCCCTGGGTGGTGGGTTGGGGATCCCTCGCGAGAGGGGTGCACCGAATGAAATAAGGTGCCGTGAACCAACATGGTCTAAGGGAAGGTGACCCCAACAGAAAACCCCTGGTCCTGCTAGTAAGGGGGTTGGGCGTGGGGGTAACTTCCCCACCCTGCAAATAAGGAAATAGCTACAAAAACGCCGAAGAAAAGACAAACAGCAATTCCTTTTCTGGAGGAGGAAGGTTCTTCTACCAGAAGATTTATGACATCATGTGGTGAAAGCCGGAAGTCTTCGGAAGCCACAGGACCGAGCCGCCTCTCTCTATCCAGGGACACAATCATGGGCACATGGAATGTCAAGACCATGTACCAGAGCAGGAAGTCCACCCAGATAGCAGCGGAAATGCAATGAAGTACAACCTTTCCCTACTAGGTATCAGTGAAGCCAGATGGACGCAGTCTGGCCAGAAAAGGCTGTTAAGTGGGGAGATGATTCTGTATTCAGGTCATGAAGAAATGAATGCCCCCCCCATTCAGAAGGTGTAGCATTCATGCTGTCACCAGTGGCACAGAGAGCGCTGATGGGCTGGGAACCTCTTGGGCCAAGAATTATCACAGCAGCCTTTAGAACCAAGAAAAAGATCAAGCTGAACGTCATCCAATGTTATGCGCCCACTAATGACGGTGACGAGGAAGAGAAACAAGAGTTCTACGACCGACTCCAGAGTGCTGTGGACAAATGTGCAGAGCGAGACATCACCATCGTCATGGGCGATTGTAATGCCAAAATAGGGGAGGACAACACCGGATACGAAGAGGTGATGGGGGAGACAGGGACTAGGGGAGATGAGTGAGAACAGGGAGAGGTTTGTAGACTTTTGTGCTCTAAACAGACTTGTCATTGGAGGCAGCATCTTCCCACACAGAAGAATACACAAAGCAACTTGGGTCTCACCTGGTCATACTACAGAGAACCAAATAGACCATATCTGCATTAGCAAGAAATTTAGAAGATCCCTTCAAGATGTTCGAGTGAGGAGGGGAGCAGATGTCGCCTCAGACCACCATCTGCTTACCTTAAGAATAAAGCTCAAGTTAAAGAAAAGCCGCACAGAGACAACAAGAAGACAGCGCTATAATGTAGGCCTCCTGAGAGAGACTGGAGTGCGAGAAGAGTTCAAACTGGTGCTGTCCAACCGGTTTCAAGCGATACAGGAGCTAGTGAATGTAAAGGAGGCGGTCACCACAGAGCAGCAGTGGACGGCAGTTAGAGAGGCGCTGAACTCAACCTGCAAAGACACTGTAGGGTTCAGGAAACACCATCACAAGGACTGGCTGTCGGCACAGACCTTGAAGAAGATAGAAGTGAGGAAGCAGAAGAAAGCAGTTGTCAACAACAGTCGCACGAGAGCAGCCAAAGCAAGGGCACAGGAGGAATACTCGGAATCCAATTGCGAGGTGAAGAGGAGTATCAGGGCAGACAAGAGGGCCTACACAGACAGCCTGGCAGAAAAGGCAGCAGGCAGCGGCAACATGAAACAGCTCTACGACATTACCAGAAGATTGTCGGGCAAGTATGGCCATACAGAAAGACCAGTAAAAGACAAAGAAGGCAAGCCTATTGCAGACAGAGCAGACCAACTCGACAGATCGGCCGAGTATTTTGAAGAGTTACTGAACAGATCCAGCCCACCCCACCCCCCCAGACATCCAGCCGGCAGAGACCGACCTACCCATCAGCTGTGACAGACCCAGCCGGGAAGAGATCAGAAGAGCAGTGGCATTTTTGAATAACGGCAAAGCAGCAGGGCCAGATGGCATCCCAGCGGAGTCTTTGAAAGCAGACCTAGAGACAACAGTAGAGATGCTGTACCCACTGTTTGGAAAGATCTGGGAAGAGGAGGTGATGCCGGCTGACTGGAAGGAGGGGTACCTAATCAAGCTTCCCAAGAAAGGTGACCTCAGCAAGTGTTCCAACTACAGATTAATCACCTTGCTGTCAGTACCAGAAAAGGTCTTCAAAAGGATCATCCTGGAGAGAATGAAGAGCTCCGTTGACCTCCAGCTGAGAGACCAGCAAGCAGGATTCAGGAAAAACCGATCATGTACAGACCAGATCGCCACTCTCTGCATCATCGTGGAACAGTCTCTGGAGTGGAGCTCCCCGCTGTACGTCAACTTTGTGGATTACGAGAAAGCATTTGACAGTGTTGACTGAGAGACTCTGTGGAAACTCCTACGACACTACGGTGTACCCACAAAGCTCGTCCGCCTGATCAAGAGCAGCTACGATGGCATGACATGTCGCGTGATCCACGAAGGGCAGTTCACCAGGGAGCTCCAGGTCAGAACTGGTATCAGGCAGGGGTGTTTGCTGTCTCCGTTCCTCTTCCTACTGGCCATAGACTGGGTCATGAAGAGGACCACAGAGCACAGACGAAGTGGAATACAGTGGACACTGTGGACACAGCTTGACAACCTCGATTTTGCAGATGACTTGGCTTTACTGTCCCACACTCGTCAACAAATGCAGGACAAGACCACGAGGCTTGCTGACATCTCGTTCGAAGTGGGCCTCACTATCCACAAACAGAAAACAAAGACAATGAGGCTGGACACAACCAGGGAAGAATCAGTCTTGCTTGCTGGCACCCCGTTGGAGGAGGTGGAGTCCTTCACCTATCTAGGGAGCATCATAGACAAAAAAGGCGGCACTGATGCAGATGTCAGAGCACGAATCGGTAAAGCCAGAGCAGCCTTTCTCCAGTTGAAAAAGGTGTGGAGTTCCAGAGAGCTGTCACAACACACCAAAGTCCGGATTTTCAACTCCAACGTAAAAGCAGTTCTCCTATATGGAGCAGAGACTTGGAGGTTGACAAAAACCACAGTCAACAGAGTACAGATCTTCATAAACAGTTGCCTTAGAAAAATTTTGAAAATCCACTGGCCAGAGAAAATCAGCAATGTCAGACTCGTGGAGAGAACAGAGCAGATAACAGCAGAGAATGAAATTGGGCGAAGAAGATGGGGATGGATTGGTCACAGTCTGAGAAAGCCAGCTTCCAGTATCACCAGGCAGGCATTGTCATGGAACCCCCAGGGAAAGAGGAAAAGAGGCAGGCTGAGAAACACCTGGCGTCAAGACCTCCAAGCAGACATCAAGAGACTGGGAACCACCTGGAGTAGAATCAAAGGAGAAGCACAGGACAGGAGTCGCTGGAGATCTCTCGTCGATGGCCTTTACCCTGGGAGGGGTGACAGGCATAAGTAAGTAAGTGGTATAATGTACTTCTACTATCCCTACAATGTATGAGAAACAAAGAAAGATAGCTCACACAGTGGTTTTTGTGTGAGTCACAAATAATTAATGTGGCCTGGCATCTTTGGTAATTGCTTACATGGACACCAAACAGTGCCTGTAAACAAGCTTAATTAAATAATTTAAATTCAGATGCATGATAGGAGTGTTGAATCAAGCTTATTAAACAGTATTTAAACATTTTTGGGCTGCAAATTTGAAAATACTGTGATATTGGCTGCAGGACGGGCTTCTTAAAGCATGGTGGACAAAAAGTGGGCAGTGAATAATGTTTAGTTTAGATGTTTTTTATGACAATTACCTGAATTGCAGCTGGGCACAAAATGGATTAAAATATAAAGAATGCTCACAGAAGAAAAATTATGCAAGAAAAGTCATATTTTACTCTTATGTCTCTACTATATTCAGGGTGGAGAATTCTCCTCGGATCCGCGATTTTCCAAGGAAAGGTAGCGTCACTTCCGAGAAAATGAAATAGAGTTCCGAGAAAAATTTGCGAAACACATTTTCCTCAAGTCTTGATCCAAGTTTAAAAATAGGATGAGTTCAGGTCCGTGTCCAGCTTTTACTTTCTCATCACTGAACATGGCGCCTGCGAGTGTAACACTGTATGCACTGCCCCGCAATATAAGTATAAGGCTTACTCACAGGGCTTCCGTTTTAGTGCGTCTCTGGCACACTAAAACTCAAAATCACGTACTGAAAATGTAACTAAGGGGTAGTCAGACGGCACTAAAATTCAGTGCATCTGCGTCCGAGACACATCATCTTTGTGCCACCGTGCGTACCCTAACAGAGGTCGGTGACAGTCGTTCTACTTTTAGTGATGAGTTGGTTCGTTTAGCCGCTCGCTTGGTCGCGGCTGTGTTCAGAATCGCCCTGACTCCGAGGTCCGTGCGAGTGTCACACTGGACGGGCAAGTTTACACCCGTTGTGGTGTCAGCATGTTATTACAAAGTGCGCACTACACTGATGTTGAACGCGTTACTTGCTGTGACGTCACCATTCATACTATTATGGGATGCGGCATCGCGCGTTTCACTTTCGATCTTGAACGAAGTTGTAAATGGCTGAGAAAAAGCAAAGGAAGCTGGAATGCTTTGGATTCTTCAATCCGGCACCGTCTGATCTTGATATTCGCTTAGAAGAAAGTTCACTTCGACAAGCCGTCTCCATCGACAAGCGACAGTACTAGAAATGATACCCCTGGGCTGTGTGTGGCACCGCCGCTGCGACGCAGTTTCAGAGTTCATGGCTGCGTGTATTTCCGTGGCTAAAGCACGATGGCACACAGATGACTAGCGCAATATGCATGGAGGCAAACTCAAAAAGCAAGTCCAGAAATTCGAACAGAATAAATTTGTCAGTTTTTTTTAATTTTTTTTATCATGGTTGACCCATCTTCTGATACACAGTTATTAGGCAAAAGCTCTCTAACATTGGAGAAATACGTCTTTCTGGTTAAATGGGTTGAAACCAACTTTTAAGTACATCAGTTCACACACACACACACACACACACACACACACACACACACACACACACACACACACACACACACACACACACACACAGAGAGAAAGAGAGAGAGAGTTTAGACAAGTTAGACTTTGGTTGGCAATCTGCATTCAGCAGAAAAGGCTATATTCTCAGTTACAATACATTATCAAATGATCATACAAATAAATACAGGCTTGCTTTTGCACGACAGCTCACCAGTTAAAGAATCAGTATCATGGAAAGGACACACAGACACTGTCACAACAAATTTAAAGAGGAGAGAGCAAAATGAGTTAATTTATTTTATGCAGTTGTTCTTAAATAAATTTGCAGACCCTCTATTATGCTCAGATGGGGGTCTGTGTACCCTCTAAAATTTATGCCTGGAGGTCTACAGACCATTTAACCTGTTTTGAAAACAGATGCCCTGTTAATAAATACTCATCACTTGAACGTTTGGCGGTTCACCGGAAATTCAGCCCTCTTGTGTCGGCCATTGTTAATCTATTGTGATACTGATCAATAGCCCACTATGTCGTGCTTTTCACGAGTGATTAACTGGGTAGACCCTTTGATGATGTATTTTACTCTGTAATCTTGAGTTTGCATGTAGTCAAATTTGATCCTTTTCTGTGTGCTATCTCTCACAAGAAGCCAGAATATTTACCTCTAAAATTGAAAAATATCGATTTTTTTTTTCCCCCTACCAGGGCTTTGCCCCTGGACCCCACCGGGGCCTAGGCGGCCCCTGGACCCCAGCCACTTTTCAGAGAATTTTACTTGAGCTTGTTCTCCACCCTGTATATTGTAAAAATAAAAAAAATATAATTAAAAAAAAGCCATTATGGAGTCGTTAGACTGACATTCACGCGGTTGTTTCACGAAGCTCAAGCTCCTTCACTGGCTCCCCATCCCCCAACGCATCCAATACAAGATTCTGTCTCTCTGCTACAAATCCCTGAACAACTACGCTCCTGCGTATCTCTCCAACTTACTTCACCCCTACACTCCTCCCCGCTCCCTCCGCTCCGCCTCTGACCCTCTCCGCCTCCTCATCCCCCGCACCAAACTCAGCACTTTCGGCCCCCGCTCTTTCTCAGTATACGGTCCAACCACCTGGAACACTCTCCCACTCTCTCTCCGTCAGAAACACTCGCTCTCCTCCTTCCAGTCTGCCCTCAAAACTCATCTCTTTCAACAGTTCTAGCACTATATCACCACACTCCCCAGCCTAAGCTGACCGTCCTAATGTATCTTCACTATTTGTGTTACGTGAGTCATTGTCTAAAGCGTGCGTATGCGTGTGCGAGTTGTGAGTGCGCGCTTAGAGTTATAATTATTATAAGATAAGCGCATTATAAATACCGTAATTATTTATTATTATGAACACAAGACACATTTACTAGTCGTGAGTGTGTTGTTGCATTAAGAAAACTTGGATAAAAGCCAACCTTGTTCATTTCAGTGACCTGTTGGAAAGGTCAAGGTCACAAAGGTCACACTTATGTTATTTGGTCACAGACGTGAGTCATATTCATGATTAGGGCTTTGCCTTTCTTGTGTGCTGTGTTGCTAATGTTGTTGTTCATAAACCATTTTGTAGTAAGTGGTACTAAGTCCAATGCGCAAAAGGCCATCGCGCCAATGTCGGCCCGATGGCCTTTTGCACACCATTTGTGTAAACTCTTTACATCCTGAGGGTGAAATTATCAATATTTTCAGACACCCGTCACAGTTCTGTGGACAGATCAACCATGATAGTTGAAGGGTGGTGTCAGAACAAAGCACCAAGCTATTCTGACACCACTCATGAACTTTCATGGTCGATCTATGTCCAGTCGTAGCAGGTCAGAGCTTTGTGGGTTAAGCGTTGATATGCTTACTTCTGCAGGTGAAGTGATGGCAGTGTTACGGCTAGATAACCAGCAGGTGGTACAGACATCTTGGAAACCCAACAGCCAGCAGTGCTGGGACCATCGCTGTTCCATTGACCTAGACAGGGTAAACACATGCTTGCACACACACACATTCACATTGCCTATTGGTTTGTGTGTACGGGTCATTCTCTGGAAAGGTGGTCAGATTTGTGACATGGGGAGCAAAAAATGAACTGTAATAAATTGGAATAAAATGTATATATTCTGATGAAACAATGATGCTTTTGTCCATGTGCAGTGAAATCAGAGCAAGAGGACTGTCTTTTTTTGTGTAATTGGTGTGTGAACAGGTGGGTCGACAAGTGTCTCGGTTGTAACACTGGACACCAAAATGAAGTTTGATTCAACCAATATTCAGTGCAATTCTTTCCATAAGTATTCTAAAACTATTAACTCAGCCAAACTACACACTTTGAAGAGCTTCCAATGGTTTTTTATGTGATTTTTTATATTTGGCACTTGCAAATGAAATCTTTCCTTAGCACGCGTAAATTTGGGAATTTTTCACTTTTAGCTTACAATATAGGGAGCAGAGGCAAAAGTCAAAGAACACTATTGTGTATAGCACTGACACCTAACCTTTGCTATGACAAAATATGAAATAAGTTGTCACCATACTGTGGCGGAAAGAAGTGCATAACTGAATCATGACTTGGTTGTAACGCAGACACCGTCTATGTTGTAACGTCGACACCACATAAATAAAAGGGAGCAAAAAACCATATAAGTAATGTGGAAAAATCACTCTTCCCATCCAAAGCAACCAAAAGTAATGGAAAGCAAATATACCACAAAAAAGAAACATGTATTCAATAAACAGTCACTTCTGGGACTCAAGGTTCTGCAGTTGGTCTTGGCTGACTTTTCCCAGCTGCTCATGGTCTGCCCCTTGCTGCTGATCTTCCCCTTAGTGCAGATCCACCAGGTTGTTCAGGTGCCGCATGGGCCATGGAGTGTTCCTTCCACTCTCCCACGACGGCAGTGTTGGGGCAGGCTCCTTCTCCATACAAGCAAAACTCACACATGCAAGACAGGTGCCTGCTGATCAGCCGACCCATACCGCCTGACTTGATATGGTGGAACTGACATGACCCAGGGACCGTCTTCATCACCCTTTCTAAGCGGTCCCTGTTCACCATGCCTTCTGGCACCCAGAAGAATGTTCTTCGGAAATGCTGGCAATGGTTGGTGGGCTGCTTGTTTAGGCTGCTTGCTTGGGCATAAGCAAAAAATTCCTCAGCGGTCGTGACAACAGCACGCTTTCCTTTCACAGCTGTCGCGACATGGTGCTTGATAACTGCTGCCTCACCATCACATGGCCCCTTGCCATGCCTGCTGCCAAAATAGCTCCTCTCCACCCTTGTGCCGAAGTCGTCCACACATGCAGTGATATCTGCAAAAGGTCCCTTAGATTTGTATTGGCTGGAGCATCCATCAGACCACTGCAGCACAATCTGGGGATGCAGATTCCTCTCCACACGCAGGTGGTTCAGCGCAAGGGTAAAAAATGTGTGGACGGCGTGGTGGTCATGCCGAAGGTCAGGACTGATAAAGATGAGAGATTCATACACGCCGCCATCGCAGCTGTTACACTTGTAGTAAGTGGAAATTGGGTGAAGCATCACTTGTTCCTTGTTCCAGTGAGCTGATTGGACTTCGTCCTGCAGCAGACACGAGTAGTTCTCCGCAAAATCCATGACAGCAGTGATAAGGTTTGATGGGAATGGCTTTGCCGCCCGTAGTTTTTCAAACTGAGAGTGTTGCCACGCAGCTGGGAACAGATGCCCTGATAAGAAAGCTACTTCCTTTTTCAATTCTGTCACCATTTCCGTTACGGTGCCCACACACTTCAAAAGTACTTTTTTGCTAATCTCCTTCCCCTTTCGTTCTACTTTTTTTGTGGTCCAGAAATACCAGGTGATCTCCCTGCGATTCATCAATGGAGCCAGATAGTCATCAAGTTTATCCACGCCACAGTCTCCACATTGGCGATAGTGGCAGTCCTTGGTGGGATTGGGACAGGTTGTGATTTCTACAGCATGGTACACATGCCGAATCTTGCATACAGGGGTGGTGTTGATACTGTTGATAGACAACAGCTTGTTTTCGACATTTGCACAATACTCGCATAAACACTGCCTCAGCTGGTTTGCCATCATTGTACGCACATGTGCAGGCCTCCTCCTTGCAAAAGTGCTAAAAGCAGCCTTCCCTCCCTGCTTAACATAGTCGTTGTGCAGATCTTTGAGCGGCCTGTGCAGCTCCTGCCGGGCCTTTCCTTTCCTTACCAGCTTTTTGTCTGGCAGAGGTGTAGCTGTTTTTTCGAAGAAGTCACCAACTTCTTGGGACAGTTCTTGACTTTTCTTCTGCCTCTGTTTTTTCTTGTCTTTTATTCTTTTCATGGCTGTCTTTCTGTTTACAGTCAGAAGTTTGCTTCTAGAACTGATGGATCCGTACTTCTCACATATCTTCATCACCACTGATCGGGTCGTTCGACTCTCCTGATCGCATTTGTTCTTCAGGTGTAGCATAGCTTGCTGTAGCGTTTCACCAAGCATTGTTGGGTTTGTATTACCTCGCAGCTCCTGTATGGCCTTTTTTTTTCCTGGGAGTCGCTTTATCAACCAGTTGGTTCCAGGTCTCTGCATACTGGTGTGGGTCAGAAGGCATTGCTTGTTTAGCACGAAACAATGCAACGCGCTGTGCTCGAGGGGTACGTGTATACTGTGGACTTTTGCTAGTGGTCTGGGGACTATCACTGGTAGTCTGTGTGCTTTCAGATCTTTGACATGCAGAAAATTGTCTTCTCTTTTCCTCCTGATAACTTACTTACTTACGCCTGTCACCCCTACCCGGGTATAGGCCGTCGACGAGAGACCTCCAGCAACTCCTGTCCTGTGCTTCTCCTTTGATTCTACTCCAGGTGGTTCCCAGTCTCTTGATGTCTGCTTGGAGGTCTCGACGCCAGGAGTTTCTCGGCCTACCTCTTTTCCTCTTTCCCTGGGGGTTCCATGACAATGCCTGCCTAGTGATACTGGAAGCTGGCTTTCTCAGACTGTGACCGATCCATCCCCATCTTCTTCGCCCATCTTCTTGCTGTTATCTGCTCTGTTCTCTCCCAGAGTCTGACGTTGCTGATCTTCTCTGGCCAGTGGATTTTCAAAATTCTTCTAAGGCAACTGTTCATGAAGGTCTGTACTCTGTTGACTGTGGTTTTTGTCAATCTCCATGTCTCTGCTCCATATAGGAGAACTGCTTTTACATTGGAGTTGAAAATCCGGACTTTGGTGTGTTGTGACAGCTCTCTGGAACTCCACACTTTTTTCAACTGGAGAAAGGCTGCTCTGGCTTTACCGATTCGTGCTCTGACATCTGCATCAGTGCCGCCTTTTTTGTCTATGATGCTCCCGAGATAGGTGAAGGACTCCACCTCCTCCAACGGGGTGCCAGCAAGCAAGACTGGTTCTTCCCTGGTTGCGTTGAGCCTCATTGTCTTTGTTTTCTGTTTGTGAATGGTGAGGCCCACTTGGGACGAGATGTCAGCATGCCTCGTGGTCTTGTCCTGCATTTGTTGATGAGTGTGGGACAGTAATGCCAAGTCGTCTGCAAAATCGAGGTCGTCAAGCTGTGTCCACAGTGTCCACTGTATTCCACTTCGTCTGTGCTCTGTGGTCATCTTCATGACCCAGTCTATTCCTCCTGATAAGCTTGTCTTCTATTCCGATTTATTGCAGCTTTCTTTTGGTGAGAATAGTTCTCCCGCTGCTTCTGTTTTTGCAGTCTCCACACCTCACTCTGTTTTTCCTGCTGCTCTTTCTCACTTCTCGTTGTCCGTTTCTGTGGAATATTGCCAGATAACTCCTGCAAACGTCTTCTCTCTCTCATTTGTGCCATCAGCATCCTTGCCAGCTCATTGGTCCTCTTCTTCTTTTCCTCATCCTGGTTGATGGTTTCTCTGTACAATTTGCACCTAAGTTTGTTCATTTCAACATAGTCTGCATATCTGTCAGGATCTTCTTTGAGCTTTTTGCGATAAGCAGCATTTACTTCACTTTTGCTTTTTCTCTTCCTGTGTTGCTGATACTTAGAACCAGACAGCGTTGGAGGAAGAGTTTGAGCTTGGGGTTCAGGTGCTGATGTTTTCTGGTTTTGTTGGAGACGCTGGCTTTTGCTGACAAGTGGGCACTCAGGGTCACCCTGGTCAGCCCCACAGGGTGGGTTTTCCTTTCTATTCTGGGGCATGTGTTTCTGTCTACCCGAGGTCCATTCATCTGTATTTGCCTTTTTAAAACTCTTCCTACTGTCTGCACTGCCTGTAGCTCTTGATGTTGGATGTGTGTTGCCAAATGGTTTTGGCTTTATTTAGGCCCATGTTGTAGGTTTATTTAACGTAGTGGACCGGCTGGCGACATACATTCAATATTCTGTTTTTTTTGTGGTTTTTTTTTGTTTTGTTTTTTCACAAGCAGTGCAGGCACGTCCTGAGAAAGCCTTGTTGCTGTCGGGATGTTAAGCAATGTACAATCAATCAATCAATCTTCAGACATGGCTAAAAAAATAATAATAAAGAAATCAAAAACCTATGAGCAGATTTGAACTATACTAAAATGCAGCCTAAATGTTACACCAAACCCCTCCTTCGATGACTACCCCACCCGGGTCTGCCCTGGGGGACTTGGGTGGGGTTAGGTATTTTTTAGTTCCCAGGGTCACCCTGGTCAGCCCCACAGGGTGGGTTTTTCTCTCTATTCTGGGGCATGTGTTTCTGTCTACCCTTTGTCCATTCACCTGTATTTGCCTTTTTAAAACTCTCCCTACTGTCTGCACTGCCTGTAGCTCTTGATATTGGATGTGTGTTGCTAAATGGTCTTAGCTTTATTTAGGCCCCATGTGTTAGGTTTATTTAATGTATTTGACCGGCTGGCGACATACATTCAATGTTCTGTTTATTTATTTTTTTTTCACAAGCAGTGCAGGCACGTCCTGAGAAAGCCTTGTTGCTGTCGGGACGTTAAGCAATGTACAATCAATCAATCAACCTTCGATGACTGCTGCCCCTCGGGCCTCCCCAAAACATATTAATTAGATAAAGAATTAATCTGTACCATATACATAAGCAAGCAAAACAATTTGGTACACTGAAAGCATTTTATTGTTTTAAATGTCTTCTTTGTAACTTGGACATCTTTAGATTAGTCTCCCTGTTACAACTACGTAATGACATCTGTTATAATTCATCCTTAATGTATTACTTAATGTATTAGGCAAAATGAATAAAATTACAAGCAAACACAGCTCTATCTTGAGGCCAAATATACTTGCTATCTATGATAAAATGGAAATAAAGATTTTTGGGAATCATAAATATCCTTTGATATCACAGTCTTCTTTGTAACATGGATACCTCCATTTCCGAGTCCATGTTCCAAACAAGCAATAAAACAATCAAGATCTGATAATACTACTTTATAGATCAGATAATCAAAAAAATAACACTACTTAATGTAACACGCAACATATTCGAAAAACAGTGTTAGTAAACACTTTAATAACACTCAATGTATTAGAAAAACAGTGTTAGTAAACACTTTAAACAAAACAGAGATTCTGCAAAATAATAATGCGGTTACGGCATTACAATCTTATTCGTATCAAAGACGCTACATTGTCTGTGTCCTATTTACGAAGAAGTCATGTATGTGTCAATACTTCCGACTTTTATGCCTAAATTGCAAGTGATTCAAAGCGCACTGAACAAAGATTAACTTGCACAATAATAAGACACAGGCAACAGAAAATTCGTTTGAGTGAAAAATGCTAGCATAAAAATACAGTGAAAACCGATGCATCTGATCTCTGTCGTAAAAAAGACATCCCACGCCTTCAAGTCTTTGTGACAAATGTGACAAAATGCACTTTACATCAAAAGAACATTTATATATCAAAATAAATAAACACAAAACATGCATGTAAATTTTGAAACACTCTAAGGAACTATTCTGCAAAATATGAAATTTGTAAGCTCTCTGCTTTAGTTAAAATTCGTTTGCAATTACGAATGTTCAAAGTGGGGGTTGAAATTGGCTTGGTCACGGCACACCAGTCAATCGATTCTTTTTTGCTACAAAACTTTGCAAACAATAGCTGTGAACACATAAAAACAGTAAAATAAGCATTCAGGTTTTGTATTCAACAATTCAAAACATAACTTACCGGCGCAACTCTTCGTTTTAAACGCTTTTCAGCGTGCCGACCGAAGGAAATGGCGCCTAAATCTTAGTCGTAAACATGGACGGAAAACGCGGACACTACCGTTAAAAGTCCCCAGTTCTGCCTCCCAGTACACACAGTGTGTCGTTTTCACACAGCGATCACTCACTGTGTCATTCCGCATCCGGTCGGCACTATCCATTCAAGCGTCCGTAAACTCGGTCGTGAAAAATATAGTCCATTAGACATCACATTTGTAACACGAATTCCGGACGTGAAGATACAAGTGACGCAATTTCGTTTTATTTCTACCATCATTTCTTCCATTACAATTGCTTTGTTTCATATATCAGTTAGCTAAATATTTTGTTTGGCGAAGAACACTAAATTAGGTCCGTTCATTTCCGTATTAATTTTTCATTGATTTATTTTTATCTTTACGTCAGTGGACACGATTTGTTACAAATTAGACGTGAAATAAAAATTACTTTTTATCTCACAGAAATGCGTAGTATTAGAAAAGTGATGATGGCGAGTAAAGTTTTGGATAAATACATCTTAATTCAACCGTTTTTTCCCCAAAACTGTGAGGTATTTATGCTTTTTTTTAAAACTCAAATGTAGCCACTTGTCTATGTAACAAAATGGCGATCTGAATTGTGTGATTTTCGTCAATAAAACCACAGCTGTAAACCAAACTTTTACAAACAAGCACAATTCACTGTATCATGGTGTTCATTCAACATATCTGTTGCTTAAAAATATAAACATGAGATATCCTTACACTCTTAATATTCTGGTACAGTGGAGTCCGCTTAACACGAATTTCTGGGGACACGGAAAATCACTTCGTGTTAACCGTATTTCGTGTTAACCAATATGGCCTCAAAATTGATCACGGCCCTCCCGGCAAGGAAAAAGTGTGTAAGAGATGCGTGCATGAATGAGTACGAGGTTAAAAGTGCATATTATTGTACTATATATGCTTACATTACGTTCAGCTCGCTAGGAAAACACAAGGATATGTGTACAGCTCACGTAGTTAATGTAAAATCCATCAGGTAAAATCCATAGTAAAGTAAAAGCAACACGGGCATCTGGCATCGGTAAAAGCAACACAGTCAAAGTCATTTAAAAAACGGGCCATGATCGAAGTCGGTCTTGCGTTATTGACGGCCCGTGTAGAGAGACAATCGTGGATCTCATTAATCTTGTTTTTTCACTTCAAGCGTAGTCGACTTCTGTTTTACCTTGGGGGTAGCCACGATCGGTGGTTAACTGAATTGAGGGAGTGTTGGTACACGAATGATGCATGAATTCAGTTCAGAAACACTAGCCAATGAGAAGACGGATTACAACGACTGAAGGCTATTCAGCCAATCACAGGCTAGAGTTCGTTCATGTGTCGTGTGTACTACAGCACGAGAGCGACACGTGCAGTGCCCCTTTCATGAGTCGGTTTTTGGTGTTTGAGACTGGAATGTGTGTTTGTGTTAAACAGGTGAATAATAGTGAAATTGCTCTGGTCGGAAACCGAAAACAGCTTCGTGTTAAGCGAAATTTCGTGTTAAGCATTTCGTGTTATCAGTGAAATTTTAATACATAATAAGAAGGCCGTCAGCCGGGAATGCAAAAGCGGTTCGTGTTAACCGGAAATTTGTGTTAAGCGAGTTCGTGTTAACTGGACTCCACTGTATATGCAATTTTACGGTGCACCCCCCATCGGTCCACCTTTCCAGAGAATGACCCGTACATAATACATTCTACCCCAGGATAGAAATCCCCAAATATTAAAGTTGCCCTCTAAAGGACTGTATTACAATTCTAGAGACAGATCGAGCATGATAGTTTAAGGGTGGTGCCGGAATAGCTTGGCGCCCATAGAACTATCATGCTTGATCCGTGTCTTGCTGTGGTGTCTCAGGGCTCAATGAGATCAGATAAGTAAAAACAAAACCAAGACCAATGAGGTTTTGGTCAGTCTTGTAAAATGCAAAGGAATAATGAAACATGCTTTGAAACAACAAGCACAAAACTGTTATTACATTTTCTAATTTGGCCAACAAAGTAAGAAAGACAATGCATTACATCTTTTGAATACAATCCAGTTGTCTTTGTTTTGTTTGTCTGTTTAGAAAAAGTGTATTTTAAACTGAAAATTTAGTAAGTCATTTTGCATTTATCCTTCTCCCTTTATGAACATGCATTGCATCTGACTGCACCAAAAAACATTTTAAAACAAATGTTTTTCACTTTAAAACTGTTTTAAGAGTTAGAAAGTGTCACCTAACCCCTGAGAACTGTTCATGTCAGTACAGTCAGGGAGACTGGAGACAGATGGGTGCCACAAAATTCTCTATACATCACATTGATATGGCATTGTATACATGTCTGAGTATTAGTGTATGTATTTGTGTGTGTTACTGTGTGCGGATGCAAATTTATATCAATTTAATGTTCTTTTAGCATGTACACAAATCTGATTTCATTTTAGTTGCTCCTTTAAGATATGTAATTATTTTTGTTGAACTGTAGTAAGAGCGTGTGTTCAGCACAAGGACACAGTCCTAATTGGTATTGTCACTGTCAGTATGGTAAATAAATGTATGTTGTATCTTGTACATCATAGTGATATACATCCCTGTGTATGTGTGTGTGGGTTTAGTCCAGGGAGCTAGAAGTGTCTGTATACTGGAGAGACTGGAGACAGATGTGTGCCACCAAGTTTCTACGACTGGAGGATTTCCTGGACAACCAGCGTCATGGCATCACCATACACATGGAGCCACAGGGGATCCTCTTTGCTGAGGTACTTGCACACGCATGTACATATGCATGCACACACACACACACACTTGTACTGCATCACCATACATATTTCAGGCATGGGGATTGTCCGCAAAATCCGTGAAATTCCTCGGGAAAAGGAAATCGTCCGCGAAATTAAAAAAGCGTTTCCACGAAAAACCATTGTGGGTAGCAAAACGAGCAAAGCACCGGTTTTATTCCTCGACAGAATATGACACGGCAGGCTGTGTCCGTGGCCTGCCTGAGTGCGCCCCCTCCCCCCCCCCTCTCCCCCACCCAGGTCTGCCCTGGGGGACTTGGGTGGGGTTAACTACTTTTTGGTTCCCAGGGTCACCCTGGTCAGCCCCACAGGGTGGGTTTTCTTCTCTATTCTGGGGCATGTATTTCTGTTTACCCTTGGGCCTTTCACTTGTATTTTCCTTTTTTAAACTCTCCCTCCTGTCTGCGCTGCCTGTAGCTCTTGATATTGGATGTATGTTGCTAAATGGTCTTAGCTTTATTTAGGTCCCATGTCGTAGGTTTATTTAACTTATTAGACTGGCTGTCGACATACATTCAGTATTCTGGTGTTTTTTTCACAAGCAGTGCAGGCACGTCCTGAGAAAGCCTTGTTGCTGTCGGGACGTTAAGCAATGTACAATCAATCAAACCCCCCCACTGTTTGATTTTTCGGCCCTCGCGGAAACAACATCTAGCGCACGTGGTGGAGGCCTTTCGTAGCAGGTTCAAGGTCCGAAAGAAAAAGTTGGCCCCCCCCCTCCTCCCCTCTCCCCTGGAGCCAAGTGATCCGGCCTTGTTTTGTATCAGGTTGAAGGTCCCATTTCAGATGATTTTTGCTTGGGCAATTCCCATGCCTGATATTTAACCCCAGGGGATCCTTCTTGCTTAGGTCCTCGCACGTGTACATGTATACACACACACACACGAATACACATGGCATCACCATACACATGGAGCCATAGGGGATCCTGTTTGCTGATGTAGACCCACACAATTCAACCCTTCGGGCAAATTCCCAAATTTTGACCTGAGCCAACCCATGCTGTATCAGTGGCATTATAAGTTATTGGTCGCAGGGGTTTGCTATAGGCCTGAGGGAGGTCAAAGGAACCATTGTACCCCAAAGGCCTGAGGGGTACAATGGTTCCTTTGACCTCCCGTAGGCCTACAAGGGTCCGTGCAGCAAGCCCCTGCTACCAATAACGTATTTGTTTTCATTCCTCCACTATTTTCGTAAAAGAAATCAGGAAGACATCTGACGACCTGGATCACGCCAGACATGACTGACGTCAAAGGAATATACATTTATACATGATGGACATGATGTAATTTAAAATATTTCATGACGTTGCCGTCTCAAGTACTGAGTGTGCTTGTTGTTTCGACCAACACTGAGTAACTTTACTTTAGAACATTTTGGAGGTCTTTTATAGAACAAAACTCACATACAAGATGTGTCACAAAAAGGGCTACAAGAAGTCCGCCATTTTTCGCTACAAGGGTTTTTGTATCACGGTCACATGGTACAGTTTGCGCTAAAGAGACTGGTCGTGTGACGTAGGGATGAAAACAATAGTTGTTGCAGTGAATCTGTGCACGGGCCCATTGTGGCTGTCGTGGGCCCGAGGACCTTTGCTTACTGGGTTCATGCTTCATGCAGACTGTAACAATGGAATTAGATGCTTCTGAAAACGGCTGGTGAAAAAATCCGTGGTGGGATTGCAGCTGAATAAAAGGGGGAGGGGTTGGGGGGTGGGGGTGGGGCTTGAACTAGCCTACAGCAAAGACTGTGACAGGAATTTATTTAACGTCTTTTCACACATTGGTGATATTAGACACACACAAAAAATCAACAACCAAACAGACAACTTGTGAATATCAAAGAATAGCAATAATTAACATCCAACCACACACACAAATTACTTATTATAATAGTTTACCCACCGGACTATGAATTATTATATTAACTATTGGAATTGCAATATTTCTATGTAAGATTCATACAAATTTTCTGCTAAGTGATCAACTGTTATGTTATTTTTTGTCAACAGATTCATTGTAATAGGACATACACAGATTATATGTTTAACAGAGATGGGGCTTAAGCACTCGCATTTGATGTCTTTTGCGAATTTTGTTTTCCAAGAATTTAGTCTTGTATATCAATGAAGCTGTTTTTCTTGAACAAGGAGGAACATGATAAGTATATTTTATATCGCCTTTGTGAAAAGAGCTGTTTAGCACAGAGTACATTTCATGTAGAGATAATTGCATATTATTACAAACTGCTGAGTTTTCTCTATTTATAGCTCCCTTTTTTGCTTGTCTGTCACAAATTTCATTCCAATAAATTCCGCAGTGTGAGGGTATCTAAAGAAAATCGATCCCTATTCCTCTTTACATAATACAGCTCATACTATGTTTTATTTCATATACTAGGTCTTTTCTAGTGTTACAATCCCAGCTTTTTAGACTATATAGGACAGATTTAGAATCGACACAAATCAAAATGTTAAATATATCATAAGGTAGAAGTTGAATAAAATTTAGTGCCATGAGAATCACATACAGTTCAGACGTAAATATAGAAAATCCTTTACAGAGATAAAAACAAAGACAAAGACTGTGACAGTGCCATTATATTAGGTGTTACTGAAAACACATGGCTGGTGCAAAATAGATGTTTACTTACACTGTTTACTTGGATCTTTGCAGATTACCTTTTTGAATCCTACATTATCACGCAAACCAAAGCTTCAGCGACAGCGAAGGATCTTCCCCAAACACAAAGGTATGTGAATAATAAGCTTGGCATTTCTACTGCCTCCACCCCTACCCTCAGTTTCATCACTACCATGGAAGTTTCACAGCACATGTATTGTTAAAATTGTGCAGGCCCATACAAACAAGAAGTCGCTCTACAAGTACAGAAATGAGTGCTTGAAATATTATAGTAGGTTGCTTCCCTAAGACCATACTGCCGGTATTGCTAGTACAATGGAATTTGAGCACTCACGTGTGCGCCTCATTGGCAACGGTAAACGAGGCCAGCGCACATATGTGTGTGCCCCGTTGGCAATGGAGCTTTGCCTGGCGCGCACATAATAATTATGTTTATTTATAATTATTATTAGAGGATGAGGTCAGAAAAGTGATCACAAACACTGCCCCCAAAACTTGTGAGTTAGACCCCATACCCACTCCCTTGTTGTACGAGTGCCTGGATGAAGTGTTGCCTGCCATTACACAAGTTATCAACAACTCTCTCTCCACTGGTATTTTTCCTGAAAGCTTCAAGACTGCACTTGTGAAACCCCTATTGAAGAAACCATCTTTAGACCCAAATGTACTGAAAAACTATCGCCCAGTTTCCAATCTTACATTTCTATCAAAGATTCTTGAGAAAATTGTCCTTGTTCAAACTTTAAAGCATGTCAACTCTAATAGTCTGTTCAGTGTATTCCAGTCTGCATATCGTCCCCATCGTAGCACTGAAACAGCTTTGCTGAAGATATTCAATGACCTGCTTTGTGCTTTGGACGAGCGTAAGATCACAGTCCTTGCTTTGCTGGACCTGTCCAGTGCGTTCGACACTATTGACCATGAAATTTTGCTGTGCCGTCTTCAATCTGTATTTGGCATTGAAGGCACAGTCTTGGCATGGTTTAGTTCATACCTGACTGAACGATCCCAGATTGTTTCTGTCGATGGCTGTCGTTCTGAGCCATCACCTCTTCGGTTTGGTGTACCCCAGGGCTCGGTCCTAGGACCTGTATTGTTCTTACTGTATGTTCAGCCCCTGTCCGACCTGATCTGTAGTCGCTCCATTTCCCATCATGCATTTGCAGATGATACGCAGATGTACAAAAGTGATACTGTCGAGCGAGCTGTGAATGCCGTCCAAAGTATAAGCCAGTGCATTGACCATGTCAAATCATGGATGACCACCAACAAACTGATGTTAAATGATGGCAAAACTGAAGCAATGTTGGTAGCTAATCCAAGATTATCTTCGTCCCTGCCTTTACCGTCATCATTGTCTGTGGATGGAACACTCATTGGCTTCTCTGCGAGTGTGAGAAACCTGGGTGTTACACTTGACAGCGAGTTATCTATGTCACAGCATGTCAGTGCAGTGTGTAGATCCGCTTATCTGGAACTTCGTCGTATTAGTTCAGTTCGTCACCTGCTGACCGTGGAAGCCACTAAAACACTAGTTTGTGCATTTGTGCTGTCCAAGCTAGATTATTGTAACTCTTTGCTTTGTGGCTGCCCTCAGTATCTCATTGATCGCCTCCAAAAAATTCAGAACAATGCAGCCCGGCTTGTTGTGAGAGTCCGTAAGACTGAGCATGTCACACCCATCTTGAAGTCCCTTCACTGGCTACCTGTGTCCTCACGTATTCAATATAAAGTTATGTCAATCTGTTTTAACTGCCTTTCAGGCACCAGTCCAGAATACTTGTCCTCTTTGCTGCATGTGTATACACCCTCTCGTGAGCTCCGCTCCTCTTCTGATAAACGGAAGTTGTGTGTACCTTCTGTCCAAACTAAAACATTTGGTCAGCGCACTTTTGTTTATCAAGCCCCAGTGTTATGGAATACACTTCCTCTTGAGGTCAGAAACAGTGAGTCTGTCTCTGACTTCAAGAGGTCGTTGAAAACTCACCTCTTCAAGCTTTACTTTGAATAACTGCCAGTGTTTGATGCCTTAGTTGTAGTTCTGCAATCCTCCTTGTTTATACTGAATGTTAATTAGAATATAAATTATTATGTATGTATTGTTGTTTAGTTTATTGTAAAAGTGGTGTGTTCGGGCATTGTGCTTTGTTTGTTATGTGCCTATGTCATTGTATTTTTATTTTTGTGTACAGATTGTAAAGCGCTTAGAGCTTTTGAGTAAGATTAAGCGCTATATAAATACTCATTATTATTATTATTATATTATGTGTGTTCCATCATCAAAAAGTCAAACAGTTGCTTTTTTGTTGGCGGAAGGTCAAGGTCACATAGGTCAGATGAATTATGTGGATCAGTCATGCTTTACCATTCTTGTTTGTCATCTTGTGGTATAGTCTGAGCAAAGCTTGCCTCGTGATTTTCCTATTATTTTTTTAACAAGACATATTTCAGGACAACACTAAGGACATGCATCAACACTAAAAACAAAAAATGATCACTAATGTTGGCCCTAACTAATATTTCGACATTTAGTTGCCTTTAAACCCAAAGGTTTAGCCACCACCCTCGGGAGATCAAAGAGATGACCTTCCTAAAAGTTAAAACATATAACCTGTTCCAGCCTCTGTAACCTCTGACCTGCAACGTTGATTCTGAAACTGTTATAAGTTATGCACGGATCAGACGTCTTGCAAGACCAAGCTATCGAATGCTCAACACAGGGAACATGAAATTTACAGGAATAAATGTCAGTGTTGCTGAGTTGGGCACTATCAGGGTATATTTAGTAAGTTTAAATAGGTCATGTTAAAAATTTACCGAGGGCAGCGGCTAAACCATTGTTGTGAGGACTAAAGGAATATTAAAATTAATTAGGTCCAAGGTTTGTGATCGTTTTTCTTCTTAGAGTTGTTATGAAATCATCTGTGTTCAAAAAGTTATTTACACAAGAACACGAAGCAATCATTGCTCAAGTGGACTTTAACCCTTTGAACCCTGAGTAAATAAGAAGTCTATATACCCTTCAGCCCTGACTTTATTTGAGAAATTTTTGTTGGAAATGGGTGTGCACTGTAAAATATTTGTAAATAATACTTTACAACAGATATCCCCATATAGGTATATATGTACAGATTTGCCATTGGATGGACTACCGTTTTGTGGATTTGACCACACTGTGTCACATGTGTCGTAATGCCTGGTGACAAAAATAGTGACAGGTGACAATAAACTTGAAAAAAAAAGTCTTTCGTGCATGACAGGTCGCTGGTACTTAACATGCATTATTAAATAGGGCGTCTATTACTGTGACACGTATGTGTCCATGTATTTCCAGCATGCCAATACAACGTAAGGCCCCTACCTTGTCACCAGATGTCAATGTTTACACCTGCCACTGATAAGGTATATCCACGGTCTAGACAACATGTAATAAGCGGCGTCGAATGATGATCAGTGTGTGTGTGTTGTGTCTCATACATGATCGGATGGAAGTACCAGTGTTGTAAAGACTATACACGTACTACACATGTGACCAATGTGTGTCGTTGGTGTCCACAGAGTCACCTACAGGTGCACCAAGGTGTGGCATAAAAAAAAACGGAATATCAATTAGAACCTCCGAATTCAGCATCAGAATCAACTTACTTACTTACTTACGCCTGTCACCCCTACCCGGGTATAGGCCGTCGACGAGAGACCTCCAGCAACTCCTGTCCTGTGCTTCTCCTTCGATTCTACTCCAGGTGGTTCCCAGTCTCTTGATGTCTGCTTGGAGGTCTCGACGCCAGGAGTTTCTCGGCCTACCTCTTTTCCTCTTTCCCTGGGGGTTCCATGACAATGCCTGCCTAGTGATACTGGAAGCTGGCTTTCTCAGACTGTGACCGATCCATCCCCATCTTCTTCGCCCAATTTCATTCTCTGCTGTTATCTGCTCTGTTCTCTCCCAGAGTCTGACGTTGCTGATCTTCTCTGGCCAGTGGATTTTCAAAATTCTTCTAAGGCAACTGTTCATGAATGAAGGTCTGTACTCTGTTGACTGTGGTTTTTGTCAATCTCCATGTCTCTGCTCCATATAGGAGAACTGCTTTTACATTGGAGTTGAAAATCCGGACTTTGGTGTGTTGTGACAGCTCTCTGGAACTCCACACTTTTTTCAACTGGAGAAAGGCTGCTCTGGCTTTACCGATTCGTGCTCTGACATCTGCATCAGTGCCGCCTTTTTTGTCTATGATGCTCCCGAGATAGGTGAAGGACTCCACCTCCTCCAACGGGGTGCCAGCAAGCAAGACTGGTTCTTCCCTGGTTGCGTTCAGCCTCATTGTCTTTGTTTTCTGTTTGTGAATGGTGAGGCCCACTTGGGACGAGATGTCAGCAAGCCTCGTGGTCTTGTCCTGCATTTGTTGATGAGTGTGGGACAGTAATGCCAAGTCGTCTGCAAAATCGAGGTCGTCAAGCTGTGTCCACAGTGTCCACTGTATTCCACTTCGTCTGTGCTCTGTGGTCATCTTCATGACCCAGTCTATGGCCAGTAGGAAGAGGAACGGAGACAGCAGACACCCCTGCCTGACACCAGTTCTGACCTGGAGCTCTCTGGTGAACTGCCCTTCGTGGATCACGCGACATGTCATGCCATCATAGCTGCTCTTGATCAGGCGGACGAGCTTTGTGGGTACACTGTAGTGTCGTAGGAGTTTCCACAGAGTCTCTCGGTCCACGCTGTCAAATGCTTTCTCATAATCCACAAAGTTGACGTACAGCGGGGAGCTCCACTCCAGAGACTGTTCCACGATGATGCGGAGAGTGGCGATCTGGTCTGTACATGATCGGTTCTTCCTGAATCCTGCTTGCTGGTCTCTCAGCTGGGGGTCAACGGAGCTCTTCATTCTCTCTAGGATGATCCTGTTGAAGACCTTTCCTGGTACTGACAGCAAGGTGATTCCTCTGTAGTTGGAACACTTGCTGAGGTCGCCTTTCTTGGGAAGCTTGATTAGGTACCCCTCCTTCCAGTCAGCTGGCATCACCTCCTCTTCCCAGATCTTTCCAAACAGTGGGTACAGCATCTCAACTGTTGTCTCTAGGTCTGCTTTCAGAGACTCCGCTGGGATGCCATCTGGCCCTGCTGCTTTGCCATTCTTCAAAAATGCCACTGCTTTTCTGATCTCTTCCCGGCTGGGTCTGTCACAGCTGATAGGTAGGTCGGTCTCTGCCAGCTGGATGTCGGTGGGGTCGGGTGGGCTAGGTCTGTTCAGTAACTCTTCAAAATACTCGGCCCATCTGTCGAGTTGGTCTGCTCTGTCTGCAATAGGCTTGCCTTCTTTGTCTTTTACTGGTCTTTCTGTATGGCCATACTTACCCGACAATCTTCTGGTAATGTCGTAGAGCTGTTTCATGTTGCCGCTGCCTGCTGCCTTTTCTGCCTCTGCTGCCAGGCTGTCTGTGTAGGCCCTCTTGTCTGCCCTGATACTCCTCTTCACCTCGCGGTTGGCTTCCGAGTATTCCCCCTGTGCCCTTACTTTGGCTGCTCTCGTGCGACTGTTGTTGACCGCTGCTTTCTTCTGCTTCCTCGCTTCTATCTTCTTCAAGGTCTGTGCCGACAGCCAGTCCTTGTGGTGGTGTTTCCTGAACCCTACAGTGTCTTTGCAGGTTGAGTTCAGCACCTCTCTAACTGCCTTCCACTGCTGCTCTGTGGTGACCGCCTCCTCTTCATTTACTAGCTCCTGTAGCGCTTGAAACCGGTTGGACAGCACCAGTTTGAACTCTTCTCTAACTCCAGTTTCTCTCAGGAGGCCTACATTATAGCGCCGTCTTCTTGTCGTCTCTGTGCGGCTTTTCTTTAGCTTGAGCTTCATTCTTAAGGTAAGCAGATGGTGGTCTGAGGCGACATCTGCTCCCCTCCTCACTCAAACATCTTGAAGGGATCTTCTAAATTTCTTGCTAATGCAGATATGGTCTATTTGGTTCTCTGTTGTATGGTCAGGTGAGACCCAAGTTGCTTTGTGTATTCTTCTGTGTGGGAAGATGCTGCCTCCAATGACAAGTCGGTTTAGAGCACAAAAGTCTATAAACCTCTCCCCGTTCTCACTCATCTCCGAGCCTAGTCCCTGTCTCCCCATCACCTCTTCGTATCCGGTGTTGTCCTCCCCTATTTTGGCATTAAAATCGCCCATGACGATGGTGATGTCTCGCTCCGCACATTTGTCCACGGCACTCTGGAGTCGGTCGTAGAACTCTTGTTTCTCTTCCTCGTCACTGTCATTGGTGGGCGCATAACACTGGATGACGTTCAGCTTGAGCTTTTTCTTGGTTCTAAAGGCTGCTGTTATAATTCTTGGCCCAAGAGGTTCCCAGCCCATCAGCGCTCTCTGTGCCACTGGTGACAGCATGAGTGCTACTCCTTCTGTATGGGGGGCATTCTCCTCTTCATGACTTGAATACAGAATCATCTCCCCACTTAACAGCCTTTTCTGGCCAGACTGCGTCCATCTGGCTTCACTGATGCCTAGCAGGGAAAGGTTGTACTTTTGCATTTCCGCTGCTATCTGGGCGGCCTTGCCGCTCTGGTACATGGTCTTGACGTTCCATGTGCCCATGGTTGTATCCTTGGATAGAGAGAGGCGGCTCGGTCCTGTGGCTTCCGAAGACTTCCGGCTTTCACCACAGGACGTCATAAGTCTTCTAGTAGAAGTACCTTCCTCCTCCAGGAAAGGAATTACTGTTAGTCTTTTCGTCGGCGTTTTTGTAGCTATTTCCTTTTTTGCAGGGTGGGGAAGCTACCCCCACGCCCAACCCCCTTACTAGGAGGACCAGGGGTTTTCTGTCGGGGTCACCTTCCCTTAGACCATGTTGGTTCACGGCACCTTATTTCATTCGGTGCACCCCTCTCACGAGGGACCCCCTATCCACCACCCTGGGGACGCGCCTCAACGCCGTATGGTCCCAGCGCGAGGCATCAGAATCAAGCTGTAAGTAATTGCCGTTGTCAGTGCCTCAAACGGCGATCGTTCCAGCTGACGCTGCCAACACGTGGTTATGCAGCCACGCGGTAGGTAGGCCGTACACATGTCCCAATACATCTAAGCTATCTGTTGTTGAAACCATGTCTCCAAACACAAAATTGTATCACTCCGAAAATCTACACATCCACTCGCCATTCCGACCGTAATTCCCACGCTAGCGCCGCTGGCAAAACTGACCGCATACCACAGACGAACGTATGTGACCCTGTCAGTGTAAACAGGATGTGTCAGTGCGAAGGGCGAGGTCACCACACGCGCAGCGAGGCTCGCGCGTCACCGGGCGCGCGATACAAAACACCTGACACCGCTGTAGCGGTTTGCCGGGTTGAAGGGTATACGAGGCCTCAAACCGCTACAGCGGTTTGCCGGGTTCAAAGGGATATATTGTAGGGTTGTTTTGTCATCTTGTAGTATATTGTAGGCTTCTTTTTTTTTTGTCATCTTGAAGTTTATCGTAGTTGCTTTTTGGCTCATACAAAGCAAAAATGAGTATGTTCTGGGCCAGTAGTCCGTCCGTGCACCTGGTGTCCGGGGTAAATTTTAATGTTTGCAATTTCTCTGAGACTATTCAAGCCACTGTCTTCAAACTTAGCCCAAGAATACTTTGTTGCAAGACCTTTCTAAACATACTAATTTCATTGACCTCTCTCAAATGTCAAGGTCATAGTGGATCAGGAAATAGAGTCCTTTGAGAGAGGTCAATGAAATTAGTATGTTAGGTCCAAAATAGCCATTTAGATATTTTTTCTCAAATACTGTTAATAACTTCGGGCCCAAACTTGGTACAGAGAAACCTGATGGTAAGATGTTTCTATGCATACTAATTTGGATGACCCCTCGGAAAGGTCAAGGGTTATAAGAGATCAGGAAATAGGTCACGAATAGCTATTTCTTGACAAAGAAGTGTTTTTTCTCGAATATATTTACAACTTCAAACCCCAACTTGCTCCAGAGATACCTGATGGTAAGACCTTTGTATGCATGCTAATTTGGATGACCCCTGGAAAGGTCAAGGGTCACAAGATGTTGGCAAATGATAGAAAAAAATAGAATTTTAGCTTTTATCAGCACTTTTTGCAAAACTTTGAAACCAAATTTGGCAGCTGATCAGACTTTTCTATGCCTACTATTTTGGTTCACTGCTCATAAAGGTCAAGGCTCATGGGAGAATGACAAAAGTGAAAAATGCATACATTTTGAGTAAACATGGATTTCACAAGTACAAGAGCCAACTCTATACTTATGTTAGATCTGGATCATTTATGCATGTGAGCCTTTAAGGCTTTGCCATTCTTGTTTTGTAATGTTGAAGTGTATCACTGTGGTGTTGTTACAGGAAAGAACTATTTGCGACCTAACCAAATGAACATAAATGTGGCCACATGGGGGCGCCTCATGAAGCGTGCACTGCCACAAAACGGCGCAGATGCCGATATGACCAGTCCTCCAGAAAAAATCACATCACCAAGTAAGTCACAGCCAGAACTCGGTGTGTGTGTATGTCAAATGTGACTGAAAGGTGCCTGTTTATAGGACTATTCAATGAACACTAATTTAGTTGACCCCCATGCAAAGGTCCATTGTCATGGTGGGTTGATTGATGTGTGGAAAATAAATAAATTTAAGGAAATGTGGATTTCACTGATGCAAAAGCCAACCCTTTACTTATTTTAAGACACTTGAACACTTCAGTGACCTGTCATAATGGGTAAGGTCACAAATGTCAGACTTATGGCGTGGATCGATCATACGCTTCAGCTTGGCCATTCTTATTACACATTTTCTGGGGGATCATGTCCCTAGAACCAGTAGAAGGGTGTGTTGACAAAGCATATGTGTACTCTGCTGTCCAGCCAAGAAACTTGGAGATGGATGGACTATGATGAATCAAGGGTAGTGCCAGATTAGCTCGGCACCATCAGGTGCAGATCTAATCTGGCACTATCCTTGAATTATCATGGTCCATCCATCTGAAACTTGTACATATTCATTAGTTAACACCTCCAGAATTTGAGAAATGCTGCCATGGGGTTAAATGGGTTCAGTTCAGAGTTGATGCATGATGTAGGTCTGTGTCTAGGCATAATGGAGCATTTAAGCCCTGAATGTTGATGTGTGATGTAGGTGTGTGTCTGTGTCTAGGCATAATGGCAGCGGACCGAGGGCCGTCGATCCGTGAGATGAACTTTGAGCCATCATCGCCACCAGAGAAACACTATGAGCTGGAGACGCAAGCACCGGGTGTACCACCCGACCAGCGCGTCATGCCACAGGAACATGAAGTACAGGTGTGTAAGGCACAAGCTCCCAGGGCAGGAGTGGTATGAATTATCATGGTCGATCTGTCTCCTGTAGCTGGTACATAAAAAGCGATGACTAAAACCACAACAGCAGACAAAGACATGTGACTTGATCTGTTACAACAGCAGACAAGGACTTGTGACTTGATCTGTTACAACAGCAGACAAGGACTTGTGACTTGATCTGTTACAACAGCAGACAAAGACTTGTGACTTGGATCTGTTACAACAGCAGACAAAGACTTGTGGCTTAACCCTGAGTGTTTGTTTTACTCCATTTTCATGCATACAGCATCAGGTTAGGCTTGGTTTTTATGGGGGGGGCTCATGTGCGAAGCAAAAGTGAGTACAGTGGAGTCCAGTTAACACGAACTCGCTTTACACGAAATTCCGGTTAACACGAACCGTTTTTGCATTCCCGGCTGACGGCCTTCTTATTCTGTATTAAAATTTCACTGATAACACGAAATGCTTAACTCGAAATTTCGCTTTACACGAAGCTGGTTTCGGTTCCCAACCAGAGCAATTTCACTATTATTCACCTGTTTAACACGAACACAGATTCCATTCACAGAAAACCAATTCACGTGTCGCTCTCGCGCTGTGGAAGTACACATGACAGATCAGAGCGAACTCTAGTCTGTGATTGGCTGAATAGCCTTCGGCTGTTGTAATCTGTCTTCTCATTGGCTAGCATTTCTGTACTGTATTCATGTTGTATCATTCGTGTACCAACACAACCCTTTTACCGATGCGGGATTGTACTTCAGCCTGTGTTGCTTTTACCTGAGGATTGTAACTTAGTATGGATTTTACTTGATGGATTTACATTAAATACTCGAGCTGTACACGTTTCCTTGTGTTTTCCTAGCGAGCTGAAGGTATGCATAGAAAGTACGATAATGTACACTTTTAACCTGGTACTCATTCACGCACACGTCTTACACACTTTCTCCTTGAGGGCCGTGATCAATTTTGAGGCCATATTGGTTAACACGAAATACGGTTAACACGAAGTGATTTTCCGTGTCCCCAGAAATTCGTGTTAAGCGGACTCCACTGTATGTTCTGGGCCAGTGCTCGTCCGTCTGCCATCGTACATGGTAAACTTTAAGATTGGCATATTCTCTGAGACAATTCAAGCCTAATAAGACCCTTTTATTCAAGCCACAGTCTTCAAAGTTGGCCCAAGGGTACTTTGTGGCAAGACCTTTCTAAACATATCAAATTCAATGACCTTTATCAAATCCCCACCCGGGTCTGCCCTGGGGGACTTGGGTGGGGTTGACTACTTTTTAGTTCCCAGGGTCACCCTGGTCAGCCGCACAGGGTGGGTTTTCTCCTCTATTCTGGGGCATGTGTTTCTGTCTACCCTTGGTCCATTCACCTGTATTTTCCTTTTTTAAACTCTCCCTACTGTCTGCGCTGCCTGTAGCTCTTGATATTGGATGTGTGTTGCTAAATGGTCTTAGCTTTATTTAGGCCCTATGTCGTAGGTTTATTTAACATATTTGACCGGCTGGTGACATACATTCAATATTCTGTTTATTTTTTATTTTTTTCACAAGCAGTGCAGGCACGTCCTGAGAAAGCCTTGTTGCTGTCGGGACGTTAAGCAATGTACAATCAATCAATCAACCTTTATCAAAGGTCAAGATCTCCGAGGGGCCAGAACTACGTCAGAATTAGCAGTATTTTGACAAAAGTTGATTTTTGTCAAATACTATTTTCAACTTCCAGCCTAAACTTGGTACATACGTACATGGTGGTAAGACCTTTCTATGCATACTAATTTTGATGACCCATCAAAAAGGTTATGGGTCACAAGAGGTCACCAAACATGCAAAAAAAAAATGCCAATTTTTAAGTAGAATTTTATTTTTTTCGGCAGCATTTTTGCAAAGTTTTCAATCAAACTTGGCACAAGGGTAGCTGGTGATAAGACCTTACTATGCATACTAAATTAGTTGACCCCTTGAAAAGGTCAGAGGTCACAGAGGGTTGATAAATTTGTGAAAAATGCATAGATTTTAAAAAAAAACATGCTGGTACAAAGACTTAATGTTAAGACACTTGATCACATATTTAAGGTTAAGGTCACAAAGTTCAGACTGGTTATATGGATCTGACATTCATGTGAGCCATGAAGGCTTTGTCATTCTTGTTTTGTTTTGTGTACAGCAAGCTGTGTCCAGTTTTGGCCTGCCCAGATAGCTGTTCATGCACAGCACAAGCATTAAAGCCCAGATATTTTGTATTTCTAGATATATTTTATATTTCGGGATATCTTATATGACACGTTTCCTATTATGAAGGCTAGTAAAGCCAACTATATTTTATATTTCTGTGTGCAGCAAGCCCTGTCCAACTTCGACTTCTTGCCAGAGGAGCTCTTCACACCCAACACTTCCATCAGCCTTGACCTTGAGGAGATCACCAAGCCCAGGAAAGATGCCAGTGCGCGTGATGCCACCACACCTCCTCGCCCCGCCCGTTCCAGCTTTGAGGCCCCACCTCCCATTGCTCCGCGCCAAAAAACACCACCCCTGCCCTCGGCTCCACCCCCTCAGCTGCCCACCGCCCCTGTGCCGTCAGAAAAATCGCGGCCCGCACCTCTCCCACCCTCCGGCGATGCTTTGTAAGTACATATGGCTGTGTTACAGGTTATAGTAGCAGAAGAAACAAGATGAGGATTTCATCCCATAGTCTACTGTATTGTTTTGAGTTTACATGCAATTTTCTTTAGGAACATTTAGAGTTGTTACTATTTTATTAAAGCTTATCCCTCTGATTCATCTCTCTCCACTCCAACCCACCCTATCCCTCGATCCACACAAACACGGCCAGTTATACATTCTGTGGGCTGGTGTACCCACAGCCTATCTGAAGAAGAAAAAGATGGGATGACTCATATGCACAAAGCCTTTTTTATGTTCCTTTCGTTTCACATAAAAATTTCTATGCTACAAAGGACGACACAACACCCACATAGTTTGAAAAACTGCAACATTTAATTTTGTTTTGCTACTTAAAAGATAAATTGAAAATACTGTTACAACAGCACATTGTCATATGTACCCAAAATGTCACGTGCATCCCCAAAAAATGTTATGTAAACCAATAGCAAAGAAACATTTAATCATTGCAAATCCCCGGAAAAGGGGGGGTACCAATCAAATGAGTGTGGGAGCTAACACCCCCCCCCCCACCACCCCCCCCCCCCCCCCCCCCCCCCCCCCCCCCCCCCCTGAGCTGTGGAGGTTGGCAGACCTCCACAGCAGCCCCCACACCCACTAGGATTAGGAAGTAAAAACAAAGCAACTGAACAAATAGCATCAGACAATGAAGTTCTAAAAAAAGAAAAAACTGTGAGTAGGCCGGACAGGATTCACCTTCCTGCCGGACCTTGTGCAGGCCTGAGATCAATAAACGTTATGGAAATGGCTGTATGCAGTTTATCCATAATGCAGGACAGATTTCACCTTCCTGTCCTGCAAGAAGCAGCATCTTGCACCGCATGCCCATGGCGATAGAGCTGACTAGGGCCAAGAAAAATCACAGGCATGGTTCACCTCCGTCCCGGTGTTCTAAGCATTCAGCCAGGGTTATCCCCAGCGGGGATGTATATTGACATAGTGACAAGAGCAACCGGTGCTGCTTGCCCAGTTACTGTGTGAAACAATGAAATAATGTGTGGGGTTCCCCTCCTACTTCAATTGCCCTGCCAGTAAGATAGCTGACGTTGCAGGTAGACCGTGCATTGCTCACCGGAAAATATGGTACCGTTTTACCCCTCTTTCACGCTGTGAGGGGGTTTGGAGAATGAATATACAATTTGAACACATCAGACTTCCATCGGCCCCAAGTACGGATCTGGGTGTCGGATGCTCCTTTCTGCGCACTTGTGGTGGCCGCCCCTATTCGGAAACTATGAGAGTTGAATCCCTCGGGCGAGATGCCTGCATAGTGGATTTCATTATTGCCAGAAATTCGCGATGTGAAACAGGCTTGCCATCTAAGTCTACTGTATTTTCAATACGGTAGACAAAAAGCACAAATGACTATATTGTAATGTCAAGTGGGACATAGTGTACTCTTTTCATCCTGATAAACCACTGCTTAAAATTAATTTGACTATGATAGTTCAAGGGTGGTGCCAGAATAGCTTGGCGCCAAGCTATTCTGGCATCACCCTTGAAATAAAATGGTGATCTGTCTCCTAATCTGTAATGTAGCCTTTATAAGACTATAAGCAAATCTGAAAATTTCAGCTTCAGGATGTAATGGTTAATAAAATATGGCCAGTGGCCTTTAGAATGGAACACAGTGGACTCTAGAGATGTGATCTATAGTCTTTACAACGGGACACATTGGGTGACATTGTCTCCAGCCTAATGGGACACTCTAGGGACAACAGGGTCTGCACTCTTTGTAATGGGACACAATAGACTCAAAGGACAACATGGTCTGTGCTCTTTATAATGGGACACTCTAGGCGCAACGGGGTTTGCAGTCTTTATAATCGGACCGGTGGACTTTGAGGACACGGTCTTTGTTCATTATGATGGGACACAGTAGAGACAATAGGGTTTGCATTCTTTATAATGGGACCGGTGGACGCTAGGGCCATGGTCTGTGCTCTTTATAATGGAACACTGTAGGGACAACATGGTCTGCTGTCTTTATAATGGGACACAGTAGACTCTGGACAATTTGGTCTGTAGTCTTTCTGATGTGACACTCTAGTGACAACATGGTTTGTGGCTTTTATAATGGAACTTTCTAGGGACGCAGTTTGTAGTCTTCCTATCATAGGGACAAAGTTGACTATAGGGACACAGTCTGTAGTCTTTATAAATAATTATCAATATATGGGACGCAGTGGACATGGTCTGTAGCCTTTTTAATGAGACAAGAAAGTCTGTATAGCTCATGATTGGATCAACAGATCTGTACATAGCTAGATGACCGATGGCAGAGGTCACTCTGTGTATGTGATTGCTAAATACATTATCATTCAATAAACTTTGATTAATATTAACTCATTTGAGACAAACGGCATCCAGATATGCAGCTGAAGCCGTGTATCCAGATGCCGCTCTTCTCGATTGATCATGTGTTTAGAGATTTTAATGTCTTAAATTAGCAGTTGTTTACATATTTAGTATATAAGGATTATGAAATGTTTATAGATTTTAGAAATTAAAATGTTTTAGTATTGATATTTTAAAAATAATTTTGTTTGTAGTGTTCTTATGTCAATGAAATTGCAGTTGCCCTTAGGGATAAATAAAGTTTATTGAATTGAATTGAGAGGTACCCGTGTGTCTGTGACATAAGGTTGCTGACCTTTTGACAGAGATGTCCATATGTGTATGTTTAACTTTGGTGACTGTATGACAGAGGTCCCTGTGTAACATATGAGATTGTTGATCACATGACAGGGGCCCCTGTGGAACATGAGATTGGTGATAGCTTGACAGAGGTACCTGTGTGTAGGTGTAATGTAAACTTGGTAATCACATGACAGGCACCTGTGCGTAGGTGTATCGTGAGATTTGTGATCACATGACACAACCCCCTTTGTGGACAGGTTTACAGGCCAGTCATGCTCAATGGACGACTTCCGACCTATCAGTGTGCTGGGCCGCGGACATTTTGGCAAGGTGAGACAGCCTAGACATTTTGAACTGTGTATCAGTGGTTAACCACCATTACTGTAAACAGTACATTTTGGTTGGGTCAGCCAGCATGAACAAGACGTATAGCTACCATTACTTTAAATGGTGCATTTTGGTTGAGTGAGACGTGAACAATATGTATAGCCAGCATTACTGTAAATAGTACATTTTGGTTTGAGTGAGACAGTGTGGACTGTATAGCCACTATTGCTGTAAACAGTACAGTTTGGTTGAGCGAGACATCATAAACAGTAAAGCCTCAATTACTGTAAACAGTACATTTTGATTGGGTGAGACAGCATAGACAATATAGCCAATGTGTATTTGGATTCTCTTCATCAGAAGGAGTAGCATCTTCAGATGCAGTTTAGTAAACTTCATGATTACACTTGCAGCACTAACTGTACAAAATGTCAAAGACATACTACTGTTGTTTTAAGGTAACAGCTTCCAAAGGCTTTACTTCTTCATGTCTCCAAGATGTAGCTGTTTGTGTGACTATCTAACACATAAAGCCCTTACATCCTACGACGGATGTGGATGTGGATCGACCTTGATAGTGCAAGGGTGGTGTCAGAATAGCTTAGCGCCTACAGGCACCAAGTTATTCTGACACTACCCTTGAACTAGTATGGTCAATCTGTCTCCAGAACTGTGATGTAGACCTAAGGAAAAATTTCTAATCTCATCATCAGTACAGTGGAGTCCGCTTAACACGAATTTCCGGTTAACACGAACCGTTTTTGCATTCCCGGCCAACGGCCTTCTTATTCTGTATTAAAATTTCACTGATAACACGAAATGCTTAACACGAAATTTCGCTTAACACGAAGCTGTTTTCGGTTCCCAACCAGAGCAATTTCACTATTATTCACCTGTTTAACACGAACACAGATTCCAGTCTCAAACACCGAAAACCAATTCATGAAAGGGGCACTGCACGTGTCACTCTCGTGCTGTAGTAAACATGACACAGATCAGAACGAACTCGAGCCTGTGATTGGCTGAATAGCCTTCAGTTGTTGTAATCCATCTTCTCATTGGCTAGAGTTTCTGAACTGTATTCATGCATCATTCGTGTACCAACACAACCCAACACTCCCTCACTTCAGTTAACCACCGATCGTGGCTACCCCCTAGGTAAAAGAGAAGTCGATTACGCTTGAAGTGAAAAAACAAGATTAATGAGATCCACGATTGTCTCTCTACACGGGCTGTCAATAACGCAAGACAGACTTCGATCATGGCGTTCTTTTAAATTACTTTGATCGTGTTGCTTTTACCGATGCGAGATTGTACTTCAGCCCATGTTGCTTTTACTTTATAATGGATTTTACATTAAATACGTGAGCTGTACACGTCTCCTTGTGTTTTCCTAGCGAGCTGAAGGTAAGGTAAGCATATTTAGTACGATAATATGCACTTTTAACCTCGTACTCATTCATGCACGCATCTCTTACGTTTTCCTTGCCGAGAGGGCAGTGATCAATTTTGAGGCCATATTGGTTAACACGAAATACGTTTAACACGAAGTGATTTTTTGTGTCCCCAGAAATTCGTGTTAAGCGGACTCCACTGTATGTAATGAGTCTTCAAACTTGGCCCAAGGATACCTTGTGGCAAGACCTATGTACAGATAAGAAGATCATTGATCACGTTGCTTGTGTTTAGGTGTTACTGACTCAATATCGCAAGACCAATGAGCATGTTGCTTGTTTCAGGTGTTACTGACTCAGTACCGCAAGACCAATGAGTACTTTGCCATCAAAGCGCTGAAGAAAGGGGACATAATTGCGCGTGATGAGGTGGAAAGCTTGATGTCAGAGAAGCGTATCTTTGAGGTCATCAACAGCATGAGACACCCTTTCCTGGTCAACCTGTTTGCCTGCTTCCAGACCGCGGTATGTGTGCAGTAATAGTTCAGATCCCTTTGTCGAGAAACGGTGAATGCGATCAAACTGCATGTGTTGTACATGCTTCAGAGGAATATATGTTGTGTGTGTGTCGTACAGGAGCATTTTCTGTGTTACAGGAACACGTATGCTTTGTGATGGAGTATGCGTGTGGTGGGGACCTGATGATGCACATCCACAGTGATGTGTTTTCGGAGCCGCGCACTGTGTTCTATTCAGGCTGTGTTGTGCTTGGGTTACAGTACCTGCATGAAAATAAAATTGTTTACAGGTGAGTGTACAGCACCTGCATGAACAAGAAACTGAACAGAGTCTACTGTGTCTGCATTAACACAAAGGAAGTGTATACTTACAGAGACCAGAAACTATGTAACCCATTTAACCCCAAGGTCATATTTCCCAGATTTTTGAAGTGTCATAAAACAACTATGTACCAGCTGCAGGTGATGGATCCACCATGATAATTCATCAGGCACCAAGCTAATCTGGCACTACCCTTGAATTATCATGGTGGATCCAACAACTGCTGTAGGGCGTCGGGGCTAAATTGGTTAACTGGAGTGTATTGTCATGCCCTGTTGTTTTGAGACCTGAAACTCCATACCTAGATTGTATTGTCATGCCCTTTTGATACAAAGACCAGAAGCTACATAACTGAAGTGTATTGTCATGTCATGTTATAGAGGCCAGAAGCTACACAACCAGAGTTGTTACAGAGACCTGAAGCTACATAACTGGAGTGTATTGTCTTGTCCTGTTGTTACAGAGACCTGAAGCTAGATAACTTGTTGCTGGACTCGGAGGGTTACCTTAAGATCGCAGACTTTGGCCTGTGTAAGGAGGGCATGGGCTTTGGGGATCGAACCAGCACATTCTGTGGCACACCTGAGTTCCTGGCTCCCGAGGTTTTGACAGAAACATCCTACACTCGTGCTGTGGACTGGTGGGGCCTAGGGGTGCTTATCTACGAGATGTTGGTGGGAGAGGTGAGGAGCTTTCCAGAACTGTATAGATTCAGAGCTGCACATACACAACTGTACACATACAGAAACATACACATACAGAAATGCACTAGTGTACATGTATGAAACTGTACACATACAAATGTGTACACATACATACAGGACTACACACATCTCTGCCTATGGAACTATACACATTATGAAACTGGACACATTCATATAGAACAGTACACATGTATACATACACCACTGTATTACTCATCTCTAAATATGGAACTGTACACATTCGGAACTGTACACAACAGTACAGAACTAAACTCATCTCAGCATATCAAACTGTACAAACACAACTGTACACATACAGACCTATATACATCTGTACACACACACAACTGTGCACATATGGAACCATACACATATAAAACTATGCACATTTATTTTCTCAGAATCGTTACTGACAGCATTACTACTAGGAATACTTCGCTTAGCTTAACAATTTTAGCCCAAAACAACTCGTGTACATTACCACAGTGGGAGGCAATCACTAGGGGTGTTGTTACCAGGACTCCCGGGAAGGCCTCCCCTCCTCCCTGTTCGGTGGCGCGCTCACCGTTTCCCGCCAGTCTCTTCGCTTAGCTGCTCAGGACAGGCCGTGTGCACTTCGTGCTCCGACTGGAGTTAGGTGGATTACCATTGTGTACTGTGGACTTTTGGATTTATGTGTTCGGACTTTCGTGGACGGTGGATTATGTGCATTGTGTTGAGTTTGGATTACCTATGTGGTCTATGGATTACGTGGTGTTGGTTTTCTGTGGTATCACCGGTTTGGCAATTGCTAGGTAAAGTAGCGGTGATGGCCTCTAACCGGTTTCGACCGGGCAGCGGCGGTGACCAGGCCGTGATGTTTGGCAAGCCGACCGGGAGCGCGGTTCTTCTTTGGAGGTGCCCCGCTTCCACTTGGTTTGGTTGTTTTGTTTTTTGTTCTGTCCTTTGTTACAGTACTCAGGTACGGACATGCACCAAGTGTGGCACCTTCCAATGGTCGAGCGAGGGCCATGATGTCTGCCTATCCTGCTCGGGCGGCTCCTCCGGCTGGACGTGCTGCGAATGCGGGACTTAGGAGGAAGAAAGATGGTCACAGCTGTGGGCGTTTTACCGGAGGGAGAGACCGGCGCAAATCTCACAGCTGAAGTTGAGGAAGGCGCTACAGCAGGGCAGAATCATACGGAATTGAGAATAAAAGGGGTCTTCTATCCCCGCCAGTGCCTCGGGAAAACTTACCCGCCTTCAGCGGATGATTGAGCCTAACATTTCGGATCAGGGCTTGCCCCCCCGTCCAAGCCCAGGCACCAAGAGCTCCACTTCGGCTCGTAGAGGCCCCGGTATGCTAGACCGCCAATGATGGGGTACGCCCCTAGGCACGGGTCGGCATTGGGAGCTCGGTCCCTCCGCAGTAGGAAGATTGGGCTAGATTATCACCCCCTAGGTGAAAGACAGAGCGCCCAAGTGGGGGACCTCCCCCCTCTGAGAGGAGAGTGCCCGCCAACCTTAGGCCGGACCAGCGCCGTCATCGGGCCGCGTCTTCAATGCTCCTCTCAGTCAGGGATGGGAATGAGAGTCACAGAGTGAACTCTACACTTCCACCCCTCCACTTGAGGGCCAGGATATGGGAGAGTGATCGCGGCGAGATTCGTTCCCACGGCAGGAATGGGAAGACGAGAAAGGAGGCAAAGACAGAATATGGTTGGACAGAAGCTGTCCATAGGAGGACGGACATTTGGTCATTAGAGCCAGCCAACCGGAGGTGCATCCCCATCACGAATGAACCACCAGGACACGCCATAGGAACATGGTAAATGACACAGGCTACAGGGTCCCGAGTTGAAGAGTGGAGCCACAGACGAGATCTAACGCACAGGGCGGATCCCCCATGTCCGAAGCCCTATTGGGAAGAACTAACTCGGTCAGCAGTCGACGAGAGGTGGTGCCAACCACACACCCACACTCCACCCTTGGAGGTAGGGAGGAACTCACAGTGGCCATGGACCTGCATTACGCGGGGAGGAAGCCTTCATGTTCGGTTGGGCGACCGCAGCAGCGGGAGGAAGGGCGCTACGGATACCTATTGCCTGGGAACGCCTTCTTCCTTCTTCGCCTCTCCGAACAGCGGACAGGCTCGGGTACGGCACAGCGTTGGATCTCTCAGTGACACCGAGCATCAGAGGCGACCGGCAAGAGCGGCCGTTCTTCAGACCAGAGCTTTAAGGGCCGATTTCCTCTGGGAAACGACAGCCTCGACACCGGCGCCGGGATCACGGCGATGGCAGCTTCAGGACGGAATCGCCCTCACTTTCGACACTCAACCTCTGCCTGTTGAATTATGAAATGAGCATTAACGCATCAACAGTGGGTCCCGCTCTCTTCCGAGTGGGAGCAGCGTCTCGCAGGTCAGGATCCTTGTATGGGACGAGGGATCAAGCGGAAAAAGCAGAAGCGCACAGGTCAAGATATCCTCGCCGTTGGACGAGAGATCAAGTCGTCAAACACCTCAAAAGGTCGCAAATGAAGCAGGGCGGCTCGCGCTCTCTCCGTGGGAAGCAGCGTCTCACGAGTCAGGATCCTCGTATTGGACGAAGGATCAAGCGGACGAACACATCAACAGGCTGGAAATGGAAGCAGTGTGCCCCGCATTCTCTCCGAGTGGAAGCAGTGGCTCACAAGTTAGGACATCCTCGTACGTGGACGAGGGATCAAGACGTCTAACACTTCTACAGGCTGGAGGGAAAGCAGTGTGACTCGCGCTCTCTCTGGGTGGGAGCAGCGTATCTTGGGGCAGGAGTACGCGTAATCTCCGACAGCTCCACAGTGGTGGCCTACATCCAGAACCGGAGGTCGAAGAGGTGCTAAGTCTACACCCGGAGGACGTGGTTTGGAGTGGGGGTAGACAACGGACACGCATAGCAGACGGTCGGTGCGCTCCAACACATCGCAGATTCGCCACTCTTTAGACGAAGCGTCTGGGTTCGTTGCGTCATTCCGCCGGCCGTCATCGCCCTGAGAGGAAGGCTGCGATGATGACAGACGCATGAAGTGGCCCAGTGTGTCACGTCGCTCCCTTGCAGACTTAGGGATCTAGCGGAGGCATTGAGCGACCACTCAGCAAGACGGCGGCGGACAACAGAGGTTCTTCTGAGACTCCCGATGACTAGATAGGATGAACATCTACTTCTGCCGGCAGTGATGTGGAGTCTCTTCTGGGCGGTGCTGTGCTAGTGGTGGATAAGGAGGCATGGATGCTGTTGGCGGCTCCCCACATACTACAGACTTGGGCGCGAGGAAGCGGAAGCGAGGCTTGGACAGGACTGCGCCCGGGGTTCGCTTCCCCCTAGCGGATGCGGGATTTCATCGAGAGTGTGAAGCCTTCCGTTGACAAGTGTCTGGAAAACACCTGGGACTTTGCAGCCTCGGTTCGTCGGAGCAGGACATGCACAGAGCTAGTGACAGCCTTTAGGATGGCGTACCACCCAGCAGCCTACTCCTTGGCGGAGATCGCCGGCAGCGACGGGACATGAAGGAACTTGCTGTTGTGACAGGTTCCTCGCTCGCCCGTCCTTTGGGATAACACAGCGGTGGAAGGCTCCGCGCGAGGACATTCTTCTGTGGGACCGACTTGGCAGACGATAAGGCACAGGATCCCTTGTCACCTCGGCAGGATTGTCTCCACTCGCTCCAGTCAGCAATGGTGAGATGGAAGCTTTGGCTACAGCACGACTTGGTGATGCCCTGCCTAGAAGGAGACCACGGAGGTGGGCTGAGACCCGGATGCCCGACAGGCTACAGTAGGCCCTGATGGATCCCGGACCCGGAGACTAGGTGACGTCTAGTGTCGGCTTTGGCGCTTACTAGTAGCTTCGGCCCTGCGCTTGCAACTACTTGGACGGTCGGCCCGCTGGAACCAGATGGCGAAGCGTGGGAGGACCCGGACTCCTGGCTGACGCAACGCCGCTGACGCGGATTCCGGGGAATCGGAGGCAAGTCCGACGTGGGACCAGCACCCAGTTTTGCTGCCTAGGCAGGGAGTACCTGACCGATAACAGTGGGATAGCAATGGGGGAACACGCAGGCAGATACATATATATATAGATACATCCGCTGGCTGGAGTTGATGGTGGTGCAGCTGGTGCTCGTCAGATGGAAACAATGGCTTACGCTATGGAAGGTACGGGTGCGCTCCAGCTACTCGACAATGGCTGACGCTACGGAAGGTACGGGTGCGCGCCGGCTACTCGACAATGGCTTACGCTATGGAAGGTACGGGTGCTCTCCGGCTACTCGACAATGGCTGACACTACGGAAGGTATGGGTGCGCTCCGGCTACTAGAGGTCGGGGTTCTTCGTGTAGCGCTTCTGCCGGTCGTGCAGAGATCGGGCCAGCACTCGTCGGACTCGTCGAAGGTCAGCTCAACGTACGCGCGAATTCCCCTTGTGGCAGGGTCAGCGGCAGCGTAATGAATGTTACTACACCCGGCTGCCTTCCAACTACTCTACGCGTGTAAGGAGTCTCCGATGATAGGCCGGTCCTACTGTAGTGGAACAGGAAGCTGCTTCCTCTGTCGCCTCCAGACCTGATCCACAAGCCTTTGATGGGCTCCTTCGAGGAACGGACTCCTTGCGTAGCCAACCACCTTTGCATACGGATTCTCCGGTTGGTCTGTTCACCGAAGTTAAGCCGTTGGGGGCGGTTAAGCCTTGGTTGGATAACCTCCTGGGAACAACAGGTATGGTGGAAGTCATCTTAACCCTTATCTTGTTCACCAGAGGGTGACATACGTTCGAATAAGAATAGTTAAAGGGTAGCGCTGGAGTGGCTTGGCGCCGCTAGGCTTCACGCTAATCCGGGCTAGCCTTCAAGTAAAACCTTTGGGCTCAAATTGAAGCTGTTAGCCAGGTTGATATGGGTTAAGATGCGGCAGCGCGTTCCCTCCCTCAGGACGGGTACCTAGGGGCTCCACAAGCCCAGGAATGGCATGGGAATTAGGTCTTTGATGACCGGTCAGCTGGATCACAGTCCTTTGGAATCGCGCGGCGAACCCCTGCCTCAGCTCCGCATCCGAGACGATCGCAACCCTTTCAACAACTGTTGGTACAGACACAGAGCAGTTGGTGCAGCACGCTGGGAGATGGACAGTCAGCACTCACACCAAGAGGCTTCTCGGGTGCGACAGTGGACATGATTGCAGCGACTCAAGGAGTCTCTGACAGTACGGATACAATGGAGAGTACGGCAGGCCTGATGTGCAGCGGAGCAACTCTCCCCACAGACCGGACTACCCCCATTTTGTCCAAGTTCGTCTAGGGGTTCCCAAGTGTGATGAAGCTCTATGCTTGTGCATAGTGCTCGCACAATAGGATTAGTACGGTACGGTTTTTGTTAACGGTTTGTTTGTGCCGAAAGTCCGTGGGGCCTGCTGTCCACGTGGAATATGTAAGACATGGTTAGCACGGAGTTTGGTGAGTTCTGTTTAGTGAGTTCTAGGCGGAAGCTGTGACTGTCAGAGGTCTAGATCGGGAGTGCGGGCTGTTTTGTCGTATGGAACGGTTGTTGAGTTACCTAGCCCGCATTCCAAGACTCTGAAGCCTAGATTTCAGGTATGTTTCTATAAATGTAGTATTGATAGTTGTTTAGTTAAAGACAGTATGCGTGGTAAGATTAATGTGGTTGTATAGCGGTGTTCCGGTTTGGTTTAGTATAGTATGTTTAGAATTCGGTGAAGTAACCGGTGTTTCTGTATACAGTTGTTTACCGAGTTAGATGACTAAAGGAATATGAAGTGTGTATGTCTAAGCCGCTAGGAAGATAGTACGTGGTTGGTTAAGCATAGTCTTTTCCAGGGTATAGAGTAATGTATAGCAAGAGTGTTAGGCTATAGTCTGTTTCAAGATAGTGACAGAGAGGGGGTGATAAGAAAATAGTTTATGAAGCACGTGTGTGTGTGTGAATGAACGTGTGGGTTATTTGTATCAGCCAGGTTACGTGACGTTTCTCATTGATCCAATATGTTGTGTGTTTAGCAAGTGTTACGTTGGGACTTTTGTCTATTCAGAGTTCTTGTAACGAGAGTGGAAAGACGGACGCCGAGACGTCAAGTCGCAGGTGGGACCTACGTGAGGTCATCCCTCCAGCTCTTCTGAGAGTGAGTCTGACTGGGGACCAAGACACCCAAGTCCAAGTGAGAACTGAGTACCGTACGAGAACGAGGACGTCCGTGCCCAAAGAGAGACAGGACGGCAACAAGCGTACGACGAAGGTCTTTCACGCCTAGACGTGAGAAGGACCAACGTAACCAGACAACAACATCAAACAGGTTGGAGGCAATGTGAGACTAAGACCTAACCTGGCAAAGATATTGTGATACGTGTGTGGTGTGATAATAGAACAGTGTATATAGTTGATAATCATTTAAGTCGTTCTTTTCATTTATAGTGTATAAAGGTTACTTTAGAAAGGGAGCCCGTGTGTTGTGTTTTACCGCATGAATGCGCCCGTCTGAGTCAGTGGCGGTGTATGCATCTGTTGCGTGAGAGTCTGTGCGTACGACTGTGGGCAAGTCTGCGTGCGTTACACCAAGCAGATCGGACCCCTCAGCATCATTCGAATTTACCGGGTGGCAGGCACTTTAGCACGGACCAGTGCCAGTACAGACCTCTCGGATCGGATCGAGCACCATCGTCGGCAAGACGGCCGGCTTCCGCTGACGATGCGGGGAGACCTAAGAGGAAGATGGCTCGATACAGCTCTTCACAGACCTTACATTTCTGACAAAGAATCGCCTCCCAGCATCGGCGCTCCAAGTATTGTCCATCCGTCCTCTCAGGACAACAGAACAGGATGGGGAATCCCGCCTACAGGACCCCATCGGAGCGCTTAAAGTTACCTGCGCAGAACTAAGCCACTATTACCAGGGCGCTTGTGCCTATTCCTGCCCTTGGCTCCGGGCAGACGAGACGTATCTGCGCAGACGATCTGATCCTGGCTCCGCTGGGCGATACGGGAGGCATACAAAGAGCTCGCCCCTGCACAAACCAAGACCTTGCGTATCAGGGCACATGAAGTCGGAGCAGTGGCAACGAGCATCACCTTTGACCACAACTGCGCGGTCAGCAACATTGTGGCAGCAGTGGGTTGGCGGGCCGAATCTACCTTCGCCCGCTTCTACCTATGAGATCTATCCGGCCAGCGTGACAACCTGGCCTTACTGGGGGACATAGCAGCGCAGCACCTCCTCCACGCCTAGCTAAAATTGTCGGGAGTGGGCGCGTAGGGTGGGATCCTCAATTTACGCGCATAGGCGCTTGGGCGTGGGACAGGTGGCCCAGGATCTGCGGCACCCTCCTCCTATTTGCCATTCTTCCTAGTAGTAATGCTGTCGGTAATGATTTTAGAAAATAAATTTTTCTCTAAAATGTATTTTTTCGAAAAATACTTACCGACGGCATTACTCAGAGATCCCTCCCGCCTTCCCCGCTTGACGCAGTCGAGCTAAGACTCAGAGACTGCCGGGAAACTGTGAGCGCGCCACCAGATAGGGAGGAGGAGAGTAGTGCCGTCAGTAAGTATTTTTCGAAAAAATACATTTTAGAGAAAAAAAAATTTTCATACAGAACTGTACACGTATGGAACTGTACGCATATGACGGGCCCCCAGGTGCCGCTTTAACTGTTGTTTTTTATGTAGCCTAGATCTGAGATCATTTCTCTGTCGACGGTATTTGTTTCTGTTGTTAACTTGTATTTTTATGTACTAGCTTTAGTCAAGTAGGAACTTTACAAAAAGACATATAATAGTGTGTTCAGGAGACATAGGGCTGTCTTACTATTCTGTTTTTGTCAGGGAGGTTCGGGTCTGGATGAGGCCACTGGCGCTGGCCTTTAGATGCCTTGGCGACGGGCTTCACCTGTCCCGAGTCATTGTCCATTTTGTAGCTCTGTTATTGTAATTTGTGGAATGAGCGAGTGAGTGAATGTGAGCAGCACCTGAGGTGGCAAAACTAATTGCCCTTTAAGGGATAAATAAAGTTTTTTGAATTGAATTGAATATTTATATAACTAAACACATCTGTACATATGGAACTGTACAGATACAAAAATGTATGCAAGCTCGTATATACTGTAGAAGAAGAGACTCTGTGGGCATGTTGATGTGTTTTTGTTCCAGTCACAGCTCCCTGGCAGTGATGAAGAGAAACTGGTTAGGTGTGATGTGTTGATCTTCTTATGTATTGCTGCTCCAGTCCCATTCACTGGTGATGATGAAGATAAACTGTTTATGTGTGATGCATTGACCTTCTTATGTATTGCTGTTCCAGTCCCCATTCCCTGGCGATGATGAAGAGGAAGTGTTTGACAGTATCGTGAACGAGGAAGTGCGTTACCCACGATTTCTCTCCACTGAGGCTATTGCCATTATGCGCCGGGTAAGTACCTGAGTCACACAATGGAGGTGAGGGAGGGGTGGGTAAGTGCTTTGCTTGCACAGACAGTGGGGGAAGGGAGGGTTGTATAAGCATATTAATGCCGATGTGTGTTGGGGGGAGGAGGGGGGGTGGGAGGGTAATAGAAGGCTGACTGGTAACAAATTGTGGTTTTACATGATGGATGGGTGTGTGTAGGGGGCTGATGGTGTAAACAGTGATATACATGAAGGAGGGGGAGGTTCATGGGGCTGACAGACATGCATACTGATGTACATGAAGGGTGGGGGGTGGGAGGTACATGGGGCTGATTGGTATACACGCTGATGTACATGAAGGATGGTGGAGGGGGGATGAGGGTGTACTTGGGGCTGATGGGTGTACACACTGAGGTCATATGTAAAGGAAGGTGGAGGGGGGGGGGGGTGTCTACCTTTACAACCAATTGTGATCCCAAACACCCAAACATGTACAGTATTTATTGTTCTGCTTTACAGCTAGGTGTGCTGGAGGATGAAATAAGTCAAGGACTTTACAGCTAGATGTCTCTTACTGTATAGCAGAGAGGATAACTGTGTAATGATGTCTTATCTGAACATTACTAGTATCTGTTACACTGGTTGATCTGATATGTTTGATATTAAGGGGAGTTAAATCTTCCCCTTTGTGTTTGATGGAGGGGGGGGGGGGGGGGTCAAATCAGTGTTGATATTAGCTTTGAGCGGTATTTGGGGATTGTGTGGTGGATGTCACATCAGTGTTGAGCTGTTTTGAGATAAGTTATCTGTCATTGACCCATTTAGTATAGATGAAGTGTGTGGGCTGTGTGACTGTGCTGTATACTGACTGTGTTGTGTGTGTAGGCTATGTGACTGTGCTATATTTGTGCTGTATGACTGTGCTGTGTGTGAGCTGTGTGACTGACTGATCAGTATGTGGGCTGTGTGGCTGACTGTGATGTGTGACAGATTGTACTGGGTGACTGACTGCCTACCAACTGGGCTGTGTGACAGACTATGCTGTGTATGGGCTGTGTGACTGACTGGGCTGTGTGTGGGCTCTGTGACTGACTATGCTGTGGGTGAGCTGTGTTAACTGACTGCTGTGTGCAGGCAGTGTGCCTAGGCTGTGTGACAGTTGTGCAACTGACTAAACTGTGTGACTGTGCTGTGTGACTGATTGCCACGTATGGATTTAACTGCTGTGTGCTGACTGCGTGACTGACAGTGAACTGTGTATTTACCAGTTGTTGCGTCGCAACCCTGACCGGCGCCTGGGCTCCAGTGAGCGAGATGCTGAGGACGTGAAGAAGCAGGCCTTTTTCCGGGTAATTCTCTCTAAATACTTAATCCACTTGTGCTTGCAGCCTCCAGTACTGTACAGAATCAGCTGCTGCAAGCACAAGTGGATTATTAAATGTCACTGTGTCTAACTCCTGGCTCTGTCTGTCTGTCTGTGTACTGAAGCTGATGCGGCGTAACCCCGCCAAGCGCCTTGGGGCCAGCGAGCGCGACGCTGAGGATGTCAAGCGACAGACCTTTTTCAGGGTAACCTAGCAGCACCTCACTCCCTGCTGGCCCGGCTGTGTGACTTGGTGGGGCAGCCGGCTGGTCGTGGGGCTCTTGCATTTGTTTTCTTTTGTTTGAGTTTGACTGACTTGCTGCGTGACCTTTCACCCTGTAGAGTTTACTGTTATCTTGCAGTTTATCTTTATACTAGTGATAGCACTGTAATTTTGCTGTTGCCTCTTATATACCTCACATCACCATTATTTTTGCTTTTCTATGCCTTACAGACAGTTATTTGGCTGTTACCTTTTATAGATACATTATAGACACAGTTATTTGGCTGTTGCCTTATATGCACCTCATAGATACAATGATTTTGCTGTTCAAAACAAATGCTATCACTGAATAGTTCAACATCTCTTGGATGACACGTACCAAAATGCAGAGCGGTTTCTGACTTAAACCAACATTCTCAATGGAATCTATACTGTTCGCCATATTGGATGTAAATTTCTAGTTTACCGTTGTCTGACAGTTTATCCTTATGTAGACCAGTTTCCCATTATCCGACAGTTATCCCTATAAAGACCAGTTTACTGTTGTCTGAAAGTTTATCCTTATGTTGACCAGTTCACTGTTATCTGGCAGTTTATAGACCAGTTTACCATTATCTGACAGTTATCCCTATAAAGACCAGTTTACTGTTGTCTGAAAGTTTATCCTTATGTTGACCAGTTCACTGTTATCTGGCAGTTTATAGACCAGTTCACCATTATCTGACAGTTCGTCCCTATACACTTAAGACCAGTTCACTGTTATGTGACAGTTTAATCCTATAGAGATGTGTTCACCATTATTTTGACAGAGTTGTCTAGGCAAATGACAGTCCTACCATTTATGGCCTCATTGAAATGTACTGCAGTGTGTTTGCTATATTCTGTAAATCAGTGTGGCACCCTGACTACTCCCATTTGATGTAACATTTCGTTGACATCATGAACCCCGCCTACCATCATTTTTTTGTTGTTTGTTTTTGTGTTTTTTTTGCGAAGTTGCGATAGATCCCCCCCCTTTTTGTCTACTTCCTTTGTTTTGTTATGAAATTTCCTCAGACACCTCCAGTATACCCCGTTTGTGTTTGTATTGTTATGAAATTTTCTTACATGCCCCCCCGCCCCCCCAAATTGTTTTGTTGTGAAGTTTCTTAGATGCTCCCATCCCCAGTTTACCCTGTTTTTTCTTAGATGCTCCAACCTCCTGTTGTTTTGTAGTGAAGTTTCCTTAATCCTCTTAACCCCACAGCTGTATTTCCAACTTTTGGAGGCGTCGTCTAGCGACTGTACCAGTTGCAGGAGATGGATTGATCATGATAATTCAAGGCTAGTGCCAGATGAGCATGGCGCCTTAAGGCGCCAAGCTCATCTGGCACTAGCCTTGAATTATCATAATCAATCCATCTCCTGCTACATTGTCCCAGGGCTAAATGGGTTAAATACTCCCACCCCCTAATTTACCCTCATTGATTTGGTGTGACATTTCTATAGACATCCTTGCTCTCCAATTTATCCCAATTGATTTGATGTAACATTTCTGTAGACATCGACAACCCCCCACCAATCTACCTCCCCCCCCCCAACCCCCCCTCCCCACCCCCACCCCCACACCCCCCCCCCCACCCCCCGCCATTGATATGATTGGTGTGACAAGTTTATAGACACTACTATTCCCCATTGATTTGCATGTGAACAGCAGACTGTGGTAACCAGTGCTGGTAGATATTGAAGACCTCAAACCAGGTCACAGTAGTTATTGAAAGTCGGCGTATCAAGATGCTGAAATAATTGACCTGTAGTGATCTAAAGTCAGCTTACAAGGTCCTGAAATAACCGACCAGTACAGTCTAAGGTATTAACCCCTTCACTGCCAAGAAAAAGAAAACAGAATCCAGCTGAAAGAGACATAGATCCTCATGTGTGCCCGCAGTTACAGGGGCTCATGAGGTTCTATGCCTCTTGCTGACACCACTTTGCATCCATGTTCATTAGACAACTGGGACTCTTTGGAGTTTACTGTGATTAAGAACGGTTTGAGGAAAACAATCTGCTTTCACTGGCAGTGAAGGAGTTAACTGGACTAACTTGTGAATGATAGTGTAGGAGTGATAAAGTAACGGTCCATAAATGCTGGAGTGTCAGGCTGCATGTACTGTGTGAGAACTGCACATACTAAATGCCTGGAGTTTCTTCTCCACACCGACAATTTTATGTTTTCACCAATAATAATAATAATTTGTATTTATATAGCACCTAACCTCCTGACGGAGCTCTCATCATCATCATCATTCCCTTGCCCGATTTGGGAGTTGGGGGGACTGAAAGGTAGCAGCAACAGACAGTGCTCTCCACCGAGTTCTATTTTGGACGGTGCTAAGCAAGCCTGGCAACTCGAGTTCAGTCCATTCTTTTATGTTTGCGACCCAACTCTTTCTCTGACGACCTCGCCGGCGGCTTCCTTCGAGAGTGCCTTGGAGGATAGTCTTGGACAGGGTGTTGCGTCGGGTCACGTGGCCAAACCAAGCAAGCTTGCACCGTTTCACGGTTGCCAGAAGGGGTTCGTGTGGGCCCACCAGGGAAGTGACAGTGCTCCGTACATATTCGTTGGTCTTGTGCTCGCAGTACGAGATGCGGAGCAACTTCCTCAGGCACTTGTTCTCAAAGGCCTGGATTTTCTTATCTGAGTCTGCAAGCAGTGTCCAAGTCTCAGCCGTAGAGTAGAATAGACACTACGAGGGACTTGTAAAGCCTGTACTTGATGGTGAAGCTGATGGAACTACTTCGCCAGATCCTGTCCAGCCTGGCCATTGTGGATGTTGCTGTACCTATCATGATACGGATCTCTGCTATGCAGCTACCATCTTTGGACAAGGTGGCTCCCAAGTACTTGAAGCTATTGACCTCTTCTAGCTTCTGGCCGTTCATGTGGATGTTGCTGCTGCTGTCGCTTGTGGTGTTGATCATCACTTTGCTTTTATCTGTACTGATCTCCATGCCATAAGACCCTGCGCTGCTTGAAAGTTTGTCTGTCAGGTTTTGAAGCTCACTATTGCTGCCTGCCATGAGGTCAATGTCGTCTGCGAATCGGAAATTGCACAGGGATCTGCCACCAATAGAGATTGAAGTATGGTGGTCGTGGAGGGTTTCCTGCATGATCTTCTCCAGGAATATGTTGAAAAGGACAGAAGAGAGCAGGCATCCTTGACGGAAACCGATCGTCGTCCTGAAGAACTCGCCTGACTGATTGTTAAGTAGAACCGCGCTACAGGCGTTCTTGTAAAGCGCTTCTATCATTTGGATCGGTCCCTCCTCTATGTTGAACGATCTCATGACTTGCCAGAGTCCGTCGTGCCAGACACGATCAAATGCTTTCCTGAAATCAATGAAGTTGTGGTAGAGTTCACGCTGATGCTGCAGATGTTTCTCGATCAGGACGCGGCAGTTGAAAATCTGCTCTACAGTGCTTCTTCTAGCTCTAAAACCAGCCTGTTCTTCTGCCAGCAGTTCCTCGGGGAAAGTTTTGAGGCGGTTGAGAATGATTCTTAGCATTACTTTGCTAGGGTGACATCAGACTGATAGTTCTGTAGTTCTGGCACTGTTTCAGGTTTCCTTTCTTGGGGAGCGGGATCACTAGAGACTATGTCCATTCTACTGGCCATTTCTTTTGCTCCCAGATCTTTTGACAGAGTATAGTGAGGACCTTCGTTGTTACTTCTCCTCCGTGTTTCAACAGTTCAGCAGGTGTGTTGCCTACGCCTGGAGACTTTCCTCCCTTCAGGCCGCGTACGGCTGCTTCCACCTCTTCAGCTAACACTGGCAAGTCTTCAGCCTTCCTGGCCCCAGCCTGGTTGTTTTGGAGGATGCTGGTGTCTGGCTCAGCCTTGTAGTTATACAAGTCCCGGCAGTACTCAGTCCATCTGCTTAGTACAGCAGTGTTTTCCGTAAGGAGTTGGCAGCTGCTGTCTTCGATGACTGTGGCTGTTCGCTGTTGAGTCTTGGTGAGGGTCCTTAGCGTTTCATAAGCCTTCTTGCTGTTGCCATTTACCATGCCCTCTTCCACGCTACGACACTGGTCTTAATCCAATCTTTTTTGGCTTCGTTCATCCTTTTCCTGATCTTCTTGTTGACAAGTCTGTACTTGTTTGCTGATGTGAGGTCTTGGCCTCTCTTTTTTTTTTTCCAGGCTCTCCTCTCATCACAGAGATCGAGGATGTCATCGGTGACCCAGGGCTGTTTGCGCTTCCTCTGCTTCCCCAGCACTTCTTCTGCTGTAGAAAGTAACACCTCTTTTATATTTCCAGCAAGGGTGTCTATGTCGCAGTCCAAAGTAGCCAAGGCTGCAAATCTGCCTCCCACCTGGGCTTGGAAGACCTCTTCTACTTCCGGGTCTTTTAGCTTCTCAAGGTCGAATCGGATGCGAGGGCTCTTGCTGTCTCACTTCAGTGCCAGCTTCAACTTGAGGCTAGTAAGGACGAGGTTGTGGTCGCTGCCAATATCAGCGCCAGGAAAGGACCTCGTTTGTGCTTTGTTAATGCTGGATTTGAATCGTCGAGGCAGCAAGATGAAGTCAATCTGGTTATGGACCAGACCTCCTGGCGAATGCCATGTCACTGTTTTTGACTTCTTGTGTGGATGGAGGGCATTAGCAACGGTGAGACGGTGACTCTGTGCAAACTCTAAAAGTCGCAGGCCTCTGTCGTTTGTTTCTCCAAGGCCAAACTTGCCAGCTGTTACTGCCCATTGTTGGTAAGCGTCAGGGCCAATCTTTGCATTCCAGTCGCCGAGGACAGTCAGAATGTCTTTCTTAGGTGTTTTCTTGATGATGTTGTCCAGTTGTTCGTAAAATTCTTCTAATTCTTCATCATCATGATCTGCTGTTGGAGCATATACTTGTATGATAGTGATGTTGTGCGGTCGGACGGAGATGCAGATGGAGATTAGTCTGCTTGACACGGGGGTGCAGCTGATGACAGTTCCAGCCACCTCTTTCCTTACGATAAAAGCTACGCCATGTTTGTGCTTGGTTTCTTTTCCGCTGAACCAGATTTTATGGCCCTCATCTGTTGTTGTTTCTCCGAAGCCTGTCCATCGAACTTCTGCAAGTCCTACAATGTCCCAACGATAGCGCTTTAACTCGTGGGTGAGTTCCTTCACTTTGCCGCACTGGTAGAGTGTGCGAACGTTCCAAGTTCCGAAAGTTATTCCTTGCGTGGGCAGCTTGATGGTGGGTTTGGTTCCAGTAGCACACTTGTCGCCCCCACCCTGGAGACCTCCAATGGGGTGCGCGGTCGTTGGTGATCCGGGCCCCGACCAATCCGGCATGTTACTCTTATTCTGTTGCTTGTCCATCAGTCCTTTCAGTAGGCTTAGGCGAACTTGTCGGCGCCCGTCTCCTCTTCAAGTATTTCAACTGACTGAGCTCTAGGCACTTTTAAATGTTTTTTTAAACATCATACAAACACAAATATGCATATGAATAAATATTAACAAAATAAAAGAACAAACCAAATAGCCACAAAAACACCGATGTGTATGTGCACATACATGATCACACACACACAAACACAAACAAGTCATCAGTAGGCAGACTAAAAGAGTGAGTGTTTTGAGTGAGCTTTTAAACGAATGACTGCACTGCGCAGTGTTTTAGTCTGACTGCTTTACCCTCTTGTGCATCATGTATGCAGCCACTGGTACTGTTTTCTGTGGCTCCACACTGACAATTTGTCATTTTCACCAGTGTTTAACTCATTCAGCCTGACGCACGTATTTCCCAGATTTTGGAGGCATCATCTAATGACTATGCACCTGTTGCAGGATATGGGTCGACCATGATAAATCAAGGGTAGTGCCAGATTAGCTTGGCGCCAACAGGTGCCAAGCTAATCTGGCACTATCCTTGAATTATCATGGCCGACCCATCTCCTGCTGTAGTGCATCAGGGCTGAATAAGTTAATCTGATTGATTTGCACCTTTATGCATCCATGCGTGGAGCCACCAGTAGGGTGCCTGTATACAAGGTGGTTAAGTAATTACATTTAGCTTTCAAAATCTTATTTCAACACATTTAAGCCCACAGCAGCATTTCCAAACTTTTGGAGGTGTAACCTAACAACTGTACCAGTTACAGGAGATGGATGGATCATGATAATTCAAGGGTAGTGCCAGATTAACTTTCTACCCTTGAATTATCATGGTCCATCCATCTCTTGCTGTAGGGTGTTGGGGCTAAATGGGTTAAAAATAAATTCAGTGCAGTTCAATTGTTTTTCGAGAGAGTATTTTAGTTGTTTGTTTGTGCTCTCTTTTTGTAGTGGTAGGTCCTACTAATAAATTTAGACCAAACTTTTGACAAAATATGTTTAGTAGAGTCAGTTTTTTCTTTTTACTGTATTTTCCAGTAGATATGCTCGTGCAGTAGCCAGTGTGCACCAGAGTATTTTTGGCTCATGTGCAAAACAAAAGTGAGTCTATATTCTGGGCCAGTGGTCATCTGTCCGTCGTCTGTCGTCCGACCGCCGGCGTCCGTGGTAAACTTTAACATTGGCATTTTCTTGGAGACTATTAAAGCTATTGTCTTCAAACTTGGCCCAAGGATACTTTGTGGCAAGACCTTTGTAAACATACCAATTTCAGTGACCTCTCAAAAGGTCAAGGTCACGGGGAATCAGGAAATATATCAAAAATAGCCATTTTGGGACATAATTTATTTTTTCTCAAATACTATTCACCACTTCAAACCCAAACTTGGTACAAAGATACCTGATGGTAAGACCTTTCTATGCATACTAATTTGGTTGATCCCTCGGAAAGGTCAAGGGCCCATGAAATAGGTCCAAAATAGCCATATTTTGACAAAAGATGTTTTTTTTATCAAATACTATTCACAACTTCAGACCCAATCTTGCTACAGATATAACTGATAGTAAGACCTATCTATGCATACTAATTTGAATGACCCCTCGGAAAAGGTCAAGGGTCACAAGGTCAACAAATGTGTATAAAATGCCAAAAATTGTAGTTATCAACATTTTTGCAAACTTTTAAATCAAATTTGGCACAAAGGTAGCTGATAATAAGACCTTCCTATGTATCCTAATTGACTCATTGCAAAGGTCAAGGGTCCAGGGTTGGAAGATTTAACGATTTTACCATTTAACAAATTAAATTTTTGGTTAAAGAAAATTTAACGCGTTAATGTTTTTAAAAAGTTAAAGAAAATTCAACGAATTAAAAAATAAAAGTAACGATTATCGATTTCTTTTGTTCAAAATTTTGTTACTTCAGTTCGTTTTTCCGCCATGAACAACAGGTGCCTATACGCAAATCCGGTTTGACCCCTTTGCAGCCGGTTTGATGCGGTTTGGATTATCGCTAGCCTACCCTGCATCAGTTCAAATTTGAGATCGTGAAAAGAAGATGGCTTCCACTTCCAGCAGTGAATCGAGTGATGAAATTTTGCTGAAATTCTTTGACGCGTTTATTGAATACTACGAGTATGTTGGAGGAAAGTCAGCCGATACGCTCATTTTTAAATGCAAACAGCGGGGCTGTGCAAAAGGTCCCTGGCAACTCTGGATGGATTTCCGAAGGTCAAGAAGATTTTTGTACGGACAAATACCATCCTACCCGGCAGTGCATCAGTTGAAAGACTCTTTTCGTGTGCTGGGCTTGTCTTCACACCCATCAGAAGCAAAGTGTCAGACGAACACGTAGAGATGAAAGTTCTCCTCAAGTTCAATAAGGCTTTGTAGGTGTATTATGTGTGTGTGTTTCCTACTTTCCAACAGTAATGACTGTTTATGCTTGTGCTGAAATTCTTTTTTCATGTATTTAACGCAAATTTATTTCATTAAAAAGAAAAATTAAAGAAAATTTATTTCTTTAATTTTGGAAAAAAGTAAAGAAAATTTATTTCTTTAACCTTTTACCAGAATTAAAGAAAAGTTATTTCATTAAAGAAAAAAAGTAATGACTATCAACCCTGCAAGGGTCACAGGGGTTTCACAGATGTGTGAAGCCATCCCTTTACTTACTGTCAGACGTGTGGATCGGTCATACATGTGTGCCATAAGCACTTTGCCTTTCTTGTGTTGTATGATTACGGTACACTACGTTCCCTTGGCGCAGTGGTTATGTTTATTCCTGCACTGGCCAGTGCACCAGTGAGTTGTACGATTACTGCAAACTATCTCACCATGGCATGGTAGTTGTGTTTGAAGTTGTGTGTACGTTTATGTGTGTAACAGATTGAGCGTGCTTTTCACACTTCAGTTTCCCAGTTTCAGTGAACTTTGTGCATGCCACCTGTTTATGACTGCACCTATCTATCATAAATAGGTGGATGTATATTATATGCCCAGCATATGCTGGGCATATAATATATACATCCACCTGTTTATGATAGCACTATTAGCATCCAACCTGTTTTTGATAGCACTGTTTTCAGTTTATGATAGCACTGTCTGCTGTTAACCCATTCAACCCAGATGCACTACAGCAGGAGATGGATCAGCCATGATAATTCAAGGGCAGTGCCAGATTAGCTTGGCACCGCCAAGCTAATCTGGCACTGTCCTTGAATTATCATGGTCGATCCATCTCCTGCAACTGGTGCATAGTCATTAGTTGACACCTCCAAAATTTGGGAAATACGGCGTCGGGCTGAATGAGTTAATGATAGCACTGTTAGCACCCACCAATCTGTGATAGCACTGTTAGCATCCACCTGTCTATTATAGCACTGTCCACTGCATTGTTTATGATAGTACTGTCTGCTGTAAAAGAGAGCACTATTAGCACCCACCAGTCTGGGATAACATTGTCTGCAGTTAATAATGGCAAAGAAATCATACTTCTAATTTTTATAACCTTTTTAACAGATTGCCCGGTAGATATCTGTTGGTTAGATGTCTGTGTCCTAGTGGAGACTGTGTTTTATGTCCACAGAGTATGGATGCTAGGTGTTATTGCTTTGTAGTCATATGGTCTCCATCTCCCTGGGTGATTGTGTTACTGTCCACAGAATGTTGCTGCCAAGCTGTTATGTTATTGTCCCCAGAACATTGCTGCCAGGTGTTATGTTTATGTCGGTGGCATTATAGTGATGTGTCTGTGTCCCACTACTGACTGTGCGTTTGTGTCCTCAGAACATTGCTGCCAGGTGTTATGTCAGTGTCGTGATGTGGTGTCCATGCCCCTGTGTGTTAGTGTTCACAGAACTTGACTGCCAGGTGTCATGTTAGTGGCATTGTAGTGACGTGTTGTCCATGTTTCTGTGATGCCTGTGTGTTTGTGTCCACAGAACTTGGCCATCGGTGATGTCGGTTGGCTATTTTGTATCTACAGAACTTGGCTGTCAGTGATGTACTATGCTGGTTTTGTACCTACAGAACTTGGCTGTTTGTGATGTATGGTGCCTGTTTTTTAGCTGATGAACTGGGCTATCAGTGGTGTATGATGCCCGTTTGGTACCTACAGAACTGGGCTGTGCTTTAGCAGGATGGCCGTTTTTGTATCTACAGTGGAGTACAGAACATTGATGACCTGTGTTGACTGTATATGTTTGTGTCCACAGAACGTCAACTGGCATGACCTGCTGACCAAGAAAGTGAAGCCACCATTTTCCCCCACAGTGGTAAGTCCATTAGCACTGCCAGTATATGATATAATCTTATGACTAGCCATTATGCCTGATAGTGCTTGCTGTGACATGGCCTTGTGGTATTGGTAGTCACCTGTTCATCACTAACCCATTTAACCCCAAAGCCAAAATTTTACATGTCACATAACGATTATGTATCAGTTCGATCGATCATGATAAGTCGATGGTAGTGCCAAAACAGCTTGGCGCCTGATAGCTCCAAGATAATCTGGCACCACCCTTAAATTATCATGGTTGATTTATCTCCTGCTGTAGTGTGTTGGGGCTAAATGGTTTAAACCCTAACAACTGAGTAACTGCCCCACAATGGTAAGTCCACTAGTCCTGCCTATGTATATTCTTGTGACTAACCATTTTGCCTGACAGTCGTAAGTCCACTAGTAATGCCTATCTTACTTACTTACGCCTGTCACCCCTACCCGGGTATAGGCCGTCGACGAGAGACCTCCAGCAACTCCTGTCCTGTGCTTCTCCTTCGATTCTACTCCAGGTGGTTCCCAGTCTCTTGATGTCTGCTTGGAGGTCTCGACGCCAGGAGTTTCTCGGCCTACCTCTTTTCCTCTTTCCCTGGGGGTTCCATGACAATGCCTGCCTAGTGATACTGGAAGCTGGCTTTCTCAGACTGTGACCGATCCATCCCCATCTTCTTCGCCCAATTTCATTCTCTGCTGTTATCTGCTCTGTTCTCTCCCAGAGTCTGACGTTGCTGATCTTCTCTGGCCAGTGGATTTTCAAAATTCTTCTAAGGCAACTGTTCATGAAGGTCTGTACTCTGTTGACTGTGGTTTTTGTCAATCTCCATGTCTCTGCTCCATATAGGAGAACTGCTTTTACATTGGAGTTGAAAATCCGGACTTTGGTGTGTTGTGACAGCTCTCTGGAACTCCACACTTTTTTCAACTGGAGAAAGGCTGCTCTGGCTTTACCGATTCGTGCTCTGACATCTGCATCAGTGCCGCCTTTTTTGTCTATGATGCTCCCGAGATAGGTGAAGGACTCCACCTCCTCCAACTGGGTGCCAGCAAGCAAGACTGGTTCTTCCCTGGTTGCGTTCAGCCTCATTGTCTTTGTTTTCTGTTTGTGAATGGTGAGGCCCACTTGGGACGAGATGTCAGCAAGCCTCGTGGTCTTGTCCTGCATTTGTTGATGAGTGTGGGACAGTAATGCCAAGTCGTCTGCAAAATCGAGGTCGTCAAGCTGTGTCCACAGTGTCCACTGTATTCCACTTCGTCTGTGCTCTGTGGTCATCTTCATGACCCAGTCTATGGCCAGTAGGAAGAGGAACGGAGACAGCAGACACCCCTGCCTGACACCAGTTCTGACCTGGAGCTCTCTGGTGAACTGCCCTTCGTGGATCACGCGACATGTCATGCCATCGTAGCTGCTCTTGATCAGGCGGACGAGCTTTGTGGGTACACCGTAGTGTCGTAGGAGTTTCCACAGAGTCTCTCGGTCCACGCTGTCAAATGCTTTCTCATAATCCACAAAGTTGACGTACAGCGGGGAGCTCCACTCCAGAGACTGTTCCACGATGATGCGGAGAGTGGCGATCTGGTCTGTGCATGATCGGTTCTTCCTGAATCCTGCTTGCTGGTCTCTCAGCTGGGGGTCAACGGAGCTCTTCATTCTCTCTAGGATGATCCTGTTGAAGACCTTTCCTGGTACTGACAGCAAGGTGATTCCTCTGTAGTTGGAACACTTGCTGAGGTCGCCTTTCTTGGGAAGCTTGATTAGGTACCCCATCTTCCAGTCAGCTGGCATCACCTCCTCTTCCCAGATCTTTCCAAACAGTGGGTACAGCATCTCAACTGTTGTCTCTAGGTCTGCTTTCAGAGACTCCGCTGGGATGCCATCTGGCCCTGCTGCTTTGCCATTCTTCAAAAATGCCACTGCTTTTCTGATCTCTTCCCGGCTGGGTCTGTCACAGCTGATGGGTAGGTCGGTCTCTGCCGGCTGGATGTCGGGGGGGTCGGGTGGGCTAGGTCTGTTCAGTAACTCTTCAAAATACTCGGCCCATCTGTCGAGTTGGTCTGCTCTGTCTGCAATAGGCTTGCCTTCTTTGTCTTTTTCTGGTCTTTCTGTATGGCCATACTTACCCGACAATCTTCTGGTAATGTCGTAGAGCTGTTTCATGTTGCCGCTGCCTGCTGCCTTTTCTGCCTCTGCTGCCAGGCTGTCTGTATAGGCCCTCTTGTCTGCCCTGATACTACTCTTCACCTCGCGGTTGGCTTCCGAGTATTCCCCCTGTGCCCTTACTTTGGCTGCTCTCGTGCGACTGTTGTTGACCGCTGCTTTCTTCTGCTTCCTCACTTCTATCTTCTTCAAGGTCTGTCCCGACAGCCAGTCCTTGTGGTGGTGTTTCCTGAGCCCTACAGTGTCTTTGCAGGTTGAGTTCAGCGCCTCTCTAACTGCCTTCCACTGCTGTTCTGTGGTGACCGCCTCCTCTTCATTTACTAGCTCCTGTAGCGCTTGAAACCGGTTGGACAGCACCAGTTTGAACTCTTCTCTAACTCCAGTTTCTCTCAGGAGGCCTACATTATAGCGCTGTCTTCTTGTTGTCTCTGTGCGGCTTTTCTTTAGCTTGAGCTTCATTCTTAAGGTAAGCAGATGGTGGTCTGAGGCGACATCTGCTCCCCTCCTCACTCGAACATCTTGAAGGGATCTTCTAAATTTCTTGCTAATGCAAATATGGTCTATTTGGTTCTCTGTTGTATGGTCAGGTGAGACCCAAGTTGCTTTGTGTATTCTTCTGTGTGGGAAGATGCTGCCTCCAATGACAAGTCGGTTTAGAGCACAAAAGTCTACAAACCTCTCCCCGTTCTCACTCATCTCCGAGCCTAGTCCCTGTCTCCCCATCACCTCTTCGTATCCGGTGTTGTCCTCCCCTATTTTGGCATTAAAATCGCCCATGACGATGGTGATGTCTCGCTCCGCACATTTGTCCATGGCACTCTGGAGTCGGTCGTAGAACTCTTGTTTCTCTTCCTCGTCACTGTCATTGGTGGGCGCATAACACTGGATGACGTTCAGCTTGAGCTTTTTCTTGGTTCTAAAGGCTGCTGTTATAATTCTTGGCCCAAGAGGTTCCCAGCCCATCAGCGCTCTCTGTGCCACTGGTGACAGCATGAGTGCTACTCCTTCTGTATGGGGGGCATTCTCCTCTTCATGACCTGAATACAGAATCATCTCCCCACTTAACAGCCTTTTCTGGCCAGACTGCGTCCATCTGGCTTCACTGATGCCTAGCAGGGAAAGGTTGTACTTTTGCATTTCCGCTGCTATCTGGGCGGCCTTGCCGCTCTGGTACATGGTCTTGACGTTCCATGTGCCCATGGTTGTATCCCTGGATAGAGAGAGGCGGCTCGGTCCTGTGGCTTCCGAAGACTTCCGGCTTTCACCACAGGACGTCATAAGTCTTCTAGTAGAAGAACCTTCCTCCTCCAGGAAAGCAATTACTGTTAGTCTTTTCGTCGGCGTTTTTGTAGCTATTTCCTTTTTTGCAGGGTGGGGAAGCTACCCCCACGCCCAACCCCCTTACTAGGAGGACCAGGGTTTTTCTGTCGGGGTCACCTTCCCTTAGACCATGTTGGTTCACGGCACCTTATTTCATTCGGTGCACCCCTCTCACGAGGGACCCCCTATCCACCACCCAGGGGACGCGCCTCAACGCCGTATGGTCCCAGCGCGAGGTAGTAATGCCTATACACTACGCATAAAAAAAAAAACTTTACAAAGTTTTAGAGACGATATCTTTTTAATGACTGAAGATTTTAAAATTCTGACTGCATCACGAAAAAAGATTACGCACTTGTGAATACAACACACTAAACTGCATCTTTTTCTGTTGCGTTGCCCTTAATTTACAACCCTTTGAACACGACATCCCCCAAATCAAAAGTTGCAAGGTAACATTTTCATGTGAGTCGCATTGTTTATAACGCACTGCTCTCGTTTCATTTGGAGCTTCGTAAATCTGATTGCACCATTTAAAAGGGAATTCATTTATCTCCAAATGCTGCAAATTATTTTTATTTTGAAAGAAAACTGTTGCTGTTGGGGTCTGAATAAGACATGCACCCCCTAGGAAATCACTTGTACCAGTTTCAGACGCATGTTGTTAATTCGTCAGCCGGTTATTTACATTCTGATTGCTATCGTCTCTTTCAAATGCAACCAAAAACATTCATTTTGACCGAGAATTGTGGATTTTGTTGCAAGAAAACCTCACTTACCCTCAATTTCAAACATTTCAACTGATGGAGCAATTTTCATTTTGTTTGTCTCTTCTATGACATGATTTTTAAGAAATTCAAATCATCAGATGGTTTGGAGAGCATTTCATGAGGAGTTGGGGAGCGTTTCATGAGGAGTTTCAGCTTTAGTAATGTTTTTGACACAACATACGTAGCGGTACCGCAAGGGGGGGGGAGGGGGGGGGGGGGTGGCGGGGGCAGATATCAAAGGTGAGATGTAGTGCATCACTTATGATATCAGAACGATAAGTTTCAACAAGTAACTTGAAATAACACACATTTTTCACAGTCTTGAGTGTGTGTGTGTGTGTCTGTCTATGTGTGCGTGTTTGCTTGTGTGTCTGTCTGTGTGGCTATGTGTGTGCTAGTGTGTGCGTTTGCTAACGTGTGTGTTACTAAAATAAAAACAGTAAAGCAACACACACATGTGCGCGCACGCACACACACGCATACGGACTTGATGAGACGGTAAACAATGTGTGTTATTTCAAGTTGCACACACAGAGAAGTAAAAGTTCTGAGATCATAAGGGATGTACTACATCTCATCTTTGACACCCTCCCTCCCACCTTCCCCCTCCCACCCCATTCCCCCCCTGCGGTTGAACTAAATATAATTTTCTGCTTTGGTATTGACTCGATGCACTGTTTTACAGAATGTGTTTTTTCATAAGAGTTATTACTACTCTTATTTCCCGTGTTTTCTTTGTCTTTTCTCCTGCTGTTTTGATGGTGGTTATGTTCGTAAGTTCGTATGTTCGCAAGCCATCAGTGGTGCCCCAATGGTCGGCAAGACTACGGGATATAGATAGATGTTCGTAAGTGTAATGGTGTTTGTACAATAAAGAAACAACACAAATAAACAAGTAGCTCGTCGACTAATCACACGAACATGAAGCAATGAAGCAGTTACACATTAGCACTCGCGCACTTAACACACACGCATACACGTGCACACACACAGAGAGACTCGAGAAGACGGTGAAAATGTTATTGATGAGAAAAGATAATGTTTCAAGGTCCTACACATCTCACACTCGACATCCCCGGCCCCCCTCCCCCTCCCCCGCCTGGCTCTCTCCCCTCACCCCCCAATCTGTGGTACCCCACCCGGGTCTGCCCTGGGGAACTTGGGTGGGGTTAGGTATTTTTTAGTTCCCAGGGTCACCCTGGTCAGCCCCACAGGGTGGGTTTTTCTCTCTATTCTGGGGCATGTGTTTCTGTCTACCCTTTGTCCATTCACCTGTATTTGCCTTATTAAAACTCTCCCTACTGTCTGCACTGCCTGTAGCTCTTGATATTGGATGTGTGTTGCTAAATGGTCTTAGCTTTATTTAGCCCCTTGTGTTAGGTTTATTTAACGTATTTGACCGGCTGGCGACATACATTCAATGTTCTGTTTATTTTTTTTTTCACAAGCAGTGCAGGCACGTCCTGAGAAAGCCTTGTTGCTGTCGGGACGTTAAGCAATGTACAATCAATCAATCAAACCAATCTGTGGTACAACTTATTATGCTGTGTCATGAGCATGACTGGAGTAAAAACACCTCATTAAACGTTCTAAGCCATCTGGTGATTTTAATTCCTCAGAAACAAAATGTTTGCATTCGCCTCTTAGAATAGACCAACAAAATGTTTTGATTCGGGGGGGGGGGGTCGGCTTTTGTTGTGATAAATCCATTAATTATCGCTTAAAATGAATGTGCTTGGTTGCATTTGACAGAGAAATAATAATCCTTCTCACGACATTACTCAGAATTTAAATCACTAGCTGGCAAATGGGAAATATGCATCTGAAACCGTTACAAGAGATGTTATTGTGGGGTGCACGTCCTATTCAGACCACAACAGCAACAGTTTTCTTTCAAAATAAAACTTTTTTGCAGCATTATGAGATAACTGACTGCTCTTTCAAATGGTGCAATCAGATTTACAAAGGTCCGGATGGAACGTGAGCAGAGCTTGATAAACAACGCGTCTCACCTGAAAATGTTACCTTGCAACTTTCAACTTTAGGGGTGTTGTGTTCAAAGGGTTGTGACTTAAAGGTAACGCAACAGACAAAGATTACAGTTTGTTGCATTGTATCCATAAGTGTATAAACTTTTTGGTGTTGCAGACAGAATTTTAAAATCTTCAGGCATTAAAAAAACAATCGTCTCCAAAACTTTGTAAAGTTTTTTTGGACGCATAGTGTATATAGTCTTATGACTAACCATTCTGCCCCACAATGCCCACTATAATATAGTCTTATGTCTTTGTGCAGCGCAACATGGAGGATGTGAGTAACTTTGATGAAGAGTTCACATCAGAACGAGCGGTGCTGACCCCTCCCAAGGACCGACGACCTTTGAACCAGGATGACCAGCGGCTCTTCCGTGACTTTAACTACATCGCTGACTGGTGCTGAGATGGGCACAAGATTAGACACTGACTGACAGGTGTTGTGCACCACACCACTCTCACCATCGACCGGTGTTCACGTCAGACAGATTCTCTCGACTTTACATCAGGCTCATGACTATATGGCTGTCAGGTGTAGTACGTATGAACGTCCACAGAGCCACAAGTCTCGAGTCTGTTGTCTGTCATGACAAGCTGAGACTTCATACATGTACATACTACTGCAGACTGACTTACAGGTTGACATGAGAATGTCACTTCTCTGACAACGTTGCTGACTGGTGCCCATGCTATGCCTACGTCAAATGGATTCTCACCGCATGTCACCATGCGCAAGACGACTTGCAGGTCTCTGTGGGGTTGTGGTCGCAGTGCTGCTACAACGCAGCGTTGTGTACCATATGGGGTTTTGGCCACTGCACAGTTGCAGCGCAGCCTTGTGGATCATGCAGGAACACTGCCCCATGTCAGTATGCAGAAGGTTCTGAGGCTGCTTGTATTATTGGGGTGGTGCTGTGATTATTCAGGGCTGGGGGTGCAGAAAGACAACACAGGGGTGATTGGTGACTCATGGTGACTACACATGTACCTCACAATGACTACACACCTCACCATGACTACACCCTTCACACTGTAAACTTAAGTGACTTCACACCTCTACAGTAACTACACGCCTTACTGTAAATGCTGGCTGTTCTTGTAATTATTGCATTTTTTCACCTCGTGGTGACTACACACTTCACCACAAATGCACACCTCAAAGTGACAACTCACAATGACTACATAACTGTTGCATCACAGTGCCTACACACTTCTTGGTGACAACACATCTCACAGTGACTACACACCACATCATTTAGCTATTTCATGCCTGACCATGATTACGCACCTCTTTGCGACTACACACCTGAATGTGACTGTACACCTCACTGCATACTGTGGTTATATGTTTCATTGATTGCGCACACCTTACTTCATTAGGGCTGTCAGTGTCGGCTAGTTATGTTACAATATTACAGTGTGTTGGTCTTGTGAGTGAGTGACAGAAACACCGTGACACTTTTTGTCTGATGCAATGTGAGTGATGCTGTGTCTGATGCAAGGTGATGTACCTGAACACTCTGTGTGCTGATGCCCTCCTACCCATGTGCTTATACAGAGCATGGACTGTGAAGAAGTTTGGGATTCGCTGTGCATTAACTATTGCGCCAGTTACCAGGCATGATTCCATGTGTTTTGGCTGCAGCGTGATCCCAGCACCAGCACGGCCTACATGTCACATGATGTATGAAAATAGGACTTGGCAGGGCATACATGTCATGTGATGTGTGGAAATACGACTGGCACGACCTACATGTCGGGCAGTATGTGGAAATGGGACTGGCATGGCCTGCATGTCATGCGGTGTGTGGAAATAGGACTCTGCACGGACTACACGTCACGTGATGTGCATGTCATGCAGTGTGTGGAAATAGGACCGGCATGACATACATGTCATGTGGTGTGTAGAAGTAGGACTGGCATGGCCTGCATGTCATGTTGTGTGTGGAAATAGGATCCAGCAGTCTGTCTGTCACGTGGTGTCTGGGAATAGAACTCGGCACACCCTACATGTCATGTGGTGTGTGGAAATAGGACTCGGCACGGCGTCAGCACGACCTACATGGAAAATGTACACTTGATATTACTTGACCCTTGAGTTCTTGGTACGTGTGTTTGTGTTCGACACTGTGTGTGTAAGTGTGGGCCATAAACAAGCAGTTGTCTCCTATATCTCTCCTTTTCATGCCCTGCTAAATGGTTTTGGGGATTATTTACTGTTAAGGGGAGGGGAAAAATACTGCCAATATTTAAATTCAGTGGACAGCAGTGTGTCTGTCCCTAGTCACTATGTAATGATGGGGGATTGAGGCTACCAATATAAGTTCAGTGGACAGCAGTGCATCCGCCCCCCAGCCACGTTCAGGTCGGGGAGAGGGGGCTCCCAATATTTCAGTTAATGGACATGATTCTGTCGGGAGACACTGTGTGACCTCAAGCTGTAATTTTCACATCTCTTTTCTACGCAAGCTGATGACCAGGATGTGTGCCTGCAACTTAGTAGCTGCAGCTAGCGGGGTCCTGTGTTCATCACTGTAAGGCCACTTAGTTAACCCCCTAGTGCATGCAGGCACCAGGATTATAAACAGTACCGCTGGCTGCACACACAAGGGAGTTAACCAGGGGTACTTGTGTCGAGCACATAGACCTTGGTGGTTTTTATGTTGTGGCCTTTTTTCACAGTTCCACTTGTCATTTGAGTTTACCCAGCAGTTATTGATGGTGAGTATTAACCCTGTGAAACGCAGCCAGACATTCAGGTTGTGGTGCACATGATGGACTACCAGGACATGTGTAATATATGCATCCATGATGCGAATATTTATGCAACACTACAGACGGATGTGCTTCCTAAAAGTCTACATTTTTCTGGCTGTGGTTTAGGTGTGCTCTCTCTCTCTCTCTCTGTCTGCTTGTGAGTTTCACAGAGTTAACCATTGACAAATTATGTAGAGCTTACTTCAGTAGATGGTAATCAGCATTGTCGGCAACCATACTGGAAGGAGGGGGCGAGGTTTGTGTGTGCACTGCAGGGAGGGAGGTTTGTGTGTGCATTGCAGGCTGGAGAGGGGAGGTTGGAGCACAAATGCATTTATTTCCATTCATCATTCCATATATATGTATATAATACTCCCATCACGCCTGTAGCACACCTCACATTGGCATCATCGTTCATCCTTACATGGCTGATTCATTTTCTCTCTCTCTCACGCACCCCTATGTCAAATGGCGCTGTCTGGCCACGTCACCTGCATGATTGATACAAAATGTTTCAATAATGTGTGAAGATATATATATATATAATTATATATTTGCATGAAATGATAAAAACTGTAGCATATTTTTGTGTTGGTGTTCATAGCTAAAGGATGTTCACAGAGATGCATTTTGAATGTAATTGTGGTGTATGTGAAGGAGAGAGAGAGATAAATATTCTGGATTGTACGAAAATGACAGTGCTGAGATGATCGTGCATGTGTGCACTATCACAGTGCAACTGATGTGACTATCATGTAACTGGCATGACTGTCAAGTGAAACTGGCATGACAGTCAAGTGTAATGGACATGACTATCATGTATAACTGGTGTGACTGTCATGTGTAACTGGCATGACTGTCATGTAACTGGCGTGACAGTCATGGAACTGGCGTGATGTGAGATTGTGAGCTCAGCATACCGTTGCAATAATCTGGCCACTGGTGTATGCATGACTCGGTAACTACTCTGTGCAAGTCAGATACACCATGTCATGCGGTAATTATTAAATTCTGGCTCTTCTTTTGGTTTCCATTGCTGATCTGTTTGTTTGTTTATGCTTGCAATATATCTTGCTGTACTCATGGCCATGTGCCAACACATAGACTATGTACATGTTTTGTGCCTGGCTGTGCTATACGTGGCTGCGTGCCCATACAAGACTACGTACATGTATTATACCTGGCTGTATTAAATATGGCTATGAGCATGTATTGTAACTGGCTGTACAAAATATGGCGATGTGCCCACACATAGACAATGTACATTTATTGTACCTGGCTGTGCTGAACATGTCTGTGGGCCCACACATAAACTATGTCATGTATTGTACCTGGCTGTACTCAGCACGGCCATGTGCCCACACATTGACTGTACATCTTTTGCCATTGTTGAACCATGCAGATCTACATGTATTGGCATTCTTGTACTACACAGTATGTTTTTATCTGTGTAAACTGACACGGATCAGCATGGGTGGCAGTCTTCAGTCCTGGCTGGAGGCTTATTTGGCTTTTTCAAAATCCCAGACAGCTGAATTTCTGCTTTTGATTTGGACAAAACAGCCCTTCAGCCAGCCTGTTCCATATGCAAGCGGCTTGAATTCTCATGAACCCCTGCATCCGCAGGGCTCATGAGAATATATGTCTCTGGCTGGCCCTAGATCACAGGGCATAGTCCGTGGTCATTTAAATTTTTTGCCCTGTCACCCATGGATCAGTGTGTGTTTAGTACAGACCCATCACCACCCAACAATAAGCCATTCATACATAACATCAGCTACACCTGGCTTACAACTCAGGCTTACCATCACCCACAGTATGTTTTTCTCTACATATGCTCTGTGCTGGTCTGACTGGGATCAGTGTGACTCACCACCCAGCGATAAGCCGTTTACACACACCAACTACATGCGTATGTGCCAGAAGTCTTAATTGTACTCCAGGTGCCTGTGTCTATGTGGATGATAGAATGTATACCAGGGTAAGCCTTAATTGTATGCCAGGTATATGTGTGTGTGTGTGCAGACGATAAGCTGCAGTTGTACACCAGGTACATGTGTACAGATGACAGTAAGCCTTAATTGTATGCCGGGTACATGTTTGTGTTTGCGGATGATAGTAAGCCAAAGTTTTACGCCAGGTATATGTGTGGGTTTGTGCAGATGTTAGTAAGCCATTGTACATGTTTATATATAGGTGGATAGTGATTGGCCAGCAATAAACCTTTGTTACACACTACAGTGTGAACACATGATTGTTGGGTCAATGTTAGCAGAGTGGGCCTGCACACAGCTGTGGTGGATGTCTGTCCAGAGACCATGTGCCCAGTGGTTTATATACTGTATTGGGGATGGTAGTGATTGGCCAGCATCTTGTCTGTTTTTTTCTTCAGCCTCACCTCTGTGTGTTGGTTAACCCTTTGGCTGTTGTAGTGGTTTTTGTCATGATGATTCCTGTAGGAAACATCATGCCATAAACCACTACCAACAGCCAAAGGGTTATATAGTCGAGGCTGGTCTGTGTGAAAGGCATGCAACCCAAGTAATGTATTGGGGGGGGGGGGGGGGGGGGGGGGGGCCTGTGTCAAAGGCATGTGATCCAATATGGACAATACCTGTACATGTCAATGTTGCCTTGAACTCAACTCTTACCATGCAACTCTTAAGTGCGAATATTGTACTTTATTACACTAAATGTGCACTGTACACTTCATGTCACACTGCATTTGCACTGTATGGATACATTGTATTTAGAGACACTGATGGCACTCGGGTAAATTGTGAGGGGGAATCATCTGTCCCTGTGACTTGTGTTCAGACAAAGCTAAGCCCGCTCATCATGGACAAGGAGCAGGCATGAGTTCCTCACAGTCCGCAAACAGTCAAAACAGAAAATGGCCAGTTAGTGTTGAACTATACAGTCAGCAAACCATGTCGCCATAATGTTAGCCAGACGCCAGTCAGCCAGTTATTGTAGAACTATACAATCGGCAAACCCTGTCACCGTAAAGGCGTAATGTCGGCCAGACACCAGACAGACAGTGTAGAACTATACAGTCGAGTCAGCAGACCCTATCGCCATAATATCAGCCAGACGCCAGTCAGCCAAACACCAGTCAGCCAGTTAGAACTACACAGTCATAAAACCCTGTCATCATTATGTCAGCCAGACACCAAAGTCAGCCAGTTAGTTTGTACAGTCAGCAGATTTTATCACTGTAATGTTAGGCAGACACCAGTCAGCCAGTAGTGTTGAAATGTACAGTCAGCAAACCCCGTCACTATAATGCCAGCCAAGACACCAGTCAGCCATTTAGAATCATTCAGTCAGCAAACCTTAGCACTGTTATGTCAGCCAGACACCAGACAGCGAAATATACAGTTGGCAAAATCTGTCAGTAATTTAGCTAGATACCAGTCAACCAGTTAGTGTTCAACTCTGTCAAGCCCTGTCACTGTAATGTCAGTCAGACATCAGCCAGTTAGAACTTTACAGTCAGCAAACCCTGTCACCGTAATGTCAGACAGTTATTATAGAACTATACATTCAGCAAACCCTGTTGCCATAATGTGATAGGTAAGGTTTGCTGTGGGTATTTCAGAATCCATCAGTGCAGGTGATAGGTTTGTTGTGGGTAGTTCACAGTCGATCTGGCAGGTGATAAGTTTGTTGTGGGTACGTAGTTAACCCATTTCATCCTGATACACCACTACTTGAAATTAAGTTGACTGCTAGTTCAAGGGTGGTGCCAGAATATTCTGGCACCACACTTAAACTAAAATGGTTGATATATCTCCTAATCTGTAATGTAGCCTTCATAGGACAATAAGCAGATTTTTTTTAAACAGCAGCCTCGGGATGTCAATGGTTAACACTCTATCAGGCAGATGATAGGATAGTTGTGGGTAGTTCACAATAAATATGGCAGGTGATAGGTTTACTGCCTGGGTAGTTCATGCTCCAGCTGGCCTTCGATTCCTATTGACTTACAGCAGATTGCAACGTGGGCTACATGTATGCTCATCTCCATTATTGTAGTTACTGCATATCGGGCACAGAATTGTCCTGTGTATATTATCATATAGTGCCGAACAAAACCAGAAGCATGCTGCTGTAACTTGACTTTGGTGTTGTCCATGGCAAATAGCCACTCGCATGTCTTCTGGTTTTAATAAATGCATCCACAATGCTCTGCATCTACAAATGGAACTTTCCTTGGGGTTGTGCGTGTATGTCTGCTTGTCTGTGTGTGTGTGTGTGTGTGTGTGTGCTAGTTTGTATGTGTATATGCTTGTTTGTATGTGTATGTGCTTGTTTGTGTGTGTGTACCTGTTCGGGTGTGTTTGGGCCTATCATGGATTTGAAATCACAGTACATCTCAGTGCTTCGACCTTAAAACTGATTTTGGCTCAAAATGAAGACCCAGTGCAACATATAATGATACATGAACTGTACAAATATGCAGTTGAAAATGCCTGTTTACCATTTGATGAATGGCCACCAAAGACAGTATATATCCAGTCAAGGGTGAGTGCTAGCGATCGTACAGCTGTCGACAAGCATAGTGCTATAGTCCATAAGCTAGCCCGTTCTACCGTGCAACCCCACCTCCCCCCCCCCCCCCCTCAGTACTCAATAAGATGGGTTTCAAAGTGTACCTTAGTATGTCATGAGATGTTTAAGCCATGTTCCCCTAAAATCCTTAGGAACACACCAGAGATATAGCCAATGGTGCAAGGGTATCCCCATTCACGCTCTTCGTGGATGCTAAAATGAGGTTGAGAAACATTTTCCTCTAAATAAATCAGAATTCATTCCAGAAGCCCAAATCAGGCAATATTATGTTAAGGCACACCTTCTGCACCCTAAGCAAAAAAACAGAATGAAAAAAATATTTAATCTCTGGCTCACACTCGCAGTGAAGGTATTTGTGCACCCTGTAAACGGACAATTCATCAAAATAGCACAAGAAAACCCCCAAAATAGCAGTGACTGACAGTCCATTTTCAGGCTTACATCATTAAAACATGATGTCACAAAATTAATTTAAACTTGACTAGGTGATGCTGTGATCACTGTGAGTGCCACAGTGGTTGATTTTGTATCCCTACCCCCAAGTTGTACAAATACACAAAATTAAATTAAAGAAAATTACTAAAGTTATTCCATTTCATTTTGACCTCTCTTTACCTACTAAGTTTCAATAATGTGAGCATAAAGTGCAAGAAAATAAGGAAAGTCAGCATCCTTTATGGTACGTTCGTGGTGAATGATAGTTTTTCCCATTTAAAATTGCCGAATTAGGAAACGTACGTTGTTTTTGGATGCCCTCAGAAATTTGTATACAACTGATAGGTCTTTTTTAGGTTTTATTGGTTAGGATAGAGTACCACAGTTACTCCTAACCTGATTTTATGATGCTGTGATGCATTTAGGGGCCACAGTGGCTAAATCTGCTGCCCTACCCCCATTTTACCAGTTCGCAAAGGAACGCAAAATGATCATAACAATTGCGTATGTCATACTCCTCTGTTTAAATATTTTTGTTGCCAGTTTTATTAACAAAGCATGCATATTGAGCATAAACATTTGTGATAATTTCATTAATTTCAATGGGACCCATCAATTAATTGTAATTCTTTTTAGTTAAGGCATGTTTAACAGGGGCTGCCACTGAAGCGTCTACCGTCTGCACATTCAGCAGTCTTGTCAAACTCAGGGAAGGTGTACCTCAGGGAGATGTGTCTGATGCTGTTCTTGGTCTACATTAATGACATTAGTACAACGGTACCAACGTTCGTCTCGAACATCCTCCATGCGGTTGACTTTGCAGTGTGGAGCGCAGCAGAACATAAAGAAATAGCATGCTGCATCCTCTATCCAGGATGCTGCCAATAGAGTCAGCAGCTGGACTGAAAGATGGCCACTCAAACTGAGCTAGACCATATCTTTCAATCAGATGGAAGAGGTCACCTTGAAACTGTAGACCTTCCAGTACCAAAGACAGACAGGCCAACTTTACTGGCAACAAATACATTACTGGATTCACGTGGAGGCCTCACATCGAAGCCATGGAAGCTAGAGCTATGAAAAAAAAAATTCTCTGATGAAGAAACTGGTGGGGACCACATTGGCGCAAATTACAGCATCCTGGCGCAAGCAAACACCTGCTCGGTCAGACCAGTAGTGCGATACATCGACAACATGAAACACTGCCTGCAAAACCAAAAAGATGACAAGATGCAGAACATGGGTCATTCTCATGATGCAGTGACTTTAGAGCCATCTGGAGCACCCCAATTTAGGAAATGGAGGACATTGGAGCCACTGGAATGCAGAACAGCACACATGATGAAGAGACTTACTAAACACCAACAGCATGGGAGACTACAGGAGCAGACCAAGAACCATCATAAACGCCCAAGTCTGAACCGCCAACTGAAGGTCCTGCACAGGAATAAAACTGACGTCCTGGAACCAAGCCCAAAGATGTGTGAAGAGCTCCCTTCAGATACCTGGACATCTTGAAAGAGCCTTCTAGATAACATAAACAATGTTCCAGGACTCTTTGCCAAAGGTCGTGGCACTGCACAAAGCCATCTTGCTGGAGATTATGCACAAGCGCTACCCTCACAGCAGCTGTGGCACCACGCAAGATGCCATGTGGAATGAAGGAAGTGGCGTGTACATCTGTTGTGCAGACTGCACTACTACCTCCCTCTCCTTACCAGCTGGCGGCAGCAGCTCCAACTATTGTACAGATCTGCAGGTGCTCAACATAGCAGCAGAGCACTAGCTAGGGAAAGGCAGCAGCTTGATCCACTGATCTCACCAGGAAGCTTCAAGATAGACTGGATGCCCTGTCCACAAAATAGTGCTGCAGTGGATTCCAGTGCATTCTGGAGTAGCTGGGAATGGAGAGGCTGACAGTCTGGCCAAAGCAGGCGCCAGACTACCTCAAGATCACAACCTCCTGTAAAGAAACCAAGACACTACAGCAACAAAGTGATTGGCAACAGCAGAATGGCAGCTGCAGCCCGTGGGCAGACAACATCAACAAGCTGAACAAGGAGAGCCAGGCCACCATCTTCCATCTACACACTGATTACTCTGGACTCACCTTGTGAGACTGGGTCATGCGGAAACAGCCCTATGTGAATTTGGCATAGAAAATCAGTCTCCTTAGCACATACTCCAAACCTGTCCATACAGAGAAACGGTCCGCTGGCTTCTGACCAGAAGACACGCCCCTGTACACCAAACTCTGAAAACATGCTGCTGAGCACTTATTGGCAGCCAGAACAATATAAGATTTAAAGACAGCCATCAAGGAATTCAACGTTGCAGAAGAAGAAGGTGGAAGTGGTGATCTCGTGGTGGACATGTGGAAACTAAGTATTTTGATAACATTGTTTTGGCTGTTAGGAACCATAAAACTTTATTACGCATATTCATATTTACACATTTCTAGACAAAAATAAATGAAAGGAAAAGGGGAGACCTTACTAGACCCGCCTTACGCTAGGTAAAATATCACCTAAAAGACCAGCCAGTTAAAAATAGTTACAATTAAATTGATGGGTTACATTGAAATTAATGAAATGATCACAAATTTGTATGCTCACTATGCATACTTTTTAAAGAAAACTGGCAGCAACAAATATTTAAACAGGAGTATGACATAAGCATCATTTTGCGATCCTTTGCGTACTGGTAAAATGGGGGTAGGGCCCCTAAATGCATCACAGCATCATAAAATCAGGTTGGGAGTAACTGCGGTACTCTATCCCAACCAATAAAACCTAAAAAAGACCTATCAGTTGTATACAAAATTTTTGAGGGCATCAGAAACAACGTACGTTTCCCAATTCAGCAATTTTAAATGGGAAAAAGCTATCATTCACCACGAATGTGCCGTAAAAGATGCCGACTTTCCTAATTTTCTTTCACTTTATGTTCACATTATTGAAATTTAATAGGTAAAGAGAGGTCAAAATGAAATGGAATAACTTTAGTAATTTTTTCTAATTAATTTTGTGTATTTGTACAACTTGGGGGTAGGGATACAAAATCAACCACTGTGGCACTCACAGTAATCACAGCATCACCTAGTCAAGTTTATAATAATTGTGACATCCTGTTTTAATGATGTAAGCCTGAAAATGGACTGTCAGTGCTATTGAAAATGTCTGAAGGCATCTGACATTAGTTTTGTCTTTTTTGCAATTTCGCGGAAATGTCTGTTGACTGGGTGCACAAATACCTTCACTGTGAGCCAGAGATGCAATATTTTTTCATTCTGTTTTTTTGCAGAGGATGCAGAAGGTGTGCCTTAACGTAATATTGCCTGATTTGGGCTTCTGGGATGAATTCTGATTTATTTAGAGGAAAATGTTTCTCAACTTCATTTTAGCATCCGCGAAGAGCGTGAATGGGGGTACCCTTGCGCCATCGGATATATATATCTGCATGGTGTGTTCCTAAGGATTTTCGGGGAACATGGCTTAAACATCTCAGGAAATACTACGGTACACTTTGAAACCCATCTTATTGAGTAGTGAGGGGGGGGGGGGGTGCACGGTAGACCGGCCTAATTATGGACTCAACTAGCGGTCGTAGTCGGCTGTCGACACGTAGTTCTCGTGATACGTAGTGCTACCGATACACATCCCAGTAAAGTTGGTCCCAGGATGGTACGCATCGTACCATCCTGGGCATTCACTGGAGTGACTATGTCACCAACGTCGAGGTCCTTGAACAGGCTGAAACTGTGAGCATCGAGGCTTTGCTGCTGCGGACACAGCTCCGCTGGGCGGGGCATGTCTCCAGGATGGAGGATCATCGCCTACCAAAGATCACCCTGTTCGGCGAGCTTGCTACTGGACACCGTGACAGAGGGGCACCAAAGAAGAGATACAAAGACTGTCTCAAGAAGTCACTTAGTGCCTGCCAAATCGACCACCACCAGTGGTCTTCGCTTGCTGCGGACCGTGACACCTGGCGCTCCACCATTTACAAGGCAGCTGTCTCCTTTGAGGACTCTCGCAGAGCTAGCCTTAAGGACAAGAGGCTCAGGAGAAAAAACAGAGATGCCGCAGCTCAGAACCCTGACCAGACCTTCCCCTGCAGCCACTGCGGTCGAACCTGCCTGTCTCGGATTGGCCTCCGCAGCCACGAACAAGCCTGCAGACGTCGTGGGCAACTCCTATAAAATCTTCGTTCGCGAAGTCAAGCCAAGAGAGAGAAAGTTGGTCAGTCTACGATCACACTGTCGCTGAAGAGTACTACACTGATGCGGGACTCAAAACCGCAATATATCCTACAAAGCTAATGGAGGCCGGACGTTTTACGAATGCGAATACCTTTATTGTCCCAAGATGTGAACATAAACAAATAAATACATTTGACTGACTAGAACCGCACACCGACTGATTACAGTGAGTATGTGCACGTCAACATCACAACCACCTATAATGCTAATATCCACCTACAAAAAAACATTCTTAAGAACTAACCGCTGAGGCGACACTCAGTACCGTGTTATCTAGAGTCCGAAATAGCTCAGGCGGTTAAACGTCGGAGCAAGAGAGCGAAGGAAATCGCCGAGTAGTCACAGTGGGTTCGAGTCCCCGTCCCGGCCCCGGTAGCATGGACTCGCAATCCATGGAAAAATGAAAGACGGGCTTGTTCAATAGCATGTCCGTTGAAAGGTCCTGGTAAATCAAAGTGGCACAGTTGCAGTGCGCCTGAATTGATCAGTGTTCAGGTCGTACTCCATAGGCAATAAATTTCCCTGTCCCCCATAACTACCCGCCCGTCAGGGCCGTCCATGATCACTTCGGTGCCGTGGACGTTAAACCCCGAACTAATAGTCCAGCAGCTTTTCGCAATTTCTGCAGACTAAGTAGTTCGTCAAAAGAGTAACAATGGTTTGCAGGTACGAAACGAAAGTACTAATGCCATATAGTTTATGCATGGCAACAATATTTGTCCTTAGGATGGAGACATTTTTGTAGAAGTGTTTTTCGAAAGCTATTTTTCGATGTGAGGGAACCAGTCCTCGTACACCGCCCGGATAAGGTACAAGACATTTTTTGTGCATAACATTGAAAATTTCAAGCATACAAGTTACAAGTTTATTCCAGTGAGTAAATTAAAATCATCAGCAAGTAAACATGCATACATATATACGATAAAATAAGTTTAAAAGTATTATTTTTAATGCGGTAAGCATAGTCGCGTCGCTAGTTTCAAAATGGCGGTCAGCGAGAAGCCTTCTAAAGAAGTCAATCAGACGCGCACGGTTGATGTGAAGTTTTACTTTGCTCCTGAATTGAAACAGAGATTATTATCGATTTGAACATCTTATCAACGTCAAATACGTTATTTTTCCTGGTCTTGAAAACAGCCTTTTCCACAGAACTCGGTCTTTTGTGGGAGGAAAGCATATCGAAAGTAAACTCCCTTTGTGCATGTTGTGCAATGTGTCAGCCGACCATCTTCAACATTCTTTGGCCGGATACAACATGCATGTTGTTCGTCTGTTTTTCAGCCTAACGGCTCTAAGTGCAGGTCTGCTCTTTTTTTATTTATTTTATTAGTGGAGATGGGATTTTTAACTGGTCAAGCACACTCGTATCCGACTGGTCTTAAGCACAAGCCAGGCAGAGTGAAATCCATCTCCGAACCGTTTCCATCAAAATCACCATGTTCAGCTAAACACCTAAATATAAAATTTTAGTTTTTGCAACCAATTCAACCAATCCGCACTCAAGTACTCACAAGGACTCTCATGATTAAGCTTTATCAGGACTGCATGAGACACAATACAGATAGTAGCCCTCTCTATTATATTACAGGTTTTATTTATTTATTTTTATTGATTCATGTATGTATTCACTTACATATTTATTTATTATTTATCCTTTTAATTATGGATGGAAGGAATTCCTTGATGCACATGATCACTATAGTGGTATGGTAGTGGTCACCAAGGAGAGGAAATTTGTTTTCAATATGCATACATCTGTGCATATTCATAATCTATCCTTTACTTAACATGCATATTTATAGGTCCCAGGTATCCCCAACTTATTTTATTAATTTATTATTTTTTGTTTGTTTGTTTGTTTGTGATGTATGTTTGCACATACACATCAGCATAAAATGATTGATTGTACATTGTTTAACGTCCCGACAGCAACAAGACTTTCTCAGGACGTGCCTGCACTGCTTGTGAAAAAACCCAAACTAAACAGAATATTGAATGTATGTCGCCAGCTGGTCTAATACACTAAATAAACCTAACTAGACCCTTTAGCAACACACATCCAATATCAAGAGCTACAAGCAGTGCAGACAGTAGAAAGAGTTTAAAAAAGGTAAATACTGGTGAATGTACCAAGGGTAGACAGAAACACACGCCCATGAATAGAGGGGAAAACCCACCCTGTGGGGCTGACCCAGGGTCACCCTGGGAACTAAAAAGTAGTTAACCCCGCCCAAGTCCCCCAGGGTAGACCTGGGTGGGTATGAGAACATACATATACACATATATGATGTGAACATAACATGTACACATATGGTAATAGGTGTATACCACCCGCTCCCCACCCCACATACAAAACCACAGAACAAACATCTGTGCATGTTCATAATATATCCTTTACTTGGTATTCATATGTCCTAGTTATTTAAACTTATTATTTATTTTTATTTGTTTGAAAAGTAGGTTTTGTTTATATGCTGATGTTCACATACACATATATGGTAATACTGCCCACTCCCAACCCCACTCCACAACCAGAGAACACCCACCAAACGACACTTACATCTGTGCATGTTCATAATCTATCCTTTACTGAGCATTCATATGTCCCAGGTATCTTGACTTACTTTATCTTTTTTATTTAACCGTAATGAGATGGCATTGGTCGCCTGCTTGACATTAAACCCAAATAAGTATATATTTAAATTATTTATTTATTTTGTTTGCTTGTAATGAAGGTTTTGTACATACACATCAGCAAACAATGATTGATTGATTGTACGTTGCTTAACGTCCCGACAGCAACAAGGCTTTCTCAGGACGTGCCTGCACTGCTTGTGAAAAAAAAAAAAAAACTAAACAGAAAATTGAATGTATGTCACCAGCCGGTCAAATACGTTAAATAAACCTACAACATGGGGCCTAAATAAAGCTAAGACTGTCTAGCAACACACATCCAACATCAAGAGCTACAGGCAGTGCAGACAGTTGGGAGAGTTTTAAAAAGACAAATACAGGTGAATGGACCAAGGGTAGACAGAAACACATGCCCCAGAATAGAAAGGAAACCCACCCTGTGGGGCTGACCAGGGTGACCCTGGGAACTAAAAAGTACCTAACCCCAACCAAGTCCCCCAGGGCAGACCCGGGTGGGGGCATCAGCAAACAAGAAAATATACACATATATAGATGGTAATAGGTGCCATACTGCCTGCTCCCAACCCTTACCTAAATACACACATAACACCGCAGAACACCTACCAAAAGAAGGACATACACATCTGTGTATGTTCATAATTTTTAATCTATCCTTTACCTAGCATGCATGTCCCAGGTACCTTAGACTTACTTTATCTTATTTATTTAAATTATTTATTTATTTTGTTTGTTTTGTTTTGTTTGTTTGTAATGTAGGTTTTGTAGTATACACATCAGCATACAGCTCAAGAACATACACCATGGTGCCCCTGTGCATGTGGCCACCAGTACTATTCTGACTGATCTGTCACACCCAGCCAATCATCTCTTCGAGCTTCTGCCCTCTGGCCGGCGGTTTCATGCTTTTAAAGCCAGAACCTCTCGATTCAGATGCAATTTTTTTTCCAGAAGCTGTCCTCAATACATCACCATGCACGGAACAACGTGATTCCATGATTTGTGACATATGACTGATTTGTGTTTAATATTGTGTTTATCTATCTTTTAGTGCTGTATATAGGATGATCGCCAACTAAGTGTATGACATGATGAATGCCCTACAAGTGAGGACATATTTTACTGTCGCCATGCCACACAAAAATCCTTGTAACGTTTTACTTGGTGAATAAATGTCTTATGTCTTATACACGCACATGGTAATAGGTGCAGTATCACTCGCTCCCAACCCCAATCCAGTTACACACACAAAACCGCAGAACATCCACCAATGTACATCTGTGCATGATCATAATCTATACTTTACTTAGCATTCTTATGTCCCAGGTATCTTTGACTTACTTTATCTTATTTATTTAACTGCCATGAGATGGCCGTAGTCTACCGCGCGGCGTTAAACCCAAATAACTATTTATTAAAATTATTAATTTGTTTGTTTGTAATGAAGGTTTTGTACATACACGGTAATAGGTGCCATACCGCCCCACTTTCAACCCCAGCCCACATACAAAACCACAGAATACCCACAAAAGACATGCACAATTGTATACTGATGGGCATTAGTGGACTGTAAAATCTATCATATAGAGACTTCAGGTTAAGCAAGTGGCTTGTATTGACTGCCTGTATTTTAGCTGCCCACCTACAAATTTCATGTGTCCAGTTAACCACACTGCACATGCAGCCATCAGTTCTGTGAAAAGTACTGTTGACCTCATGCACAGGGGCACCAAAACTTAGAGATAAGGCCACACCTGATAACAATAACAGTACTAATAATAATATGCCTACTCAGCCACTAGTTCTGTAAACAGCACCTTTGTAAACAGTACCAGTGGCCAAATGCACACATACATCATGGATGTTGCTACCACTGATCACTTCAAACAATAGGCTGCCCAGTTCACATTTTGATACCGTGAACTAGCCTGCACATGCAGTCATCAGTTCTGTAAATAGTACTGGTGGCCACATGCACAGCGGCACCAAACTTAAAGGTGAGGCCAAAACTGCCACCTCAAACAAAACCAAACGCTACCTACACACACATATCAATGATACAGTCAACCTCTGTGTGCGTTAGGGGGAACACGCTTAAAGTATGTGACTGTAAATCTTACAGCGAAATGTCAAAACCAGTAAGAAGATAATGTAACAGCAACAAGTACATGTATTTTGTAAACCACTCAAAACATGACAACTCATCGAGTCTAATGGTGTTATGAATGGGTGATGGAAACACTGAAAAAAATAGTACGTGTACATTATAAAGTATGTGCCTCCTTCCCCCCCCCCCCCCCCCTCCCATAACTAGCTGTTTATCATAAAACATAGATATCTCATTCATTTGATCACTTGACTGATTTATTAAATCATCTCTGTGTCACCTTTCTCCGTTTTCTTTGTCGTTTTAATCCCAGTATGTCAGTGCTAATGTCAGCTGCTAAGAATCCTTGCAGCGAACTGCAAATGTCTATATGCAGACAAACTGCAAATAACACAGCAGCAAAATAAGTTCCTCTTTTGTGCAGTAGCAAGATAGTGCTTTTGTGCTAGCAAGATAGGTTGATTGATTGATTGTACATTGCTTAGCGTCCCGCCAGCATCAAGGCTTTCTCAGGACGTGCCTGCACTGCTTGTGAAAAAAAATAAATAAACAGAACATTGAATGTATGTCGCCAGCCGGTCAAATACATTAAATAAACCTAACACATGGGGCCTAAATAAAGCTAAGACCATTTAGCAACACACATCCAATATCAAGAGCAACAGGCAGTGCAGACAGTAGGGAGAGTTTTAAAAAGGCAAATACAGGTGAATGGACCTCGGGTAGACAGAAACACATGCCCCAGAATAGAGAGAAAAACTCACCCTGTGGGGCTGACCAGGGTGACCCTGGGAACTAAAAAGTACCTAACCCCACCCAAGTCCCCCAGGGCAGACCCGGGTGGGGTAGCTAGCAAGATAGGGTTCAATTTTAAACAAAGCATTGCATGAACTTCCAAGCGTGTTCACATTGTACTGTGTATTTTTTTTTTTCAGTGTGAAGTGTACTGTACCATCAGTGATCACTGAGACTGCCCCCACCCGGGTCTGCCCTGGGGGACTTGGGTGGGGTTAGGTATTTTTTAGTTCCCAGGGTCACCCTGGTCAGCCCCACAGGGTGGGTTTTTCTCTCTATTCTGGGGCATGTGTTTCTGTCTACCCGAGGTCCATTCACCTGTATTTGCCTTTTTAAAACTCTCCCTACTGTCTGCACTGCCTGTAGCTCTTGATATTGGATGTGTGTTGCTAAATGGTCTTAGCTTTATTTAGCCCCTTGTGTTAGGTTTATTTAACGTATTTGACCGGCTGGCGACATACATTCAATGTTCTGTTTATTTTTGTTTTTTCACAAGCAATGCAGGCACGTCCTGAGAAAGCCTTGTTGCTGTCGGGACGTTAAGCAATGTACAATCATGCAAAATTGGCACTGGCAGTGATCGCACATCACACATAGCTTGTCAGTGCAACTGATTAAAATAAATGTTACTGCTGCATAAAATAATTAATCAAGTTCCGAAACTTTGCTCAGCCATGACAGTTAAAACCAAGTGTTGTGGCACTCTTTTTCTTTTACAGAATGCAGCATAGGTTTTGAAGATAGCGTTTGTGTTGTGGGTTACGTTTTGTTTTGGTGCTGTGTTGTCGAAATGAAACGGGCAAAGCGATGGTAAAGTGAATGGAAATAAACGTGACAAACCTTTATCAAGCCGTAAAAATGCACACAGCAACTTGACACGTTTGCTTTTTTTTTTTTAAACAAACAAGCTTATGTAGAACAAATAAAAAAGAACCCGTCGGCAAACAGAAATTCACGTCCGCAGAGGTCGTGGCGTCACGTGATGTTTTGATCACGTGATTTTGGGATACCTTATTGTTGCGAAACGATATTAATTTTGCGTTCAAGGCAAGCGTTTTCGTAATTGTTTCTTCTCTTAATATATCTAAGTGTGAAAATATTACTTTAAAAAATGAAATCCTTTTAAGTGACATATAGTGCATACTACCACTGAATACAGGAACAATGAGACCCGTGTAAACTATTGATCCCCTGTAAACATGGCGGTAAGATCCTGGTTTCGTCTGCAGCCATACTGGAAACAAAATGTGCTACAGAAAAATGTCTCCATCCTCCGGCGGTTTAAAACGAGTGCGCACTGCTTTTATTCATACTAGACTTCATTTTGATATACCCAAACCTTTGTTACTCTCTAGTCTATGAAGGGCAGCTGCTAGACTATAACGACTACCTTATACCACGCGCACAACGGCACGCACACACGCAACCGTGCACGCCCCCCCCCCCCCCTTCACACACACACACACACTTGCGTATCACATTTTATGTTTAACTTTTTTCCTGTGTTGTGTGACTGATGCTCATATTTTGTTAATTATTGAAGCGCATAAACGCTTTCCGTATCCAATTTGATAAACTGACGCGCCTTTACTTGATTTCAATATCACTCGTGTTAGCATAACTACTGTACGCGTGACTGAGTCTGTCCGGCTATAGAGTGTAACTAACTTTCTCAAGATTTGTCAAATTAATTAGTTTCACTGGCCGATTGGGCCGACTGCGTCAGTCGCGGCCGGAGTTCAAGTCGCCGGGCCGCAAATGATGCCGCCGCGGCATTTCAAACTAACCATTCAGTCGTCGGGCCAACGCCACCGGAGTCCCTGAAATTTCAGTGAAATCCGATACCCCCTGACCCCGGGGTGAGGTCGGAAACCTCATCAAGCCGATGTGCGCGCTCGTGTTTATGTTTCTGTCACTCGCAACATTGTTCCCCTGTCAGATTATTTCATCTACACTTGACATAGGTCCCCATGCACATTCACAGGCTGAGCGGTCAGATCACGAGAGTCTGTGCGTTTTTCTGTCCTATTTACATCTACATTAGCGCCCCTAAATGAGTGAATTCTTGCGGTCGTATTCACATATCAAGGGCCCTCCGTCTACAAGAGGCGGTTTCATGTGCAAAAGGTTGTTGATGATCATACAGCTTCTAGCAGAGATCGACCCTGTGTTCATCCTACGGTTAAGATGTGTGGACGTCAGTATATAATTCTGATGTGTATGCGGTGCACATTGCATTTTTGCAGTTGCTGGATATATAATTTTTTTAAAAATCAGCTGCGAATTTTCTTTGTGTTTTTTTGGGTGATATTGTTTGTCGTATTCGGATATATCGTTTCACAAGTCTGAGATGGTCTCCAAATTTGCGGCCGTCGTCAACTTGAACTCAGCGAAGATGTCGGCATTATCCGACCAAAGGTAAGAGACATTTTATTATTATTTTTTATTCGCATTTTGTTCACTTCAGCCGCGGCGGCAGGCTGCCGTGATATTTTCACTGTGTAACTGGTGTTACAAATATAACGAAAACATGGTTGAAAACATGCACTTGTGCATTAATATCCTGAAAAATATCAGTTAGTTCAAGAAGACAGTCCACCCATCGGGATATGGCTTTTGTGGACCGCTCCTCGTTAACCCCAAAATTAGTAACAGCACTCAGCACACACAACTACGCTTACATTTCAATGGAATGATTCAAGTGTGTCCATGTTATATGCCTCGATTGAAACGCCTGATCGATCTGACCTGCATATACCGTCCTTTCCGCAACTTATATCAACTTAAAAATTAAAAGAAAGCACATAAAACACAATATTCCAAGCAATGACGATGATTAAACAATGCCGGCGCTTACTTATGCAGGACTGATGTTTTCTTTGTAGATGCTGCCTGCGAATCTAATTCCATCACTGAAACATCTCGGTGTCTTAGCAGAAGACGAACATTTCTGGATACAGCTTGATCATATTTATGAAACTCTGAAACAAAGGAAACTACCCTCTGACCCTGATGTGCCGAGAAAGGACAATGTGGTTATTTATTTCAAGAAACTGACAGGAGCCAGTCGTTCGTGCGAACGAGGAAAGCTACTTGTGAACTTGTGGTCGGTCATCAAATTTTGTTTTGAAAATTCCCAAAAGTCTACTTTCTGCAAACAAGTGGCTGCTGAAGTTTCACAAAACTGTGTTGAAACTGTTAATAAAAAGGGAGAGTTGTGTGACGGTGGTGCATCTGTTGACAAATCTGTTTTGAAACTATCAAGAAATATCCAAACAACCACTCCACCATGATGAAGTTGAACGCCTTCTCTTAACTCGGGAAATTAATATTTCGGAACTTCACAATCTGCATACAGAATACAAAGAGCATTTTTCTCGTATTGAGTGGGAAAGGATAAAGGATTTTGAACTACATTTTCATCATAATTTTGAAGATCACACCCAGCTTAGTTACGAAGAACTGTGTAACAGAAATGGTGTTTTTTTGAAAACTGCGTATCGATTAATAAATCGCAGCCTGCGCTGAAGAAATCTCTTCCAGAAGTTGTCCGACGTGACACACGCCGACAGGCAGCAGCTGCTTACTTAGACGGCGTCCTTCTCGTCGGTCGGTGCCAACATCTACCTAAAGTCATCAACGAGAGCATTGTGGAGGCGATTGGCGAAGGGAAGGAAGACTTCAACATTGTATGTGCCCCTTGTCACGTGAGTTTGTGCCGACACGAAAAAGGTGTGCATATATTCATTGAAGGAAAATTCGGAAAGAAAGAAACCCTAGACTTTTTAGCCAAGGCTATAGAAATTGAGGTTTCACAGCATCATTGTGAAATTTGCAGAGAAATAAGCTTTTTTAAAAGGGGTGCTTTTGTGAAATACTGTGAGGGGGGCGAACTCTATACATACGCACTCATAGACGACATTTTTCTGAAAAAAATAGAGGACGACGTACTCGCTACATATTTTAACGACGAAAGCTGTGACACAGAAGTTGATCAGTCGTGCCCTTCTTGTTCGTCTATACTTAAAGAGACGCAACCGTTGGATGTAAAATCGCTCGATGTTGTGAACGAGTGGAGGAACAGCATCCCACTTTATTGTCAACTGTTTTTAGAAAGCTTCCTCAACAGGGCGTCTCTGTCGAAGACGGCAGACTCAAAGGTCTATGTAGAATCGAAACTTCAAAGGCTTTATTAGTATTTTCATTCTCTTCTCAACGTTTTAAATAGAAAATAGTACAGGTGTCCTTCAGAGTGCTTTCACGGAAGAACTGAATTATAATTACCATAATGTAACTACTGTTTTTTCCATCACTTCAAGCGCTGGTGTGACGCACTGCTTTCGTCAGGCTGAGAAGGAACTAAAGAGACAGGCAACAAGTGACTATGTACACTTTTGCACATACAAAAAGAAATATCAATTGACATACACATCCTTGGCGGGTAATGTCACACGCGAAGTAAGTCTTGATGACTGCTATCTTGTGTTCGGCATAGACAATCTTGTCCGTTTGACATTCAGGTCAGACCCCAGCAGAGACGAAGGAAGATCATCCCAGGTATGCACACTGCCCGTGACACTTAAGGGCCTGCCAAAGGACTCAGATATTGTGGAAACATGGCATGATCAGGACATCTGTGACGGGTCGGAAAACTGTCCTTGCATGAAACCCATCGATCTAACACCCTCAGATATACCTCGTGTGCTGACACATCTTTCGGACGAAGAGGAGTCATGCCTGTTCAAGTTCCACAGCAATCTCTTCTTTGGATTAAGGTTTTTCTGGCTTAAGTTCAGGCATTCGTTTGCTGCACACATCAACAAAGCGTTAGAAGCTCAGTCGGGCGCAGACGTTCGGCACGCCAATCCCAGCCAACATGCAGCGCCTGAAAACGACAGTTTCACGCGAGACTCTCCCGCCCTTGAGGACAGCTTCGCCGACTTGTCTGTGGATGGTGGACCTCTCGACCCAGCCCACGGTAAGATGTCATAGTTAAATGTTTGATCATGTGTAATTAGTATTGGTATAATGTGTTATTATCCCTTTTGATCAGTAGTATTTCTCAATAGGGGCCTACATATACCCCAACCCTCTTTCTTTCTCTCTAACCATGTGTGTGCGCGCGCGCGCGCGCGTGTGTGTGTGTGTGTGTGTGTGTATATGTGTGTGTGTGTGTGTGTGTGTGTGTCGGTGTGTGTGTGTGTGTGTGTGTGTGTGTGTGTGTGTGTGTGTGTGTGTGTGTGTGTGTGTGTGTGTGCGAGCGCAGATGAACGGTTGGGAACGAACTCATAAGGCAGGCACACATATACCAACCCGCAGAAATGAGAAATATCATCAACTCGCTAATGTAATGTGGAAGATATACACAAATCTTGGCTTATAACAAAGCTGGATAAAACCAATTCGTTTATAATGACAATTTTGTTTAGCGGACCCAATCACATTCACAGTCGAAGTATTTTTGCAAAGCTATGTTTTCATCACAAACTTTTGCTATAACAAACCAAATCTGGCTCTACTGGTGTTTTGTTATATTTGGTGTTCGCTGTATTCGATAAGGTATTTACGCGACAAAATTTAAAATAAATATTCAAATTTCAGCGCGCAATACTCTGCAATTGAGGTAAAAATTGGCTGTGTATTATTTGAAGTTTATGTCTACGATCTTGGTTCCTTTTTAGTCTTTCCAGTCCCTTTTCTTTTTTATGTAGACCGTTTACATAGCAGCGTTGATTAGTATGTATACATTTATCTGTCTATTTGATTAAATTCTACTATTGAAATTTACATATTTGTTAACTGACAGATTCTGCTCATCTCCAAGTGTCCAGCCTTAAGACAACAAATGTTCACGCTAATCCCAGTCAACATGCAGCGCCTGACAACGACAGTTTCACGCGAGACTTTCCCGCTCTTCAGGACAGTTTCGCCGACTTGTCTGTGGATGACGGACCTCTCGACCCAGCCCACGGTAAGACGTCATAGTTAAATGTATGATCATGTGTAATTAGTAGTGGTTTTTATGTGTTATTATACCATTAGACTAGTACTAATTACATACAACTCTCTATCCCTCCCTCTCTCTTTCTCTTTATCCTTAGGAATAAAGTTTTAGTTCGGCTCTCTCTCTCTCTCTCTCTCTCTCTCTCTCTCTCTCTCTGCTCCCTCATTTTCCCTTATTTTCACATATTATTTGCATTCAGGCCTGTGTATTTTCAGGTGCACTGTAACTGTTGCACTTCTGCGTGTTTCTGGTTATTATTTTGCGTTTGTTACATTTTTACATTTTTTGACGATCCAGAATCTCGGTGCTCGGGGTCGTCCGATCCACCCACTGCTGCCGACGCGGATTTGGATGTGGCACACTTCAAACGACTTGGCTTTCAAGTGTTCCAAACGCCAAACATGCTTTGTCGTCATCCTGCTCCCTATGTTGGCCTCGACAACGACATGAATAAACTTACTGAGATACTCAACGACGTCTTGGTGAAGACGGGCAAACATTCAGCGTTTGGTGCTAGGGATGGAAGCCGAATTTTATTTGCCCCAGACAACAAAATAGCTGGAAACTACTTCAAGCTGGCGCAGCAGAACGATTTGTTCTTAAGATTTCTGCCCGAGTTCCCACTCCTCCATTTGAGAAAGTCTAAGATCATCAATCTCCTCAGTGGTTACAGTGTTGCAGGTTTAGGCAGCATCCTCAGATTCCAACAGGGTATCGACGACGAAGACCTCAGCAAAGTGGTGGGACTGCCGAACATAGAAAGAGCTACGAATTCGATTCGCCGTCTTGCATTCGCTCTACACATTGTCTTTTTCATCAAATTCTTGGGCTATCTGCGATCAGAAACGGCAAAGGAGCTTCTGCTGCATATGGCAGCAGTTCCAACGAGACCACTGTCGGACGACTGGACCGTGCTGAACGACTTTCTACGCGAAGGGCAGGAAGCCAGTGCTACGTTTGCACTTCATTTCGACCTCCTACGCCATTGTGAGGAGATACTGGCGATCGCCCTTGCCGAAAGGATAGGAGGCAAAGAGGGGTACGACCTGCTCTTGGCAGCAGTGAAAAAAAGCTTGCCATTTGCATTCTTAAACGGAGCCGCGTCATACGCGGCGTTCTGTACCAACCTCTTAATTGTTCACCACAGTGCCGGTAAATTTCATCAGAACATGAAGGAGACGCTTTTCACCACTCGGCATGGCAACAGCAAACGTAACTTCGCCCTCGACACACAGAGGGAAATTGACCATCGTGCAGCGCTCAAAGGTTTCCGCCCAAGGGCCAGTGTGTCTTCTGTTTTACCTCGCATGGCGCTAGTCGACAGATTTCAAGAAGTTGCGGCGGCAAGACACGACCGGGAACAAGAACCAAAAGCTGTTGATGAAGAGCCTGACAGCATGTCTTGGTCCGTATCAGACAGGGATATAGAGTTCATATTTCCAACTGCCAAAATGATCCTGCGCCAAATTGAGTCTGTCCCAAGGGAAGCACGATTTACTCCATTTAACATATACGACGGCAACAAACCCACTCCACTACCATCGTCGTGTCTGGACTCCAGAACAGCCGGCGCGGGAGAATTTTTGATCCGTCGCTATGTGTGTCAGCAGAGACTGATGGGTACAACAGAAGAAGATATTCCATCATTAGATGACGTAGTAGCCCCCATAGAACTGCTAGCAAAACTACGGTCAGGAAAGTCGACGACAGTGACTGAAAAGAATTAGCTGCAAGACAACTACACTGTCGGCAGAGGAACGTGCAGAGAAAGCGAGATCGTTGCAGTTCAAACGACATGTAGCAAAGAGCTGCCGCCTCTTCTCTAAGATGAATACTTGCCAAGCAATTGTTGCGCCAGACTGTTCAAAGCCGAAAGTGCAGAAGGCGCAAGGCATGAAGAAAGCACTGGTGTCTCTGCTTGCAGAATGTCTTGAAACCATAGATGAGATTCCTCCTCTTCCAGCTGCTCCTAACAAAACACAGCAGATGCTGAGAGACGTAAAGTGTCTGGAGGATGCTGGCTTACTGTTCAGCGACATCTCACATGACAAGTTTCCTGAAGATATTGCCCTTTCTGCTCAAGTGGTCATCTATGAAATGTCGGGAGTTAAATTTAAGACTTTTGCTTCCTCAGGGCAGCAGTACCTCAACCACATCCAAGAAAACATTAATCGGCAAAGCAAAAAATATTTACAGAAACGTTAAACATCTAGTTCTCATAGAAGAAAAATATGAATTCACCCCTGATGTTTTAAAAGCTGCTACCCGGAACAGCCGCGCAGAGACAGCAACGTCTCGCAAATCCGTGGTACACCTTAAAGACGCATCAGAGATGATAAATCTTGAGCGATATGACAGAACTGCTGTTACATCGACAGAGGCGGGGAAGCAAGAAGTTGGCAGTTTCATCGCGAAACATGCAGCGACTCTCAGCATCAAGTCCAACGCAACAGTTGACTTTGACAGCCAATACATAGTAGAAAATGGGTGTACATGCAAGAGCGAAAGTGTGATTGCAAGGAAGCTTTCAGTGTGCCTATCAGGTCAGCTGTCAATGCAGAAAACCGGAGGGTTGTTTTCCCTTTGAAATCAGTGCGGCAACGCAAAGGTGAAGCCGAAATGTCTCAGGCAGACTGGGTTGTTGCACTTCAGGAAGAGCTTGGAGACATAAATTCATCCATAATTTCGGTGGTCACACCAGGTGACATCGATGCTCTTCCCATACACCTACTGGTTATCGGCAACATGTGGCATAGAGACATCACAACCGGAGAGTTCAGACATCCAGTTTATGTGGAACTGCCAAAACCTGGCGGGAAAAGCGATGTTTACAACATCACTGGTATTGCTCGGGTTATCGAGAAAGCCCTTGGACGCTACGCCCCCCTCCATCTAGCCATCGCTCTTTGCATGGGCGGCAACGACTTCTTGCCGAAATTCTCAGGCGATTACCCATCAGACAATGCTCGACACAATCGTCAAGAGGAAGCTGTTCGACAGCTTGGTTTGTTTTGAGAAGGAACGTGAACTAGTCACGTCCGGTCAGTTGGACCTGGAAGCATACCTACGACTAATAAAATATCTGTACTGCCCCAAGAACAACGATCCCGACAAACTGACTTTGGAAGAAGTGCGACAGCTATCCATCAAGCCACCTGGAGAGGCCAGTGTACGAAACCCACAACTCTGGATGCCGCCGGAGTCAGCTTTGCGGCACCTTGGACAGCTTGTAAATCTACAGATAGAATATCTGTTTACAGCAGGCGATCATGCTGCAAAGCTGCCTGATTTCATGAAATATCAGTGTTTCGTGAAAGACGGTAAAGGCAACATCAAGTACAACTTCGGCCCTGAAAGTCATGCCAGCGACCTGGACACATTGCTAAACATTCCAACAGAAGAGCTGGCAGCTAGGATTGCGCAGTCTCGAAAAAGGCCGAGGACGCACACCGAACACCCCTGCCAGACGAAAAAAAGGGCCACGACTAACATCCACACCTAGGTAATCATTCTTGCGTGCGTGCGTGTGTAGTATCTTTTGTATACAGTTTATCGTTATCTTTTACATTTATCCGTTTTGAGATGTGTTCATAACGATAGATTTTGGGTATTCAGATAAAAATTATTTTCATTTTTTTTCGTTCACATTTCAAAATATAAATAGTACAAAAATGACTTCTTTTCAAATTTTTCAGAAAACAAAGACCTCTGGCACACAGTAGTGACGAAGACATGCAGCCGCCGATATCGCTGGTATGACCATCTCCAGCCTTGCCAGTCAAGGTACTAAATACATTAAAAACTTAGTTCTCCTTCCCTTACATTGGTTCCCTTACAGAACCAATGAATTAATTGAATAAAACCAGTTACTGCTAGTACACACCTCTCTGTCTGCCTGTTTGTAAACTATGTCGGTTGTGTTATTTCGGCCCAATCACACAAACAAATGCCTCAAGATAGCAACAGAATGTGGGCCCATTGACATTTTCTTCTATTCGACTTTCAATGTAATTATTATTTGTACCTTTTTTTCAGGGACACCAGTTACGACCGCCGAGGTAGGATTTCCACAAAAAGGCACAGTAATTTCAATAAGTCATGCTCGTGACAATAAGCCTTCCAGACCCTTGCCAAGTTGACCTAACCAGTGCAGAGTTCATCCTCATTCCAGAGAGAGTGGTTCACACACGAGTGTTTGCGTCATACTAATAGAATGATACGTGG